>OX459039.1:33066368-33528750 GCA_949775005.1 Orthosia gothica | reverse complement strand
TTTAATTATATTATTATATACATAAACCCTAAACAGAGAATGTAGGCTTTCAGTTATTGATAACCAGCAGCCTTATTGCGTTCGGCAAGGCATGCGAGATGAAAGTCGCGATGTGGATTTCCGTCTGTGTGATTGGTCGATTTTTCATACTCTTTGCTTTGCCGAATTCATTACGCACGTATTAATAAGTACGATTCGTGTACGAAAATAAAAACGTTTAGCCGAATTAGAACCTCTTCCTTTTTGAAGTCGGTTAATTATATATTTTATTCAGTAAATTTGTTGTTGTGTACTGTATTCTGTTACCGTTTAACTATTAAATAATTCGGAGCGCATACAAAACCGCAAATGTGTGACTAATTCGTTGGTTGACAATAATATATTTTATTTAGTCAATAGTAACATATGAGTCAGGTGACAAATATACTTTACGGAAAAATCTATCTTATTTTGTGGGTACATTTCCATGTTGACATTACGCATAATCGTCAATATTTTGGTCCTGACCTGGGTATCCTATCGCAAACACCTGCAATTTGAAGGTCGTTGCAAGACATTGGGGTAAACTAAATGACCATTAAATAAAAATATTTAATGGTAATTTTTTGTCGATAGCAAGTTGTATGTTTTGTATCTTTTTCTCCTTTTCTGTCAAGTTTTTATAGGTGGTCTGTAAATTAAGGATCGCTTTAAGCGATAAATGTTCTTTTTTATCCTATTTGTAGTTTTTGATGGTGTAAATTATTTCTCTCAGCGGCTTCGCCCGCATGAATATCGAAAATTATCCCGAGGTAACTTATTCTTGGAATAAAAAGTATCACATGTGCTATTCCATATTCAGAGTATCAGAGCGCAAGCCTACATAGGATAAAAAAAACAAATCATTCTATCAGCGATGGCAATTGCCAAAATGTAAGGGATTGGTTACGATGACATTTCGATAGTATATAAATATATTATATATTTAAGTTTCTATTTAGTCGATAATCTAAAATGCATGCTGTGGCCTCCTATAATTGAGGGGAGTGTACTCGTCATTACTTCTTATTGATGTTTCATTTGTAATTTTTGTGTACATCTTTCGTTGGAGGGTCCCTGAATAAATAAATAAATAGATAGCGCTTGTCAATCCTTTTTTTGACAATTTTCAAATCGCTAGCGCTGTGCTTTCGATGGTTGAATGTCACAGTTCTAGACAAGTCAAACCCCAAAATGACACCTGGGTTCATTAATGGTAGTCCAAGCCAAATAAATTATTATGGATAAATTCCGCGCAACGCGTTACAGAAAAGATTATTAAACCCAAACCTATATATTTCATCCAATACAAATATCCTACACTTGGCGCATGGGGGCATAATTCATGGGTAAGTACTGCTAGACATGAGCAGGCAAACGGAGCAGAGCACATAATTCGCAACACTTTAGCCCACGCTCGTGCCGGCGGCAATATGTGAAGACAGCGACGAGAATTGATCGACAAAACGCACGTGCTTTAGTCGGGCACGTGTGAATATATGTATGTATGGAACAGCTTGTAAGAAGGTGCAGAAGGTACACTTTGAGAACAAATATGAGCAAAATATAGTGACTACACTACTGTGTTATTCGATGTCGACTGATTTAGGGGAGGCCCACGCCGCAGAGGCGTCCGCTACGAAAAGCGATGACAAACTCTCATAAAAGAAATTTAAGTAGGAAGTAATAGATTGAGAAGAAGAAGAATTTCTTTTAAAAGTATTTTGTAGCCGGGGAACCGCAGGCTTATTACGTATCTTTTGCAAGAGCAAAACGACACCGATTTTTGCGCAATAATTGCTCTTCAATACAGAAGTTTTAGAGTTGGTGGCGGTTTTTAGGGTTCCGTAGCCAAATGGCAAAAAAACGAAACCCTTATAGATTTGTCATGTCTGTCTGTCTGTCTGTCTGTCCGTCCGTATGTTACAGCCACTTTTTTCCGAAACTATAAGAACTATGTTGTTGAAACTTGGTAAGTGGATGTATTCTGTGAACCGCATTAAGATTTTCACTCTAAAATAGAAAAAAAACAATAAATTTTGGGGGGCCCATACTTGAAACGGAAACAAATTTTTTTTTTTCCCATCAAACCCATACGTGTGGGGTATCTATGGATAGGTCTTCAAAAATGATATTGAGGTTTCTAATATATTTTTTTTCTAAACTGAATAGTTTGCGCGAGAGACACTTCCAAAGTGGTAAAATGTGTGTGTGTGTGTCCCGTAACTTCTAAAATAAGAGAATGATAAAACTAAAAAAAATATATGATGTACATTACCATGTAAACTACCACCGAAAATTGGTTTGAACGAGATCTAGTAAGTAGTTTTTTTTTAATACGTCATAAATCGTAAACCGCAATTTACCAAGTAAGGAACCCTTCGTGCGCGAGTCCGACTCGCACTTGGCCGGTTTTTTTTTTAATAAGACAAACAGCGAGCGATTAGCAAACGATTGTGTAGGACTTTACATACCTACACTGCAGGTAATTCCGACTTTTATGACACAGCGTTTGCTCGCTATCGTTTTGCTCTTGCTAAAGATATGTAATAAGCCTGCGGGTGTAAGCGAAACGCAGGTGCTTGGGCATCACACTATAATCCCATTAATCACACAGATACAACGTTTTCCAAATCACATTGTAGGTGTCACAGAGGTCTTATGTTGAAAAGCGCGCGAAGCGCCCAAACGGGTAGCTTACATCTCACAGAGTCCCTAAAATCTCCGTTACTCTACTATACCGCAGACGCCCTCCTATGGGTGGCGGTTTATAATCTGCCGCACGCTATAATTTACAATATTCTAACGTGTTTATATACTTGGAGGGATCAAAAAGTAGTGAGAACGACATACTCCTTGGCAAGAAAAAAAAATACTGTATACATATTTGTAATATTAATAAAGAAAAATCTTCGATTCTCTTTTGTTTTTTTCTGAATGTAGTCATTTGTTTGCTTCGTATCGTGTAACGTGTTCTCGAAAATGGAGAAAAACGAAGTGCGAGCCGTTATTAAATACCTCTGTTTAAAAAAGATAACGACGCTTGAGATTCATTGCGATTTGGAGGCAACATTAGGAGAGTCTGCTCCGCCGTATTCCACTGTCACAAGGTGGGCTTCTCAATTTCGAGTAGGGAGAACGAGCACGGAAGACGAACATCGTTGCGGCCGTCCATCGACGTCAGTCACCCAAGAAAATGTTGCGAAATTCGAGAAAATTGTATTGAGCGATCGAAGAGTTACCATCCGATACTTAATTCATGAAACGGGCATTTCATATTGAAGTATTCAATCCATATTGAAACAATATTTGAATATGAATATGAGAAAAGTCTCCGCAAGATGGGTGCCGAGAATGATAACCGACAGTCAGAAACAAAATCGACTTGACATTTCGAAGATATTGTTGGACAAGTTTCAAGAAGATTCTGAAAACTTTTTGTCTCGTTTCGTAACAATGGACGAAACATGGGTCCATCATTTTGATCCCGAGACAAAACAGCAATCTTCGCAATGGAAACGGCTATGATCACCGATCCCGAAGAAGTTTCGTGTCGTGGCATCGGCTGGCAAGGTTATGGCCTCAATATTTTGGGAATCAGAAGGGATATTGTTGATTAATTACCTGGAGCGTGGAACCACTATTACAGGCCAATATTATGCAGCTTTAATTCCCAAGTTGAGGAATGCCATCAAAGAGAAAAGGAGAGGAGTAACTTCGAAGGGGCGTGCTGTTTCATCACGACAACGCACCCGCACACAGGTCGGCAATTGCGATGGCTGCCATTCAGCAAGCTGGCTTCGAATTGGTTGACCACCCCCCTTATTCACCAGGGGTATAGTAAGAAGATATTGAAGTTAATTCTCTAGCGATATATTCTACTGAACTTCTGTTTAATTCGGCGAGTGTCTGCGTAGTATTTGATGTTCTTTGGGGCAGCGCTCCAACTGCACATTACTCTGAAATACTCTTAATACAGGAACATGTGCTCATCAATTAATGTGAACGTGAATTATTACACACTCTACGAAGCACGGGACTTGTATAAATAATGGTGACATTTACCGGGATACTCTGTGAGCCGAGCAAGAAGTGTTCAAAACGTAAACCCACATTTGTCATTATATCTTGTGGATTCCAGATTGTCTGGCTTTGGTCAGTCGCTGGTGGCTATGTTAAGCGCTTCCACATCAGTTTGCAGAGAAATATAAGGGACTTATATTGGCTGCAGTTAACTATAAGAACTTTACGCTTTGGTCGTCCCGGCGATCCTTGTGAAAGCCCCTCCCCAACAATTTTAGACTAAAATAATTGATTAACCTTTTTCTAATGTCGCTTTGGGATGGGAAGGCCACGTGGTGTCATCAGACGGCATGGTTTGGATTAAACCCCGGGCAGAGCCTTTGGGCATAATTATTAACTTCCTTTAATACGTTTGTGATCTGTGCCCGCCAGCAATAGCAGTGGGCGAAGTTCGACTATTTCATTATATTTCCAAAGGCATTAAACTAATGTTGTTAGTTATTATGAGTATATTAACCCCAGAAAGTTTCCTCCCACCAGAAATTACCGTAAACAATGTTATTGTTTGTCAGATTGTCGCCAAGACCCTCTCTGCCAAGATGACTGGTCTTATGAGAGAGTGGTTAATTGCAGCACCAAGAACGATTCTATAGGGCCTTCCCAGTCATGGTTATGGCAACATCCTGAACCTTATTAGGAACAGAATGTACAATACAATCAGCATCAGAACAGTGTTAAACTGCAATGAATAATCTCTAGGCGATATTGGCATCATCGACCATTTGGCCGACGCCGAGTTCAACACATTTGCATTGTATGTATCTAAACATCAAACATATTGTCATGTAAACATAGTACATGACTATAAATAAATATCACATAGTGTATCTATTTATGTTCGTAATCTTTACTTTAAGTAATTTTCAGCGTATATTTACTACAATCATTATACCTATAAGAAGCTGCAAATGTCCACCAAACTGCGAAAGAGTTAAAAATATTAGGTATTTTCGTGTAAATTGCGTTTTAACCTTGGACAATTCTTTCTACGTCTAACTGCGGCAAAGTCGCTCAAATTAAAATCTACACACTTGGCAATGAATTCCTTATTTTTTTATACCATGGTTTGCGATTGGTCCCTTGCTTGTGCAAAGCAGTGCCAAACATATTAATAAAGTATCTACCTACAGATATGATAGTCCGATGATGGATTAGATAGAATATAATGATACTCGTAGCTTACTAGCTAGATCATATTATACAGTGGCGTGGCGTGGCTAGAGCGAGCAAAGCCGGCGGCGGCGTCGAAGTGAACTTGACAAATGGCTGTTATTATTCCCAGAAGCTTTCACCTTTTGCCCGGTTTGAAATGCTGTGAAAAATGTTGATTCATTTTCTTATTCGACGCCCTTGGAGTCGGTGCCAGATTTTTTGTGTCAAATGCATGTTTTTTTCAGTATTTGCACGTGACGGAAAATAGGCGTGCCGCACTTACATCGCAAACGAGCAGTTTCGATGTTTATTAAACGTATGTGCCGCTGCATCGTGCCGTGCTGCATTGCATCGCTCACTGACTCATAACGCAACGTGTCGGCGCTGGCCTTGAACTTCAGACGCTAAATGATTCGTGCGGCTCCGTGTTCCGTGCTGCTGGGCTGGGCTGGCGTGCCAAAAGGCCGTGCGGTCGTGCCAGTGCCAGGCGCCTGGCGCGACAGCTTGGCACGCGACCACACGGTATCTGCTCATTCAGGTTTGGACGAATTGTCGACTATTCTAAAAGTGTCGCCACCAGCTTGCCAATGATGCGCGGAAATTATAGTTCCGACAATATTTTCAGCTCCACAAATGTTGCGAATACTCGAGTTGCATGACGGGTCGTCTTGAAGGGCGGCAGCGTTCGGGTTTCACCTTGCTTGTATACGAGGACGTTTTGTAAAAACCGCAGTGAAATATGTGGTAATGTTTATTTACGCTTCAAAATAAACCCAAGCTAAACATCGGAAAGAGTTTCTTACATGAACCGTTGGTCGTGTAAAAACTGGGCCCGAATTCCCTTATCGAAATAATTGAAGAGCTCTCTCCATAAGTGGCGACGGTGCTCAACAGAGATGCAATCACTCATCGTATTGAGTATTCCCTTGAAGGTACCGAGAGGCGGCGAATGGCCGAGGAAAGCATGGAAAATTCCCAGGCAACCGGTCCGCCGCGCCGACCGGTCTGGTTGCGCGCGCGCTCCGTATTTTCTACGGAGCCCACTCACTAGCTCAGCCCAGAGCGAGGCGACTGCAACCTACCCGCGCCTGCGAGCGCCGCTTCCTATCGTAACCGCAGCTCCGCAGTCCTTGGAGTCGATCGAAAGTAGATTTACTGAGGTATTACTTTATACACTCAATGTTTGTGCGAGGTTAACGAATTTGTTGAAATGTAAATGTCTAGGTATGAATATCTGCAGCCTTATTGCGTAAGTGAATTCGGCAAGGCAAATTATTTAACCCCATCAATCGACCAATCACATAGACGGAAATCCACAACGCGTCTTCAATCTCACACGTGGTTGATCGATTGATGGAATCAAATCCTTCGCCTTGCCGAATTCACATAAGCAATTAGACTGCAGGTTTAAATATTATAGATACTGCCTTAAAAATAATTAAATTATTTTCAATTAAGAACAGCTAACTGCGAAGTCAACGGCCCCTAATGGAAAATAAATTGTTGTCAAATGTGAATTGGACTCATTAGATATCAAATATTCTACACGTCTGCGGGGTTTTGCTAATCGCTAAATAATTAGAATAGGTATAACTTCGATTAGAAGGATTTAGTTAGAATGTTCCACCTAGATTTCCATTGGTAGGTACCAATTTTAATCGGTAATTGTTTTTCCTTCATTGGTTAAATTGGAACAATAGGTAAACAAAAATGATTAATAGCTTATACCTAAATAATTTGTGATTTAGGTAGGTATATACTATTAATCAAAACATGTATTGAATAACGTTCTCTGATTAAAGATCTGCAAAAAACTTGTTCGTGAGATAATATAAAGTTGTTCTTGTCGAATAGAATACATAAAAAAGATGTTAACACTAAACACATGTCCTAGTTTTTAGATTGCAATTTGCATTAAAAGTTATAAATCCTTGTGTAAAATAGTTTTAATGAAAATGAGTCAGAGCATAATTTTATTTACGCGCTTCTCATCGATTTCTTTAATCTTTGTGTCTTTGTTGTATAAATGAAATCAAATTTGCATGATACAGCTTTATAAGTGTCTTATGTTAACATTCAGAGACAGACTGCAATTTTAACAATCGCATTTTCTTAAAATAACCTTACATACTTTCATGCATTTAGTAAAAAAGGTGCTATTTTAACATCACAAACAGACAATTAAACTGTATTTATTTGTATAGATAACGAAATGCATTCATTTGATACTTGTGAAAGGTTTTCACCTTCTGTTTTATCTATAAGAGTTTTGGCAAGTGGCCTTCTTGCAAAATTCTACACTATAGTGCGCGACACGGAAGTTGAACAAAAATAGACTAATGTTTTATTGAAATTAAACGATTTAAACCGAAATGAATAAATGACCTAACCGTTGACAATACATACATTGAAAACGGTTGTCACCCTCGGTTCTGTCTGTTGACTCGGCTTGACATTGCTTGAACTTACCCTTATTTGTTATAATATGTTGTTTACATGCTTTTAGCGCCAAACGAATTTAAGTGTTCAAAGTTTTATGGTCTTTTCGTAATCCATACTAATAAAAAGTAGCTCTGTCTATCTGTTTACGTCTGGACGGCTGTATGGATTTCGATGAATTTTGCTACCAAAATTAAACCTTGCGATAGAGTTTGGACCTTAGAGAATAAGGTGATCCCACGAAATTAGCATGTTATCGTATTGTAGAGCTGACAGTTTTAGTAGTGACTTGTACTAGTAGCTAATATTATTGATAACGTAATCACAGTCATAACTCCAAACTGCGGAAGCAATAACTGCACGGCTGATAGATTTTACGTCGAACCGCCTGGACGTCAGCTTCTATTTATATGGACCATTTCTATGTAGCGTAGTTTTAACAACGAATTTTAGACATCGTCGGAATCACGAGTATACTTATAGGCAGAGCAGGGCTAAATACACTCTTTGCTTTAATTAAATTAAATTACAAAATACTATTTCGCATTTATTTAAAATAAGTACATTTATATATATATACGGTTACCCACTAGAATTGGTAATTGTATAGACCATGCACTACTGAAAACAGACAAAACAGCCACCTTACTCGTTATTCAGTCGCACATCACTGATCACCTCCCAATTCTACTTTCAATCAGTAACACACGTCCGCCTATGATACCTGCCTATAAAATACCTAGAACTGATTACACAAGTCTCAAAATAGATATTGAAGCACAAGATTTTTCAGAAATATTAAATACAAATGATCTTAACTTAGCATCAGACAAACTAACTGAAATATTACATGACACTACAGTGAGGCACACTAAGCTAGTAATGGTCCCTAAAAAAGTACGAAATATTCGTCCCTGGATAACGCCTGGTTTATTGAGGTGCATACGTCACCGTGATAAACTCCACAAAAAAGCCCGAAAAGCGCATAACAATCAAACGATACAAAATACGTATAGACGGTATCGGAACTTCTGCAACGGTTTACTAAGAAAACTCAAAAGGGTATACGAACAAAATGAACTGCGCAAAGCCAAAAGTAACCCTAAATCACTGTGGAACAAAATAAAAGAAATTACATACACTAATAAAACAAAATCTCCCCCACTCGCATTACTAAAAACGGCTCCTGATCAAGATGCGGCAGCTAACCAAGTCTGTAACTTTTTTGCTAGCATAGGTCAAAAGTTGGCATCTGCGATAGCAAATACGCTACCGCCCACCGAGCCGCATAGCCAAACAAGTAGGTCATGTCATAGTTCCTTTGTTCTGCTACCCGTTGATAACGCGGAGGTAGCCTGTACTATCGCAAGCCTAAGACAAGACTGCGCCACAGGCTGGGATGGGATTTCCATGAAAGTAATAAAACTATGTGAAAGGATCCTTGTACCACTAATCACACATATTATTAACTGTTCTATTGACTCAGGTATATTCCCGAACACTTTCAAAAAAGCCGTTGTCCATCCGATATATAAGAGTGGTAACAGGGACTGTGTAGACAACTATAGACCAATTGCTGTACTTCCGCTGATGTCTAAAATAATGGAAAAGATAATTAATAAACAACTAGTATGTTACCTAAACAAACACAATATTATAGCAAATAACCAATATGGATTTAAAAAAGGCGTATCTACCGAAAATGCAGTATTAGACCTAACAAATTTTATAGCAAAGAAATTAGACAGTAAGCGGAAATGCCTAGGTCTGTTTCTGGACCTGACAAAGGCGTTCGACACAGTCTCTGTTCCTACCCTCCTCTCCAAGCTGGAGAATATCGGTATACGTGGCATTGTACATAAACTCTTTGAGAGTTACCTAGTAAACAGGAAAATTTGTGTAAGAATAGGAGCACACATTAGCGACGAAGAGACGATGACCTACGGAGTGCCACAAGGTAGTGTCCTCGGTCCAACACTATTTTTAATTTACATCAATGATCTGTGCAACTGAACTTTACCCACTGCTAATATATTTACATATGCCGATGACACCGCCATTGTGGTACATGGTAAAAACTGGTCCGATGTCAAAATTAACGCAGAAGCTTCCCTACAAATAGTAAAAGAGTGGTTAAACAGAAACCTTCTAACATTAAACCTCCAAAAGACTAACTATATCCCTTTCTCGATTAATGCTAAAATGAAACCCCCTAACTCATATTTTATCATAGCCCATGCGTGTCTGGACCCCACAACCTGCACTTGCTCATCACTCCCCCAAGCTACATCTGTCAAGTACCTAGGTGTGATGGTTGATGACGGACTGAAATGGTATAATCAGATAGATAATACCGCCTGCAAAATTAGGAAAACCATTCATCTTGTCAAATTGTTAAGGTACTCCGCAGATCCTGAGATTCTTAAAATGGTATACACTGCCCTCTGTCAGTCCGTCGCCAACTACTGCATTTTAGCATGGGGTGGCACCGCTAAAACAAAGTTCCTAGAAGTGGAACGGGCACAAAGGGCTGTCCTTAAAGTAATGTTAAATAAACCTTTCCGGTATCCCACACATCAGCTATACGCCGAGCATAAAATTCTAACGGTGCGACAGCTCTTTGTGCTCAGAGCCACACTCTGGAAACATCAGCAAATACCAGCACCAGACCCTGGCAAACGGGGAAACAGAACAAATTGCCCGAGTGTGTCGCATAAAACCACCTTTGCTAGACGACATTTGTATGTGTTGAGCTCAATAATCTATAGAAACATAAATAGTTCCTCATCTATAACCAGACTCAACAAACACGACGCTAAAAATAAATTACAGAATCTGCTGTATCTTCTTGACTATGCGCAGACAGAGACACTACTATTGCCTACGTCATAAATAAATTCTTTTAGTAACAGGTCACTGCATAACCACAAATTCTTCGTTCACATGTATTATATTTATTATAACATTCTCAACAACTATTATTCACACACGCACACACACACACACACACATGCACACACACGCACATGCACACACATGCACACACACACATGCACACACACACACACACACACACACACACACACACACACCGAACTCACACACACTCACAGCTTACTCCCTTATTCAACTCTTTTTCTTTTTCTTGTTTGTATTGTTTTCTATGTATATTTAATTTTTCGTGTATAATCTGCTGATTTAGCGTTAGTACTGTTTACTTGACAAGGGTAAAATTAAAGTCCAAGCGGCAGTAGAACACTGACTCCTAAGACACAGGGTATCCTAGTTTAGGAGGCTGGGTTTAATAAATTAGTACGCCTTTCACAATTTGTAACACGAGCTAGATATTAAGCAAAAATGTAAGGTATTTGTTCAATAAAGATATTATTATTATTATTACATAATATTTGTGAATCGTGTATTTGAAATATAAAATAATACAAATACCAGTATTTTACTTAATTTCATTTAAATAAGAAATATGAATGAAAATGTATTTTGTAATACATTCGATCATCCATCGTACTAATAAACTTAATTATTACACAGAAGTTTCGTAAAAATAACCGTTTGAAATGAAAAAGAACACGCGTGATGTTAACATTCAACAAAATGTAGGAACTACCTACTTATTTTATTATTTGCAAGATTATCGATAAGAGAGATCAAGGTTCGACCACAACAATACCTATTCAGGTGCTAGCAGTGGTGATGTTCTGATTAAATCATTGCGTAACGCAAATGTAGGTTTGTAGGTACGTAAAGGTAAATTAAGTTTTCATACATTTAATTTGTTTACTACCCTCATCTGGTAAAACATCAGAATTTATCATAACTAACAATAATATTTTTTTTCAGTTTAAAATGCGTTCCAGAACTAGCCGACGACTATGAAATTCAGGTAACAAAAGCACACTCGCTTCAGGTTAAGACCCGGTCGATCCTTAATTTACTCATTTTTAGTACTTTCCTGATTAAATCTTTGACTTAAAAAATAAACCATACTACGTACTTTAATCAAAATGTAGATAAGTAATTAAATTGTCTTTGAGAAGGTGAAAATTTTATAAAAAAAAAATCCGCGTAAGTAATAACTTTACAAATGATTATATTATACAAATAAAATTTTAAATTTTCACTGATCAAATTATTAACGAAATCATTTATACCCGAACCTTTTTTTTAAATCTTTTAGGTGTGATGTTCATTTTAAAACCAGTTACAGTTTTATATCTGTGCCTTACATCGCGTCTGGCCAGTATCTTTGCATACAGGAACAGTGGCCGCATATTTCCACCGTGAGATTAGCTCGCTGCTCGCCAGTGTAGCCAGTGAGATGTAGTGTGGGATAGTCCGCAGCAGTAAAGCGGTCGCAAGGTCGTCTGTGTGCTAGTAATTGTGGAGAGCGCCAGTCACTCGCCTACTAAACGGTGTAAACTAAGCTTCCCGCTGAGCGGCAGTGACCAGTTCCAGGCTTTGATTACATCTACTATATACCTACATACTACGATATAGCGGGGTTTATCAAACTACGCACATAACAAATATGAAAATATCTGAAGGCGATTACAGCGACATGATCAATACGGTCGAATTATCAAAATGTAAGGGATTGATCACGTGACCATTCAATAGCGCTTGATATTGCCATACATTTTTGAATTTTACAATCGCTATGACGTTGTTTTCTTTGCTAGCCTTAGCCTTCACGAGGTACTTCTGTTAGCAATATCAGCAGTTTATGTAAAATAATTAAATTACTGATTTATATAAATCAATAATTGGGCCTGAGCGGGAATTTCACGATATGTAATCCTACTACTGTTATAAACGTGAAAGTTTGTTAGTATGAATGGATGGATGGATGGATGTTTCTTACTCTTTCATGCAAAAACTGAAAGGTATTTGATGAAACGTTACAGAAATATAGCCTACAAGTGTGTACATCAGATAAAACAAGTAACGTATAAGGCCATAATTTATAAATATAGTGGCAGAAGTACTAATACCACGCGGGTGAATCTGCGAGCGGCAGCCTGAAACATTTATATCGTATTGTCTTGTGCTTTCACTCCAGAAATTACCCAAAGGATTAAAAGTCATACTGGAACTACTACTTTATCGTTTAAGCCTTATTCAGACCTCTAAACTTATTTACTTGCCTACATGATGCAAACTATACATTGTTTTCTGAACATGCATACATAGCATGTATCCGGATTGGAAAGATGGCGTCAACGTTTGCCTCTGGCAGTAAATGTCAATGTGCCAAACATGACGTATGCTGTCACTTTATTAATTACTTACGAATCTATTCTAATTCCAGACTTAATTGTCGTTTTAGTATCTCACATTTTAACGAACCGCTTTTGATGAGTAACCCAAGATTTAAAATGTGAGCATTGACACACCTGGACTATAGACACATATGTATGTCAATATATGTTATTGGATCTTATGATAGCTTAAAATAACATAATCCGTTTATAATATAATATATAATCAGTGAGAGGGAGTGAGTTGCACCGTTTTAAGAGCAAGTTAGGGTTTAAATCCACGACCAACCGAGTCGCGATTTACGGTTCTGAAAATTACTAGTACTTATTGATTTATGACGTATCAATTTGACCTATTTAAACCCGTCTTTAGGTGCATACCTCTACGGTTCACGAGGCATCTGGTTAAGTACCTAAACCCAGTGGCGTCTAAGGTGCATTGCTCTCGTATTACGCAGTTGGGTAAATCCCTGCGTTTACCTTATTTTGCAGATAAACGTGCTATGATTACGCGATAAATCAGAGAGGTGAATAGGTGACAAGATATGTGGGGCAATCTAACGATTATGGGGTTTCATAGGGTTTAATATTTGTAGTTCAATGGTTCTGCAATATTTGAGTGTATTTATTGAATCTCTACTTTAGCGACCTGCCTGTATCCCACGAGTGAAAATACCGAAAAAAATATTCACGAAATTTTGGCGACAATTGCATAAAATCCAATGTGAAGTTTAGATCTAAGCAGTTATGAAGCGATTTTATTTTAAACTATGAAGTACTACATGATGAGATTACATAAGATATCCCTAAATTACGTTTGAAAATCCAAATGGTTGCAATGGTGAATGCTAAGTAATACCTATAACAAAATCCCAGTTGTATCACATTGTGTAATAGGACCCCTTGCTGAGCGTGAGGTCCTTGGTTCGGTACTCGGGTCGGGCAATGTGTAAGGTCCAGATATCTCTGAGTGGTTGAATGTACACTGAAAAAAATGTTAGGTTGGATTTAACAGATTTTGCGTAAATGTAAACAAAGTTTGCAGTTGATTTCGGTCCTATCACGAATTTTGGTTGATTTTACCAAACACATTAAGTTGACGTTGTACCAAATTTATTTGGTAGATTACACATATATTTTGTACATTTATTACCAAAGTAATTTAGTAATATTTCTCACCAAAGTACTTTAGTATAATGTTTTACCAAAATACTTTAGTAACATTTTTCACCAAAGTACTTTAGTAACATTTTTTACCAAAGTAATTTAGTAACATTTCTCACCAAAGTAATTTAGTATAATTTTTACTAAAATACTTTAGTAACATTTTTCACCAAAGTACTTTAGTAACATTTTTTACCAAAGTACTTTAGTAACATTTTTTATCAGAGTACTTTAGTAGCGTTTCTCACTAAAGAACTTTAGTAGATTTTCAACCAAAGTACTTTTGTATCGTTTTTATCAAAGTACTATAGTAAAAAAGTACAATGTAGTTTGCTGCAATCTACCAAAGAGATATTATATATTTTACCCAACATACTTGTTTTTTTTACCAAATACATTTTGTATGTTCTACTGTTACTTTTTTTGGTAAAAATTACCGAAGGTAGTTTAATAGACAATGCAAAGGTATTTGGCAAAATCTACAGCAAAAATTAGGTAAATAGCACTTATTATATGGTAAAATGTATTAAATCAGTTTGATAGAGAAAACTAAACTTAACTCGTAAGTATAATCTACTTTATTTGGTAAACTCTAACAAACAAAATTTAGCAGCATTTACTAATCACATTTGGTGTATTTTATCAGCGTTAGTTTGGTAATAATTACCAGATTTAATTTTAGTTACTACCAAAGGTTGTTTGGTAATTTCTACCAGATGTGTAATGCAGTTCTCATCAAAGTTAGTTTAGTATAATCTATCAGGTATGTATCGTGCTTTTTATCAGAGATAATATTGTATTATCTACCAGAAGTGTATCGTAGATTTTATCAAATACAATTAAGTATTATCTATCATGTTCGTTTCGTATTTTTTCCTAACATTTGTTTGGTAATATCTAACAGATTTATGCTGTAGTTATTACCAAACTTTAACTGGTAATATCTACCAATATTTTATCAGTGCTTTACTGATTGTACGTACCGGTCTTAGTTTAGTAAAACATACCAAATGAATAGTGTAAATTTTACTAGTGTTAGTTTTTGGTTAATGTATCAAACTAACACTAGTAAAATGTACACGACTTTTTGGTTTATATTACTAAACATTGATTGCCAGAATATTAATAGGGTGTGGTGTCATTGAAAATTAGAAACTTACTTGCTATTCTGCAATATTGCTGACATGGTATGAGAGTGAAATCATATTGCAGTTAAGATTTTCAAACAACGTACTACTTTCGTGGCCAGCAGTGGCCACGAAAGTACGTGTGTACCATGTCAGCAATATTGCAGATTAGCTAGTAAGTTTTTAATTTTCAATGATACCACACCCTAAAAATATAGTAGAAGAAAAAACCTTACAAGTAATGCAGGGTCTGAAAAAAAAGGTTTTAAGACCGTTTGACAAACACTTCAAAAATATACAGGATTATTGGTAATTCAACATATTCCTTTTCAGCAAGTAAATCAGCAGTTTCTAGAATACGTCGAATTACCAACCTTATTAATATGGGTATTTAATATGGGCTTAATAAAAACGTGGTGTAAATAAAAATAAACAAAATTTTGGTACATATCATAAAATTTATTTTACCAATCATAAATACAAGTAAATATCACTAGATCACTAATCTTAAAATTATATACGTAGTATAGGATACAAAACCTTTCTTATTATAATCAATTACCAATAATTGCCGCCTGTCAGATACTAGGGAACACCTATAATATGTATTAAGTTACTGTATACAATTTGTCGTTCTGTAGTTGAAAACAATATAATTATCACGGGAAATTTAACGCGATGATTTCGATTGTTTGTTTACCTATTTTGCCCGACGTTTCGGCCTTGTTGCAACGACCGTGGTCCCGGCGAAATAGGTAAACAAACAATCGAAATCATCGCGTTAAATTTCCCGTGATAATTATATCGTTCTGTAGTTGTCCCAAAAAACTTAAACGGCCGCTTTTTGTTGTGCATGTTTTTTTGGGACAACTACAGAAAGACAAATTGTTTTGAAAATTTAGGAGATATAAGAACATTTTCGAAGTGGCGCTAGTTTCACGGCTATACTTGCCTTAATAGTCTAGTCAACAAGTGCTTTTTTCGTACAACAAGTAATAAGTTATGGTATTTTAAATGTTCACAAAAATCTTTGTAATCTTCAACTGTAGCGAGACATTTGAGACAAACAAACATTTTGATTAAATTTAGCAAATAAATCACTTATTCCAAGTCGGAGATAAAAATGAGACTCCCGAAAGCTTTTTGTCTGATATTGTGTCAATGTTATAAAAATATTTTTGCAGAAATAGCCAAATGTGAACAGCTTCTGTGGGATATTCTGCATCCAGGCAGTGAAAAGTTTTGAAGCATACATCCAGCGCTTTCAAGAACGAGTCTATTTTATAAAGGATGTTATCATACGCAACATAAAAGTCCTTTAGGGCATCGATGGTTGGTCCGACAGCAATAATGATGGGTTGGCACCGTAGACCCTTAGCAGTTTGGGCTTTTCGCCGATAGTCCAGCTGGGTGGGGACTTCACTTTGGTTCTGGAAATTAGAATGAATTGTTGACACTGACCATTTTTTATTGCTTAGGTATTGCATTTATATTTATTTAAAGGGGTTCGGAATGTAATTCACCCTTATGATTAGTCTGTGCGAAGAGACAGTTTTACTGAAAGAAGACTCATAAAATTCGTTGTTCCGCTTTTTTTCAATATCATAAATAGATTTAATTATATTCCTGTTTTAGTGTTTTATTTTTTATTGATAATTAATAAACTAGATAATGTACAAACTTAGATTATGGTCTGACTGGTGGTATATCAAAAATGTGTCAAAATCGGTTAACACTTAGGGGGTGGTAAATAGTCGTTAGTATGGAAAGTCGTCATCTCACAACAGTCTTATGAAATTATACATACCTTTGCATGAAGAATGAAACTATTCATAGCTTCTTGAATGCTTGGCTTTATGGTTTTTTTTTGCCAGCTGTATCTTGACACTGTATTCTCACAGTTGGAACTATTTTATATCCAATTGCCGCGCAATAACAGAAGTCTCTAACATCTGAAAAATAAAAATGGAATAAGTTATGATGCATATTTGTTGACGAAGATAACTGTTTATCAGAGATTTTTTTGCTAAACCTCCGAAACTATTTTTGCTATTATAAAAACACACTTTAAATGTACATAATAAATATAAATGGTTTTAATAACAAAACTTTCACGAATTGCACACAAAAACCGAAACTTCGAGTTCGGTTTTAGTGTGAAATTCGTGAAAGTTTTGATCTATATAAGTATATAATAACCAACCTTCACTTGGGTTTTCTTCAATCAATTTAATGTAGACAGAAGCAGCTTTAATTGTTTTCAAAAGACTAAGAGCTTTCTCTATAAAAAAATAGTTTTTTGAACATTCGGAGCTCTGATCCTTTAAACTTGGATTCGAAATCCAGTTCAATCTGGAAAAAAAAACAATTATACTATATATATGTCACAGTCAAAACTGTTAACCAGTCAAAACTGTTAACCAGTCAAAACTACTTTTGACCGGTCAAAACTGCAAAACTTACAGAAGATTTCTCTCTCATGGTCAGCAACTCTTCACTGCTTGTGCTGGCCGTGGAACTGGGCGCAGAAAAATCGCTAGCAATGCTTAAGTGTTTCATCAGATTCTGTCGCCTGTAACAAGCAAATATCGACGATACTAACGACTAAGAGCCATAGGTAAAGTAAAAATAAGGTTTGAATTTGCTGGTACGAGTTGTTCCAAAAACGGTACGCGCGGGCCAGAAGGGAGCCGTGACACCAAAAAGTTTTGAAAAAAATAATATGAACACTTACTTGAATAATGTTTTGGAGTTTGTTCAGTCCTCGCTTGAATAATATTCTTTCCTTTAAACTCGGAATTAATTCTTTCAGTTCTGTTTCTTGTATATCGTCAAGCAATTTGAACGAAATCTGATTTACTAAAAAACAAGAGATAAACCTATGTAAATAATCTGTAAAATTTACTAAAGTTCGTTTTGTAAATCTATCAAAGTAAAATATTAATTAGATAAGCACATTACCACTATTACCTGCTGTATATAGGGCCTATTATATAGGCCAAATAATTCCTATACTCAGACCCATTGGCGACAAAACCGGAACACAAATAAATGTAGAATTAATTAAAGTCACATTATAGTACTCGATAACTTTCTTGCTTTTTGTAGTGATTAGCTATTTACAAAAAAACACTTGGATTATCGGGCCTTGACAAAAGAGGGGCTATAACCGTTTCAAGTTGAATTCTGCATTAGCCATCCACTAGTTAGTTCACTGCACAATAAGCTATCAATATTACACATTGAACAACCAAAATTAGTTTAATGAACAATATGACTTAGAGGCATGGCGCCATCTTGAAACACGGCTAAACAAACAATTATTAACAATATAGGTATATAATATCGATCCAAATAGGCACTCACCGTCAAAGTTTGTTATAGTGTCTTCAGATAGTCCTCATTCTGTTAAATATTCGGTGACCCCCAAGTTTAAGTCTTCTTCTTCACTTTCCATTGCGAGCGAAGCGACTACTGTACTAACTAGCCGGCCGGCGTCAAATGAAATGAACGATGGGATGAACGCAGACGCACGCCCTGAAGTGCTCTGCGCAGGGCGACGCGAGTGCTAGGGTTGCCAACCGTACTTTATTATAAAGTGAAAATAATTTTAAAAAAGATGACGTTATTGACGATAATACTAGCACTACCAGTAGAAGCAGTGGTAATAGGAAAAGAAAACGAATGCAAAACTATAAGCCGCTGTGGGAAGCGGAATACCCCTGGATCAAAAGTGCTGGATAGCTTAAACAATGAAATAATCTTTATAAATGAAATAAGGGAAAAAATCTATAGTATGTACGTATGTTTGTACCATTAAAGATTCTTGTGCATCGAAGGAATGGCAATCCATTTTTAGGGTTCCGTACCTCAATCGGAAAAAACGAAACCCTTTATTTCGAGAACGTGTAGTAGTCACCGTAGTCTTCATGGGACTACGGTCCCTTGAAGCTGTGAAAAAAATCATAGTTCTACGTTAATGTAAAAAAAGATACGACCGTTTATGTCGCAAAACACATACATTTCGACATTCTCGAGGGAATCAAAATGATAGGGTACTTCCCGTTGACCTAGAAATATGAAATTTGCCAAGTAATATCGTCACATACTACAAGTACTTAGAAAAATCTGAAAACTATACATTTGTAATTACATCATAATAAATTTAGTCCTTTTTAAACATTATATTTGAAGAACTCAGTTGCGTTCAGCACCTCGTTTTTATGCGGCGTCATACATTTCAGGCCAATTTAAGATGGATTAATTGAAAGTTTGTACGGAACCCTCGGTGCGCGAGTCAGACTCGCACTTGGCCGGTTTTTTTTTCCGAGGAATTACTTTTCCAAACATACTTAAAGTGGTGTCACGATTACTGTGCGTTCCCGCCACTTCAGAATTTACAGAAAAGGTGTTTTCTGTAATTAATGCGAAGTGGCGTGACGACAGAAATAAAGCTTATACGCAATTATTTAAATTTGTGCGTTCCGCGTACCATGTTTAGAAGCCATAAATATATTTAAAGCAGATACAAAATTGTTATTAGCTGAAAAATAAAACATAAATTTGTATAAAACAAATATAGTACATTGTTTAACGAATTTTTCATCACATTTGCGAAGAAATAAATAACTACAAAAACTACAACCGCACCAATCAAAAATTTACGAAATTAACAACTTCACTTCCAGATCAGAATATTTTGTCCGTCAAAGAAAAAGGTGGCAACCCTAGCTCCGCGGGGGGCAGTGCGGAAGGGGGAAATAGTCGCATAAATTGAGTAGGTACGAAGGAAATGGAACTAACTACCTATATTGCTTAAGGTTTTGTAAATTCTACGATACTGTTTAGTAATTTTAACATTTTTTAAACACAGCGACATGTACCTATATAGGTTACTTTTAAATACTGTTCAATGTTTCGTATTAATATGGTTGTTGGAGAAAATAATATGACTTTGTGCGGCCTCAGATGATCAAAAAATTTTTTTTTACTTCATCTGAGTGTGCGGCGTGAAAGGTGAAAGGTTGTAATAAACAAAGCAAGATATAATGTTATTAGGTACAATCATTTCATTAATTTAATTTGCAATGTACCTATCTATGTACCTATGTATGTTTCTTCGGGTGAAATCTTCCAACTCAATTTTAAAGAAGGTGGATATCCTCAACCGATTGAGCTGAAATTTGGCAATACAATAATTTGGTACCATAGGGCTGGTCTGATGATGGAACCTGGAGGTGGCCTTAGGAACTCTGTAATAAATAAAACAATCGTACCGAATTTGGGCTCTTCAGAATCGTCTTGGTAAGCAATTGCTGGATATTTAAAGAAAAGTGTAGGTACTTTTCTTTTGTTGGCTATACAAGCTTGTCACAAAAATATTTTTTTGACTGAAACTTAATCACCGACAAGTAAAGACAAAACGATTCATTATTCACAAGGTACATAGTTAATTAAAACAAAATCGCTGCCCGCTGTCTGTGTCCCTATGTAGGTAATTAGGTACCTGCTTAGATCTCTAAAACTACGCAACGGATTTTGATGTGGTTTTTTTATATTAAATTAGATAAGTGATTCAAGAGTAAGGTTTATATGTATCATAAATAGGTAGGTAGGTATGTAGTTTCAATTTGGACTCACAAATGACACTTCGAAAGTGTAAAAAACCAGCTGATAGAAAGCGATCTCTTCCAGACAGCTTTTACCACAGAATAGATAATTTAAAGCGCCTTTACTATACTACTTCTAATACCTACTACTAATTTTATTATTGTTATGTATAGGTAGTTGAAATTCTTCGCTCGGTCGCATGTTTATAAAACTTCTAATGGATTTTGAATCTTATAACGTTAACAATAAACGTGCTATTCGAACGGTCTGTTTTGGTACAACTCGGTCAACTTAAGTACCTACCTACATAACTACTTCATATGGGCATCAATGTCTTTAGACCTTTGCTATACAATCTGAGATAAAATCACTGTCAGTCAGTATAAAAATAGTAGTCGGATTTCAAAATCTCGTGAACGGTAAGAGGGTTTTTATTGAAATTCAGGATTCGGTAAAGACGGTCTTACAGACTTGCAAAATTGCAAGGATGTAGGTCAAATAGATCTTAAGTTATTGGGGGGTCAAAAGTGGACCGAAATGATTCACAAAACACAGTAACAATGATTAAATCAACCAAACTACCTATATTGATGTGATTTGTTTTAGATAAATGTACAATACTAGTCAGTCGTTTAAACCATAAGTCTGATAGCGATTGCAGCGCCACTTTGCATCAGCAGTAGATTTTTAGGGTTTCGTCCTTGAAGGGTGTCAAACGGAAACCTAATGATAATCAATTAATTTTTTTTCAAGTATACGATTTAACAGTGAGATCATTCTTAGCTAGTTGAAAGAACAATGGCGAGATTTTAGCTGACTATAATTTGAGCGTCTGAAAGTGAGTTATATACGAAAGACGTTCTATTAATTGTCTACATTTTTTAAATATATTATTGGGCTGGTTCAAAACGGATAAAAAAAAATCATAATAAATAAAAAGTTATTTGATTTTTTAGTTAATTTCTTTAGCTTAGTGTTGCCATTATATATTTTATCTGCTAAGTGACAAGTAGTAACTATATTAATTAATAATATAATTAATGTATTTATTGCAGTAAATGAGTTAACAATACAGTTTATGTCTAAGTATAGATGTTCCTCGCAGGTAGGTAAGAATATTGTAGTGCAGTAGAAATAAATGAATTACTTTTAATTAATGATTGGCAAAAAGACTAGTATCCAAGTTTAAAAAATATAGCTTGGTTGTTGACGAGGACGACGACCTTTTGATAAACGTCAAAGTCGCTTAGTTTAAATAAATATACTCTTTCCAAAGAGAATATTATACATTTCATGCTGAAATAACTAGGTAAGGGAAATGCTAATGCGATATTCCCCTTTTACTTCCACTTGAAATTGAATAATATTACCTATTAAACACATTATTAAAAGTCACCCAGATATAACCTACAAAAGTTTATGACTGAATATCTATTATTCTCGACATTCTCGAACAAAAATTCTTGCACAAACTAATTCAGAACATCACCCTGAGTTAAACCAGATATTTTTCATTTAAAGACGTAGGAATTTAATCTCAGCTAAAAAAATGTATGGGCACCTGCCATTGTTCTTTTCACAAACTAGGAACCGTTATGGCGGACAAAAAGTTAAATAATAAAAAGACTGGACAAGTGCGATTTGAACTCGCGGAGAGAGGGTTCTGTCCGTATGACCCTATTTCCCTATGTTTACATTTCATTCATTTACGTAACACGTCCGTCTTTGGGTCACCGACTTACATAATTATGTGTACTTACCAAATTTCATCCCAATTGGTTCAGTGGTTTCGGAGGAAATGGGCTGTGACAGATGGATGGACAGGCAGACACACGAGTGATCCTATAAGGGTTGCGTTCTTTCCTTTTGAGGTACGGAACTCTAAAAATATAAATAATTAAAAAAATAAGGGGGGCGGGGGGCTTCCTCTAAAGTGGATTATAGGGCATAATTCAACAAACAATAAAAACTAGTCTAGCGTAATACTTACTTATTTTTAAATAAACATGTAAAAATTATAAAATTTTGGTACGGAATCCTCTGTGCGCGAGTTTGACTCGCACTTAACTGAATCATTTTTTATCAAATGAGTCTGCTACTCATTACCAACTATCCCGGTAAATTTCGGTAACTATAAATTGCTTTGAAACTAACATAGTAACAATGATACAATCAACCGAATGGTTGTGACTTGTTCTACATAATGTACAATATTCTTCGTTAATTTACACCATGAACTCTTGTAGGGACTATATTTTGACCTCACCCTTTTTAGTTTTGTAGGTTCAACTGCGAGGTCTTGTTACATTTATCATATTATGTTTATGATAAAATCAGCCAAACCAAATTGTTGAGTTTTGTTTGGTAAAATGTACAATATTCTTTGTTAATTTACACCATGAACTCTTGTAGGGACTATATTTTGATTTGACCTCAACCTTTTTAGTTTTGTAGGTTCAACTGCGAGGTCTTGTTACATTTATTATATTATGTTTACGATAAAATCAGCCAAACCAAATTGTTGAGATTTGTTTGGTAAAATGTACAATATTCTTTGTTAATTTACACCATGAACTCTGGTAGGGACTATATTTTGACCTCAACCTTTTTTTTTTGTAAGTTCAACCGCGAGTTCTTGTTATGTTTATCATATTTTATGATATAATCAACCAAACCAAATTTTTGAAAGGACGATTACCATTTTTGCCCTGATATATCACTATCACTACATAGGATAAAACAAAGTCGCTTCCCTGTCTGTCCCTATGTATGCTTATATCATTAAAACTCCGCAACGGATTTTGATGCGGTTTTTTTAATAGATATGGTGATTCAAGAGGCAGGTTTATACGTATAATAAAGGAGGGCGGGCAAAGCCGCTGGCAGAAACTAGTATATAATATATGTCAGGGCAAAAATTAACGATTACAGTAAATTCAAAAAGTAGGCATCCTTAATTATTTCCATTTTGATTTTTGGGATACATGTAAAACTAATTAAAGCTGGGGTTTATTATTCACTGATAAAACATAATTAACGCGTTTCCGGTTTGCAATTAATAGTAAAAATTATTCAAACATATTTTTGGGGGACTAATAAGTTAGGTAAATCTCTTTACATTAAAATATGAAAGAACTAGGTTTGTATTTTGTTGACTATGTAAACGTCTATTCTGTGAACAAAAACGTCTAATCGCAGTCTACCTACAACATTAAAGTCTATGTGTTATTCAGGTGGCTCTCAACCCATTGTCTAGAAATAATTCGCAAATTGTTTGGGCACATTATCGATCCAACCAGTACTGCCTCGAAAGAAAAATCTACTACTGCTATGTCTGAGGCAATCTTCCTTCTACTATTTGCATTTCACTGTTTAGAGGCATCTAATCGCCTTTCATTTATCGAAAATGTTTTCTAAGAAAACTATTCTAATGGAACCAATTATTCATAAAGACGCCTACAAAAAAAGTAGCGGCAAAAACACTGACGTGTGAGATCTTATTAATGTAAAAGGGGTCTTTTTTAAATTAAACACATTGGACACTATAAATACATACAGCTTTCAATGAAATAAAAGAAAATAAAGCTTAATCTACAAATTAACTTTGTAATCGGCAAATTTTGACAGGGCACGCGTTCATACTTCATACTAATTTGTTCATCGTCCTTTGTTTAATAAAACGTACAATATTCTTTGTTAATTTGCACTATGAACTTTGGTAGAAACTATATTTTGACCTGAAGATTTTTAGTTCTGTAGGTTCCACCGCGAGGTCTTGTTATATTTATCATATTTTTATGATAGAATCAACCAGACTAAATTGTTGACATTTGTTTGGTAAAATGTACAATACTTTTTGTTAATTTACACCGTAAACTCTGGTAGGGACTATTATTTTGATCGTAACCTTTGTAGTTTTCTAAGTTCAACCGCGAGGTCTTGTTATATTTATCATAATTTTATGATAAAATCAACCAGACTAAATTGTTGAGATTTGTTTGGTAAAGTGTACAATATTCTTTGTTAATATACACCGTAAACTCTGGTAGGGACTATATTTTGATCGCAACCTATATAGTTTTGTAAGTTCAACTGCGAGGTCTTGTTATATTTATCATATTTTTATGATAAAATCAACTAGAAGAAATTGTTGACATTTGTTTGTTAAAATGTACAATATTCTTTGTTAATATACACCGTAAACTCTGGTAAGGACTATATTTTGATTGCAACGTATGCAGTTTTGTAAATTCAACAGCGAGGTCTTGTTATATTTATCATATTTTTATGATAAAATCAACCAGACTAAATTATTGAGATTTTTTTGATAAAATGTACAATATTCTTTGTTAATATACACCGTAAACTCTGGTAGGGACTATATTTTGATCGCAACCTATATAGTTTTGTAAGTTCAACCGCGAGGTCTTGTTATATTTATCATATTTTTATGATAAAATCAACCAGACTAAATTGTTGACATTTGTTTGGTAAAATGTACAATACTCTTTGTTAATTTACACTGTAAAATCTGGTTGGGACTATATTCTGATCGCAACCTATGTAGTTTTGTAAGTTCAACTGCGAGGTCTTGTTATATTTATCATATTTTTATGATAAAATCATCCAGACTAAATTGTTGACATTTGTTTGGTAAAATGTACAATACTCTTTGTTGATTTACATCAAAACTCTGGTACCAACTTCAACCTTTTTAGTTTTGTAAATTCAATAGCGAGGTTTTGTTATATTTATCGTAGTTTCCTTGTAATTCAGCCAACCTTTGCTAATTTGGTAAATCCAACAAACCTTTTTTTTCAGTGTAAAATGAGAATCGCGTCTAAACGTAATTATTTGCAGTAAATATAAGTTAAATTTGACCATTTTCTTAATAATTGGATCTAAGAAAATTTTGATGTTTTTTCGTATAACACAGTTAAATAACTAATTGGTATAGTTACGGACAAAAAAAAACGACAATCGCACCAAAACTTTTCTGTAAGACACAATAATTAATCACATCTAGAGTTAAGGCTTTTTTTTTAAGTATTAGAATAATAAGGAAAGTACAGAAACAGAAATCTACAGAATTTTAGGCGCGAGTAAGAGACGAGTGCGAGTTTTGTTCCCTCAAGGTTGTTGGCGACTGTCGTCGTCTGAATAGGTTTTCCCATCTGGAATAAACATAACTTGCGAAATGTGGGTGTACTATAGGCGCAACTCTGCCTAATCCTTCGAGGAATACACGCGTGATGTTATGTTAAGTATGTATCTGAATAAAATAACAAGTTCTTCTCAGATATGACATTAAGAAATGCCAGTGTTTAATCGATCTCCAAGGAATGTGCTGCACCACAGTCCACAGGCAATTTGCTCTACGGAGAATTATTTTACTGTAATGAGTTACACGCGTAATAGGTATAAACCCGGTTACTAATACTTGTACTTGTATGGAGGAAATGTTATTAGAGAAAATGGTAATTAAAACGACTGAGATGGTGGACGGTCAACTTTGCAAAAGCAAGCCTGTAGGAATGTGTTCACTTGTTAAAGAAAACATGTAACACTTTCTGCAAACATACGATTGTGCCGAAAATATATTATTTACAAATTTGGCAATACTGTAAACGGCATCACTTTCACTAGAGCGGGTAGATAAGCGCAATGACACATCGGAATAATTACCCAAAAATAGTAGCACTAACAAACAGTTCTACGTGAAATGGTAATACAGACTGCATACATAACATCACGCCAGTATTCGCGAAGGGTTGAGCAGAGGTGCACCAAGTACAGCCACATATCGCCGGTTAGGGGGCTAGTCTGAGAAGTTCTAGATGTTAAAAACCAACAACTACTTGCCCGACTTGGAAAGCGAACTTAGGACCTCATGCTCATCAGTAGGGCCTGCGACGACTAGACCATCGAGGTCGTTAGTAATATAATAAACTAAATTAAAAAATAATTTATCAGTTTTAATCTAGTTCGACTACCCACTTAATTAAACCGGCCGAGGACATCGACATTCAAATTAGTTTTTTTTTAACGTGATCAACATAACTAGAAGGTTAAACTCGTAAATTAAACCCTGCTCTTTAAAAACAAGGTGATTGACAATGAATCACCTTTATTAAAACAAAAGATGCATAATATTTTTTTATTGTATACCCCAAAAAAAACATATGGGATTAACAGCCCAACTAGCAAAAATGTCGTATAATTCTAGTCTTATAAGACTTCATGGTATATAACAGTTATATAGTGGTATGTAGTTAACTATTTTGATATGTAGACGTTTATCTTACGACGATTCAGTCGCGGGACTGTAATGTCTTAATATAAAGTTGAGTAAACGTTTTCAGGACTAACTTATACAACGTTGTAGAATGGTGTCAGTACATATGTTGAGTAAATGTTTTCAGGACTAAATTATACAACGTTGTTGAATGGTGTCAGTAAATATGTTGAGCAAATGTTTACAGGACTAACTTATATGACGTCGGATAATGGTGCCAGTGCATATGTTGGGTAAACGTTTTCAGGACTAACTTATACGACGTTGTAGAATGGTGTCAGTGCATATGTTGAGTAAATGTTTTCAGGACTATCTTATATGACGTCAGATAGTGGTGTCAGTGCATATGTAGAGTAGACGTTTTCAGAACTAACTTATATGACGTCGGATAGTGGTGCCAGTGCATATGTTGAGTAAAAGTTTTCAGGACTAACATATATGACGTCGGCTAATGGTGCCAGCCATGACGTTTATTGGACAATGTATTGGTCATATTAACGTTTCGGTTAAATAAAAGGTTTTTATAAGACAACCATCGTCGTGTGTGAATCTTAACATAACTTTTATATAATTAAAACGCCACTTAAACGTTTGCGTATGACCTTTTTATAACAAAACTATTTTGATCGTATGGAAGACTTACTAAGACTTGTATGCAACTAAAATGTTGAATTTCTACGGTTACATTACTTTAAGTAGACTTTTGAATCATTTAAAGGTCAAATCCACACTTTAATTGAACCATTTCTATTTTGTTTTGTCTTTTAAAAAAGGGATAGAACGAATGAATGTTGCCGAAAAAGATTCCGTATATTCTTTTTTTTTTAAATTAACATTTAATGTAAACAACAACAATAAAATTAAACAATTAACAGTAGCAATGGAACTGTGACAGTTATAACATTTGTTTGAAAGGTTAAAATAAATGCTTCGCCAAGGCCATTTTTCTCTTTTAAGACGTTTTAAATAATTTCAGATCAAAAATTTATCGATGTCCAAGAACACTACCATAGTTCATTCATATCCTATGTTAGACCTGAAAAAAAAAACATTTAAATAAATTAATCTGGGCTAAACGTACTATTTGATTAGATAGCCATTGACAAGAAAAGAAGATGAATTTATAATCAAAAATAAAACCTTTTTTGCAAAAAAATACTACCGACTTCCAAATGAAAAACTACAAAGTGAAAAATAACTTTATTTTTGGAAGTCGGTGTCTTTCGTAGATACCAATTATTTGCGATATGGACACCGACTTCCAAAAATAAAGTTATTTTTCACTTTGTAGTTTTTCATTTGGAAGTCGGTAGTATTTTTTTGCAAAAAAGGTTTTATTTTTCCCTTTTTAGTTTTACCTACCTAATAGGCAAGTTGTTTAGTAAGTACCTATTACGCCAGAACAGATTACCCGAAAAACATGAAAATTGAACATAACCGGTGAAATTAGAGTTCTGCGTACCCCTTTCAGTATACTGGCGTGATGTTATGTTATGAAATGGTATAAACAATAAACAGACATGCGATTGAAGCAATCCCGAATGATTTGCCGTTATTTATTGAAGAGTTCTGTTGTATATCTCCGAAGTTCTTCATCAGATCTTTAACAAATTAAAATGGGACCAATTTCGGAACAAGTTCTTTCAAACAAAAAAATAATTTTCAAAATCGGTCCACAATTGGCGGAGATATCGGTGAACATACAAGAAGTCGAACATAGAACCTCCTCCTTTTTGGTAAGTCGGTTAAAAAGGGCCGAGTTAGTTCTCTGTTCAAGTTATGCAATATTTATTAGATCTGTAAGTAATGCATAAGGAACCCTAAAGTAAACTGAATATGGCCGCGGCGTCATAGACTCAAGAAAATGTATACGACCTTTTTGTTATATTAGTGTTATTTAAAGGTCGCTATACAACGTAAACAAGATGGTTGATGCTTTATTATGAAAACATATTTTGGATAATTAATTAAAACGATTCAAATACAAAGAAATAGAGGAGGGCGTTAAAAACTTCACAAAAACACATATATACATTGTCATAAAACTAAAGTTCCCTGAAAGATTAACACAACTATCATTATCTTACACTCATTTAAATAATGCATAATAAATCGATATTTTGTAATTATGGAAATAGACATTTACTTACCTTTTTTTATTTAAACACCGGCACAATATTTAACAAACGAAACAAAACGGTTGCCGTTGAGCAGTCTTTTGAAAACGTCATTGTAACAGCTATGTGACATAAGCGGTCACATAAGAGACTCATCATAACCAGTATTGGACCGTAAAGTCGGTCTCTGTACTTTTATTTAATTTGTATACAACGTTTGAACGGTCATTGGCTGACTTCTACTTAACTACTAAACGACAATATTGTCGTGTAATTTGGGCCTAATTCGCGTAATTTATACGTTTATATTTACGTTTATGCGACCAATCTTAAAAACTAGGCTCAAAGTGTAAAACGTTAAATCGACTATTATAAAACATTGATTTGTTAGTTGGGAGTTTCATAAACAAAGGGCGGTACGTCTTCTCGCACAGGGCAATCTCTTACAGACAACCTTTGGATGGACTGAACGAGAGGATTTTAGGGCTGTCATCTGTGAACTGTACAATTGATCATAATACTAGATTATGCACCAAGGGGATAAAGCAATGACTTACGTCACGGGCGGGATATTGAACCCTGAGTGTAAAAAGGGACCCTAAAGTTCTGAGTGAAGCGAGGGTTTCAAGCTGCCCAAGGCTTTGTTCCAGAGGAGCATATCTACTTTTTTACACCTTTTGCGAGACAATAAAAAGCTGCTGTACGTATTGATTTGAATATTGTGTTTGATGCTTATTGTAGATATGAGCATTGAATAAATGCACCATAGACTGCTTGACTTTCAAGTTTCTGCTACATGTTAGAAATAAACTAAAAGTTTCCACACGAATTTGACAAGAAAGGTTGTCTGGTAGATATCGCTGTCAGCGATAAGACCGCCTTTGTACCCATTTATATAAGTTTTTTTTGTAAATGTCTATAATTTTATGGTGTACAATAAAGTATATTCTATTCTATTCTATTTGACATCTCAAATTCAAATCACTTTACTCCCTTGGGGAGAAAATGCTTAACTTTACTCCCTTGGGGAGAAAATGCTTTACTTTACGTTGAGATTGCATGATATGTAATTGAACATAGTCGAGTAGGTGGTGTGAAAATAGTATGATTTATTATCTCATAATAACATAAATTACATATTATTTTTAATTATATCTAATTTACCTATAAATAAATATCCAATATATGGCAGAGAAAGGCAATTAATAAAAAATATAGTGAAAGGTAATAATGCTCTTTTCCATTTTCTTAAACGTTGGCAGTATTAGGGCACGTCTTATTTCTAAAGGTAATACATTCTACAAACGACTGATTTGTCAAAGAAGGAAGTAGATTAATTTATTCTTTAGATAGTTTTTAGAGAGAATACTTGTAACCTTGTATCCATTTCGTCGTTTCTGAGGTTACGCCGATCATACGCCCCTACATCAACATACTAGCTCACCTATTCACGCCTGGCCAGGGTTTTGTGTAATTAGATAACTATTACAAGAAACAGGTTTGAAGTATCGCGATGACTAACGAACAAAAAATCCCTGTTACAGATAGCTATGGTCGGATTGTGATTGTTACAATAAAGAGCTCAAGCATTGAACGCGGAATCAATCTTGTTATCCTTCAAATGTTACACTGCACACTAGAGCGCGGGTCCACTGAACCACGGTATCCACCAATGGTATGTAGCTTTAGCCATTAAAAGAAGTAAAATAAAAAAAAACCCGACATTTTTTTATTGCATGCTACATCATTTATCTAGTAGTAGACACGCTTCGATCGACAATCTATTGAACACTTAATAATGACACGAAATCTTGCGAAATGACCCCGATTCAAACAGTAAAACGCAGATAACTTTTGAACGGCTGAACCGATTTTCATCAAACATAGCTGAGAACACTCTCGTTAAAGTCACCTTTTAAACAAAAAAACGAAATCAAAATCGCTTCGTCCATTTAGGAGCTATGATGCCACAGACAGATACACACGTCAAACTTATAACACCCCTCTTTTTCTATCAGGGGTTTAAACATACGGTACATTACGGGCTAGGTCAATCAGCGTTAAGTTTGATTAAATCTTATTTGAGTGATAGACAACAATTAGTTCAAATAAACGGTGTGAATTCGTCGGGGTTAAATGTGAAAATGGGGGTACCCCAGGGCTCAATTTTAGGTCCTTTCTTATTTTTAATATACATAAACGATTTACCCCATTTATTCGAAGGCAAACTAAATATGGTGTTATTTGCTGATGACACATCTTTAGTTTTTAAAGTAAATAGACGTACTTGTCAGGTTGACGACGTAAATAACGCGCTACGGCAGGTTCAGGATTGGTTCACTGCCAATAATTTAGTATTAAATGGTAAAAAAACCAAATGCGTAAAATTTTCGTTGCCAAATGTCAAAAGTACTGATTGTGACATTATATTAAACAAGGAGAAGCTCGAATTCGTCGATAAAACAGTTTTCCTGGGGATCACGCTAGACTCAAGGTTACAATGGGGTCCTCATTTAGTATCACTTGCGGGGCGGCTGAGTTCGGCAGCTTATGCTGTCAGAAAGATTCGTCAATTTACTGATGTGGATACCGCTAGGCTAGTCTATTTTAGTTACTTTCATAGTATAATGTCTTACGGTATCTTACTATGGGGAAGGGCTGCAGACATTGAGTCTATTTTTATTCTGCAAAAACGAGCCATCAGAGCGATTTACAATCTTCGCCGCCGTGATTCTCTAAGGGAACTGTTTAAGGACATTAACATCATGACGGTTCCTTGTCAATATATTTATGAAAACATCATGTACGTGAGAAAGAATTTACATCTTTTTAGTAAAAACGGAGACAGACATAATTACATTACTAGAAATAGGGACCAATTAGTTCAACCAGGTTTCAGACTGGCAAAAGTGGCCTCATCTTTCATGGGGTACTGTACGAAATGTTACAATAAAATTCCTCCCCATATTCTAGAACTGAATGAGACGAAATTTAAAAATTGTATAAAACGCACACTATGCAGGCAGGCATATTATAAGTTGGGGGATTATATCACTGATAAAAATGCTTGGCTCAATGCTAGTCCTGCTCCACAACCACTAGGGCGCAAAAACAAATGATATGTTTATGCTTGTGTTGTATAGACTCTTTTAGTATTGTATAGCTGCACAGCACGTGTGTGGGTACTATGTACCCAACTGTAAATCTACCATTTGCTATACCTATGTGTCGTTCGTTGACTTGTGTGTGCCCTGGCAGTTGAGTGTGTCATGCTCTCTCAAATGTCTCTCTGATGGTGGCGCGTGTGTTGGATCATTCGGTTCCCTTCATGATGGTTGAGCTGGGTGGTGCCGATTCATGCGTCATGTTCGTGAACGGGCGCCGTCAGTTGGGATTGGTCATAACTCAACTGCTTCGGATGTTGATGTTTTTCTAGTACCTATTGTATAACTGCACAGTACATGTGTGAGTACTTTTAATACTTTATACCTTTACATAGTATAGTGTGTAGTGCTATTCTGGGTGCATTGTCCTCACATATGTGAATTTATGTGAATTTATTAATGTATGTACTCATGTACCTAAATATTGTAAAAATCATTTTTTTTTTTAAAAGAGTAAGTATGGAGTTTCTTGTGCATTCTTCTCCATAACAAGCTACTTTCCGAATGCACGGTAGAATCATTTTTTTTTTAAAAGAGTAAGTATGGAGTTTCTTGTGCATTCTTCTCCATAACAAGCTACTTTCCGAATGCACGGTAGAATCAACTTTTATTCCATGTAAATTTAAAAAGTATGGAGTTTCTTGTGCATTCTTCTCCATAACTAGCTACTTTCCGAATGCACGGTAGAATCAACTTGTATTCCATTTAAATTTAAATTGTGACATTCAAAAGTGCCGCTTGGTGGCCCAGTTGAAATAAATATCTTTTGTCTTTTTTGTCTTTTGTCTTTTAAAATAACGCTCTTCTATAATACGTGCCTTTAAAATTCTCTTCTGCAGGGCACAAACATTAAAAAAATGGGTCGTGTAGGGACATGATATGAAAAGAGTTCCATTGATCATTCAGCGAAGAAACGAGTATCGCGTACCAAAAAAGGTAGCTCAATAAGATATGTACAATATTTCACCCTAAAACTAGCCCATAAAAGAAATGACAACGATCTAAAGTCTATTTAATGTTTGTCAACAGAAATGTGACAACCATGCGGCGAAGGAAAACCGTTCGATCGGTCATTGCCAATATCGTCCACGAGGCATCGTATATTAACATAATTGACCTATAAATTACAGTGTGTAAACCGAAATAGCATGCACTGTGATCTTAAATATCGATAGTTCACTGTACTGTGACTTGTGACATCCAGCAACCCGCACTGGGCCCGCGATGTGGGTCACGGTCCAATCCCTCTCACAGAGAGGAGGAAATCAATTTGCTTAGTGTTTTTCCTACTATATTGGGGACTGTCGACTTCTAGTCTTAGTTAGACTGGGTTAGTTACTAATATTTTGCATGGGGAGACCTCCTATATGATTTCTAAAACCCAGTAACTTGGAAACATAAAACCCCGTGGCAAGACTGGTCGCAGATACCAGGCTTCTGACTAACCGTAACTAGTGTCAAAGTTCTTCAAATAACAGCCGGGTCGAACGGCTTTACGTGCTTTCCGAGACATGGGGTTGTCGAGCTTCACACCACCTGTATCCCAGCAGTGACAGCATTATAGGCTAACGATGCACTCAACACCGTAGTATTATGGACACACCACACCTCGGTAACTTGCGTGCGCACGCGCTTGTCCTTCGCTACTTCCGTAATAGTTGCGCAGATTAGTTCTGTGTTATTGTAAACGTTACTGAGATATTTCGCTTTTTAAAATCGAAGTGCCGGTATCACAACCTCGCAAGGATTCCTGGATTTACCTGGCTATGGCCAAGGCATTGCTCCCAATATTGGGACAAATTGGCAATATTGGCGTGGCCATTGGGAGACGTCATAATTATATCTTATTTTTTTTTGTTTTAAGATATGCTGGTATCCTCACGATGTTTTCCTTCACCGTAAGAGAGCCGTGGCTATGAAATAACAGCGGTTAATAAATACAATAGTGCAATACCAATATGTGCGGTGTACCAAATATGTACGACCAATATATAATGAAGAGCAGAAATTGGGTTTCAAGAAAGCAGAGGGTTTCAACTTGACAAGACTTGACAAGTGGGGGCACTAACGATAAGTCAGTTATAGAAACTGGGTCCAAACAGGGATTCTTTCTCTAATAAATTATTATTGTATGGTCGTAAACTGCTGGTAGTAGCCAATATTTTTCATGAATACATTCCGTGTGTACATTCTTGGCACTCTCAAGTAATAATTATGCAGCAAATATTAATATCTGTTTGCATAATGATGTAAGCGAATAAACAGACCAGTAGCCGTGTCTCTGGAACATTCCGAAGACGAGCAACTGAAGATATGCAAATAAATACACTGGATCCAATAATAATACTGGTCCAGTGATATTATTTCTTATTGAAGTGTGTTATTTTTGAAAATTTATAAAATATACTTGAATCAATTACATTATCATTTATCATAAAATATCACTATATTATTTCTCTGTTTGACATCATCCTCTTCTAAATGCAGAAGATATCTGTTTTCTTTCGTAACCTACTGTTTTGACTATGTTCTTTTGTCATACCATATTAAGTAAATAGATAAAGATCACATAACCTTTAAATTTAAAAGAGCCAATTGGTCCATCAGCAAACATGAAAAGGTAAATAAACAAGTAATTAAAAATGTAAAAAACCCGGCACATTTTTGTTTCATCCTTTTTAAACTACATTATTTATGCTTCGATCGACAATCTATCGAAAACGTAATTATGTTGTAACACGATATCATGCGAAAATAGCCTGATTCAAACAGTAAAACTTTTGGACGGCTGAACAGATTTACGTCAACAAACATAGCTAAGAACACTGTCGATAAAATCACTTTTCAAACAAAAAAACTAAATCCAAATCGGTTCCCACGTTTAGGAGCTATGATGCCACAGATAAATACAGAAACACACAGATACACGTCAAACTTATAACATCCCTCTTTTTCCGTCGGTGATTAAAAAGGTACAAGTTGAGATGCCAGTCTGTCTGCTAATCTAGCCGACGGACGCGCGGGCGACGACGCCGATGGTCCATTTTCGCACGTTTCATTAAACATAACACTTATAGGCTCAGCACACGCGGCTTGGAGCTCTTGCGCAACGCAAGCGCAGGACTGATCCACATTGAGGCTTCGTGCATTTCCGTGTGAATTCGGTTGTGCAAGGGCCTAACGAGACAGATAGAACTACTAACGATATATTTCACTGTGGGATACATACACACAAAAACCCATGCCTTTTTTCCATGGGGGTCGGCAGAAACTACAGAACGCCACCTGCTACGATTCTAACATAGGTACTGCTTTTGCTTCATGTAAATTTTATCTAGTCATGCACGCAGCAAGTCCATCGATCCAGACTCCAGTCAGCAATTTCGATAACGATGCCAGGATGCACCGTTTTACTAAGGTACTTACAGAAGTGTGTCACTTATGAAAGCGACAATTATATTGCACATACAAAGTGTAAAGATATAAGCATCAACTGCCGAGCTCTGTCGAGCATGAAACACTGCAATATCCCCTCATTAACAATCGGTTAGCCAAACAAATAGCTTCAGTAAGACTGTATACTTAGACCAACAGCGGAACACAACCGGTGCAGCCGATATCAATATATTGTGGGGTCAATTGCTAATATGCGACAACACAATTGCCGACAACAGGCAGCCAGTCGTAGCCGGTTACTGTGGCGTACGAATAAAACAATAGTAATTGATTTCGCGACGCAAGTATGCGGATGCATTTTATACCTAACCGATCAAATGCAAGAAAAATCCGTTTGTAATAGTATTTATTTCATGATTTCTTTGAATGGAATTATATTCTCGAACGTTTCAAGGTCTGCCTCGTTTGACTAGTGTTCTAAACGCTACTGCTGAGCTTGAGGGTTCGATTCCCGGATCGGGTAAAGTGTTATTAGGTTTTTCCATCTGGAAGCAGCGGAAGCAGCTCGGAATCGGCTTTGTGACCGGTTGATGGTGATAAGTTCGCCCGTGGCGAAAAGTGAGTGTACTAGATGCACCTCTGCCAAGTCCTTCGCGAAATACAGGCGCCATTTTATGGATGATGGATGATTTCATGACAGCTAAGACAATGAAATAGCTCACAGCAGTCTTGGTAAACATTGTCGTCCATTGTCATAAATTATTTACATTTATTGATAATTTCTGCGGGGTAATTGCGTAACACACCATCATAAACATTCATCAGTTTATCCAAAAGATGACCACTGCTGGACATAGACCTTCCCCAAACGTCGCCACAATGATCGGTCCTGTGCGTCTCACATGCACCGGACTCCCGCAGCCTTGACCAGGTCGTCGCTCCACCTGGTGGGAGGCCTTCCAACACAACACACGCTCAACGGCAATACCTTTCATATTGCCAATTCAACATCACTTGACCATTCATTGGTTTATTTATGCCGAGCTAAGCATTTTGAAGTAAATAATTAGAAATTTCCTTCAAAATCTTAAGGTACTAAGAGTGTCCCGCCATTTAGGTACAGTCTGAGCAGCATATAAGCTGATTATGATGAGCAATCATCTTCGTTATAAAAAGCAATAAAACTTGCCTTACTTTATTTACCCAGTAATACTACATGTTAATGCTACATTAACAACAGTTCTAAGCTTAAAGCGAAATTGTAATACTACATACATAACATCACGCCAGTATTCGCGAAGGGTTGAGCAGAGGTGCACCAAGTACAGCCACATATCGCCAGTTATGTTAAGTCTCATATAAAAGGTTGCAAGCCTATTGCCATCAACTGTGCTCAAATCCAGCTCCGGGCTACTGCTACTGAGGTATATAGATAGCATTATTATCAAGTAAAATTTTAAAATCTCTTCTTCATCTCTTGATCTAGTAGTAAAAAACGCTTTTAATTCGAATACATGTGGCAGCCACCACATTGAGCCCGCGTGGTGGATTACGGCGCATTCCCACACACAGAGAGGAGGCCTGTTTCCCAGCAGTGGGAACATTAAATAGACTGATGATGATGAAATACCCTTCAATCGACAATCCATTGAAATGTGCATTACAACACGATATCTTTCGAAAACACCCCGATTCAATAGTAAAATACGCATAACTTTTGGCAGGGTTAACCGATTTTGATCATTCATAGCTAAGAGGCTCTCGATAAAGTCACCTTTCAAACAATAAAAAACTAAATCAAGATCGGTTTATCCGTTTAAGAGCTATGATGCTACAGGCAGATACACAAAGATACAGATACACACGTTAAACTTATACCACCCCTCTTTTTTGTCGGGGATTAAAATTTATTAATGTGGCATTGCCTTAAGTAACACTAACGATGTTTCTATGTACATTCACACTGACTAAGCCTATGTAGTAGGCAGGTAATATACGTAAAAGCTGGGTCTGCGGTCAAACCAGTGTGGTTTACAACCGACACCGGTTCACTTTGATTTGTGACGACGATCCGATCATCCGATGATCCCACATTCCGACATATTTATCAGGTTTATTTGTTATTTATGAGTTGTTTATTTCGCAAAACTATATAGATCATGGCTTTTCCCTTTTTAGCTTCCTACCAGAATAGTCGAAAATTCTACGCAGATTTATTGTAAACTAGCTGACCCCCGCGGCTTCGCTCCCGTCAAAGTTATAGCCTATGTTACTCGGGAATAATGTAGCTTTCCATAGGTGAAGGAATTTTAAAATCGGTCCAGCCATTTCAGAGATTAGCCGGAACAAACAGACAGACAGACAAACATTGTAAAAAAAAATATTTTGGTGTGAGTACCGTATATATATTCTTATATGTACATGTAGTAAAAAACGGTTATTACAATATTACAAACAGACACTCCAAATTTATTATATGTATGTATAGATTTGCGAAAAAAAACGTTACCTACAAGTTACTACACTAGCAAGAGAGATGCGACAGTGCAGTGGTAAGTTCTAACTAATGTAGCAATATCACCATCTAATGATGTCATCTCATGCAAGTGTGGAAAAAAAAGGGTGGTAGCCGAGGTAGTTCACCACATAATCTCAGATTTGCTCAATGAAAAGTGCATAATTCTTTTCAGAGCATCTTCATTGGCCAGCACATAGTCGTAACGTTTTAATGCCACTATCGTCATCGCTCTTATGGTTCTCATTACAATTACAAAAAGCAGTAAAGTCAGGTATGCCTATAAAACACTGCGCATAAAGTGAACGATCAAGGACAGCAGTGTTGTGGAGCTTGTAGTAATATAATTAACAGGAGCATGGCAGAACTGTGATGACGTCAGGACATGCATCATCTCACATTGTGTTTTATGAGTGTTTTTGGAAAAGTAACGAGAAATAGCGAGGCGTGTACCGAGGGGCCCATAACATCTGCGTTTGCGATGGTAAAGGCCAGAGGCCTTAGTGCGAGTTTTTACTCACGCTCAATCGCGTCAACGTAAACGTTAATTTGTATTGAAATTGGATAAGCGCCGTCTGGGGACGGTAGGGAGAAACCTCTTTTTTTGTATACATTTTGACATAAGAGATCGTTTACGTTATCACGAGTGAGCGTGAGTAAAAACTCGCACTAAGGCCTCAGATTCGACTCGACACTGCGACGTCGCGTTTTCATAGATTATTTTCTGAAGTTGCTCTACAGACGGTACAATTTCTATGAAGAAATGTCCCCTCATCATTTGTTAGACTCCGTAACCTGGATCCGTAGCAGGTGCCTACTCTACATAAATCGACTTACATATAAGTATTTTTTTTTGTATATTCTCTAAACTAATAAAAATTTAGGTACCTCATTGTTTGTACTAAAATATTTTGTTAGCACGATACCATTTTGATAAAGACTCTAGTTTCCATTAGCTAACTAATAATATACCTAGCTGTAAGGTATAGGTAGTTAAATTTTCCTTATTTACTAAATAATAGCCCGCTAGTGCGAAATGAGTATTTATCGAAATACATTCCTATTCATGCATAGACGTACATACAATACTAGATTCTAAAAGGGGACAGTAGATAGATATCTATTTTCGTTTGGTTTTTCCTCAGTCTAAACTTTTACTTTGTAGATTTTTATGTTACTATTTTAGCAAGGTGCTTTTCCCTATTGAAAATATGTAAACAGATCCGTATTATGGAAATCATGGTAGTTGGTACGATACTGACGACCCGTCAGTATCGTACCAACTACCATAAGGTAATTATTGTCGAACCAACTACCCAATACATTTTTTTTTAAAAAGCCTTTATTCAAAAATTTGTTTTTCACACCACCTGCTCGACAATGTCCTCCATGACATATCATGCAATTATGAAACCCTCAAGCGAAGCCCTCAAGGGCGTAACAGTACATTGTTCACCGACAGGAGAAAGTGACCGATTACCGTCGAGGGTGTCGTTTGAAGCCCGAGCCGTAGGCGAGGGCTTTAAAACACCCGAGATCGGGAATCGCACTTTCTCTCGAGTGATACATAGTGCTTTATACTACACCTACGAGGAATTAACTTTTCTACGAAAACTGAATCCTCAAACAACACACAAATTGAAAATGGCACCAATGGCGTCTGCAATTTTCACATGTTCTTTTTTCAAATTGTTTGTCACCATCCAACACACAGCTAGTGGCCAGTGTCATTTTGCGAACTTGGAGATAAAAACTCACTGTAAAAACTTTTTGGCTTTTGATATTTAGGTTACCAGCGCATAGTCTTACCCAAAATTAAAAAAGAAAAACAACGTAAGAAATGGATTTTCATACACTTTTCTCTCCCGCTCAGATGCGTTTTCTCGCCGCATATTTGTTCGATATGCAATGACGTACTTTCTACCGTAAATTTGATAAAGTATCAAGGTACTTTCCGAGCAGGTGTAGTATAAAAGTGATTTGAATTTGGAACGTCAAATTCGTGTGAAAACTCGTGGAAAACTATATGTAAAAAATGCCCATATGGTGTTCGAAAATCGAAAGGCTCGATTTCAAATAATGTGAAACAAAAGACGGTGTTCGGTGCTGTCACCAACATTCACCATCAAAAATGAAACCCAAACACAAGTTTCTACACCTTTGAGTACTGAAAAACTAAGAATAAACTCCACCACAACTTCCATAAATGTAACGACCAAAATGTTACTCTATCCTTGCATAACCGGACTAATGTGTCCAACATCAATATTAAAATTTGATTTACACTAATTTATGTAAAGAAATCCATCCTCCATAAATTAAGTATTTATTATCAAAATTAAGTATTTATTTTATAATAAATACTTAATTTAATTTAAAGTTTATAGCAGTTATCCTCATATACACGTTTGGTTTGGATGACAATGCACGGTAAGCCAAAAAGCTTATTTAACAAATGTTTTTTTAATTGGATTGTTTTTATTATAAATATTTTTATCCTCTATAGAAACAGATAGGGGCCGGCAGGGAGTGACGCAAAACCTATCGTATGTTAAGAACGTCTTGTCAGATATATAATTTTCCCACAATACGTAAGAGGAAAGTGGGTGTGTTTGTGTACGTCGTCGCCTTGATCTTGTAATAACTGTCGCGACGGCGCCCGACTGGGGTGCGCCTGCGCAGCGGGTGCGCGAGCACTTACTCCACTCCGGCGCGTTTTCTTTCAGTAAAGTGATTAGTTGCGTCTCGGACAAAATATTTCAATGATTAATAGATTTTTGAAGAAAGGTGACTTTCAGTATTTGTTCTTTTTTTTTCAAGAAAAAGTCGGCGCCGTTCTGGAGGCAAGCGCAGCGGATTGATTGATTTTGGTGCCATAATGGCTTTTACCCATCTCTGTTTCCGCCCCAAACTTTGAACTCTGCTAATAAACATAAGTTTAACGCAATGGTTATTCAACTCATGCAATAAATAGGTTGTCTATGTACCTAAGGCAACAATAAAACTGACAAAACTGAAAAAGTCCGACAAAACGTTGCGCATCTTTTACATTGTGCGCATAACAAAACAATAATGTGTGCGTAATGCTAATTTCGTTAACTTTAGTCGAGGTTGTCACACACCCACGACTTTCGAACTGAACTGCCAATGCCAAGCGCAGGCGCAGACGGCCTCATAAACTACGATAATATTATCAATCAGTTTTAGCCTTCAATGATATTGATTGTCTTAAAGAGGTATGAAGCAGGCCCTTGTCCGATACTGAATAGGTTAAGAAAACTGGTTACTAACTGGGTATAATGTTGGAGTGGAATCTTACACCGCAATGAAGTTTGAACTTCATCACAAGTTATGGTATAATTAATATTGACTGATAGTCTCGTTGACCAGTCAAAAGTGCAGTTTGGTGAAATTCCTAAATAAATTTTGCTGTTGTGATTGCTGTAAAGCATTGATATAATTAAGCAGATAAATAACAAGAAAAACATAACATCACGAATTCACACCTGAACGAATAACCTAACTTAACTTTGCCCGTCCCGAGAGTCGAACCCAGGACTGCATGTTCAGCAGTAGCAAATATCGTAAATATTTTGAATACAATAATGTTCTATAGTTATTTAGTTTTTTTTTTTAACTAGTCTTAGTCCTGTTTGCTCTAAATAGGTAGACAATCAGAAATTTCCTTATACGATTTATTGAAAAATAGAACCAACCTATTAGAGAAGAAAGTATCTTGTTACCACATTCGCCATGCAACATTCGCAGTGCTTATTTAAAAGACATTCGCAATATGTATCAAACTGAATAATACAGTAATCTTCGAACATACGGTTTAGAAAATTGTGTGTCATCTTGAGGCACATAATACTCTGACAAAAATTGTCTCATCTTGAGGCACATAATACTCTGACGAAAATTGTGTCTTATCTTGAGGCACATAATACTCTGACAAAAATTGTGTCTCATCTTGAGGCACATAATACTCTGACAAAAATTGTGTCTCATCTTGAGGCACATAATACTCTGACAAAAATTGTGTCTCATCTTGAGGCACATAATACTCTGACAAAAATTGTGTCTCATCTTGAGGCACATAATACTCTGACAAAAATTGTGTCTCATCTTGAGGCACATAATACTCTGACAAAAATTGTGTCTCATCTTGAGGCACATAATACTCTGACAAAAATTGTGTCTCATCTTGAGGCACATAATACTCTGACAAAAATTGTGTCTCATCTTGAGGCACATAAATTCAGACGAAAATTGTGGTTACGGGCACCGTAGAAGGTTACTTTCTAGACCAGGGGTCACCAATTACTTTCACTTGGAATCCGTTTTTTATATAATATTTCTGTCGCGGTATGAAACCACCTACAACCCCTATCTTTACATCGTCATGTGTATTTACATTGTTAAAATTGAAATGAAAATACAATATCGATAAAGATTTTGATGAACGGTGGACCACGGTCCGCCATTAGGTGACCCCTGTACTCGTACTAGACATAGAAGGTCAAGCTAAGCTAAGCTTACAATACAGGTTTCGTAAGTATCAATTAGATTAAAGGGAACCAACATGTAGGTACACTGACACATATCACCTAGCTTCCTTTGCAGTTTATTTACCCTCACTATTGAATTGTTTGTCGAAGGCATTCCGAAGGTGCGGCAACGCCTCGCTATCTCGAGGACTATTATTCTAAGCGAGGACCACTTAGAAATTTCCACCCTAAACAAAGTACTTGGTGGAATGCGATTCCATCGCACAATCTTTCAAATGTAACCGGAGGATGGGAACTCGGCGTCGATGATCAAGGCTCTGGAGCCATGAATCGTCCAGTGCATCATTCCCGATTAGTCTCTACACCTGTTTCCCAATTGATTCACGTGCATCAATCTGTGCGTAATCAATCAACTTCAGCGTTCTTTAACGTTGATTAAAAGCAGCTGTTATAATGAACGGAAGAAGTCCTGCCCTGCTGGTGCGGAAAAGCATCGACTAACAGACCGAAATACACTGTATTGTTAATAGCCACCGTCAAACATCCGGAGTGAAGTCGAGCCCGAATTCATTCGGAGTCACTGCCTAAGGGTGTTAGCATGTACACCATGCGATCGATTCTATACTGATCGAAGTTCGGTCAATTGGTGTAGCAGCTTTAAATTTTGATTTGGTTTTGAACGAAATTTCTGGGATGCATTTACAAACAATCAAATAGCCCGACCCGCATCAACTAGGTTTAGGTCATAAAAATGTTTCTTAAGAGCAGAAATCGAACATGTGACAATCGCAAAGCTACGGCGCCAAGCTTGCCCGCGTCGTTGACTGATCGAATCTTCCCCTAATCGCTGGATTCGATCGACTGGTGTAATAACACCCTAAAATATAAGCTAACTCGTCGCGTTATCGATCAAAACTTTACACTACACTTCTCCTCTTTGTTTCGTTTGGCAGCCTGTGTTGGCCAACTGCCTGACGGATCAGGTGGATCCGACACGCAGGATGGCAATACGGATCGCCGTCGGCTACCGTGCCTCGACACGTGACTAATTGTTTCATACTAAGAGAAAATATTGCCAGAATGTCGACAGTTAGACGGGATTATTTTTAAACTATTTGCACATGTTTGAGTATTGTACTGTACTGTAATCACGTGTTTCAAGTCTTGCTATTTTTGTGAGCTGGTTTACGATATGTTTATTGCTAAATAATATTCATAGCTCGCTACGACATCGTAAGTGAAGTTTTGTTAACAGTTTTCCTTTTCGCAAGAGTGCCATTAAATTTAAAGAGATATAAATCTACATAACACACAAACTAAGATCATTTTTGTGGCTTTTTTCCTGTAGGCAGGTACGAGTTGACGGAATGTTTTGGTAACTTTCAGTGTGTTTAGTTTTGTGACAAGCTTAAACATGGTGCTGCAAATGTCCAACTACTTGACCTGGTGGTCCACTATAAAAAGAGACGTCAAGCAAGCCCAAGCAGAACAGACAACACAAGACAGAACAACTTGGCGCAGGAAAGTGACGATACCCGACCCAAAACAATGGGAAGGAAGAGTATTTATATTTCTTTAATTAAATAATTTCTTACAAAATTTTATAACCAAAGCTGCTTAGCTGTCTACTTATATAAGAATACACCAATTGGAGTACCCATAACTACTTATAAGTAAAGCACAAACAACAAAATTCAGAGAAACCCCATTTCCTTTTGACTGTTGTATTAATGCCGCAAATGCATGAAGCTTTTCCTAAACACGTGGTCAGTATGTGTACAATGATTCATATTGTTACACTTTAAGCTATGCGCAAAGGAACAGTACAAGTTTCTACAGAACTAGAACATTAAATTTCCTATTGTGTTGCGTTTATAGTTTTTCTTGTGTAGTGAGTGACTGTCGAATTATTTCAGGGTTGTTCATCTATACTAATAACTAAATTTAGCCCGCAGCTTTACCCGCATAAAAAGTGTTGTATCAGTCCAAGGGGATACCTTACTGAGATTAAAACTATCGTATGCCCTTCTTAAAGTCTCAAACTATGTCCATACCAAATTTCATCTAAATCAGTTCAACGATTTAGTAGTTAAAAGGTAACAAACAAAGAAAATGATTTAGTTTCTATATTATTTCGGTTTCATAATATTATTAGGTTCTGCCAGCGGCTTCGCCCGCGTGAAAGTCGAAAATTATCCCGAGGGATCATATTCCCGGGATGAAAAGTATCCTAATGTGCTATTTCTTACTATAATCTATCTCTGTGCCATTTCATCCAGCTCCGTCCAGCCGTTTAAGCGTGAAGAAGTTACAAACACACTCACGCCTTTATAATATTATAGTGTGATAATTAGTAGGCTAGGATTACTATTTATACGTAATCATTACACCAAATCGGTTACTGATAGAAATGGGAGTGGGGAGGCCTTTGTCCAGCAGTGGACGTCTTTCGGCTTAATTGATGATGATGATGTTGTTAGGAAGCTACTCGAAGTGCTGTAGGCTACTGAATTTACATCCCGGCAAAATACACTTATCCTGTTGAAATAGGCCACGGGGCGAAGCTGCGGCACATAGCTAGTTTTCTTAGTAATCAAGACATACTTAGTGCAAAATGACGTAAGGTAACTGAATCCCAAGGAAGTAGATGTTGGAACAAACAGACAAGCATGCAGTTAGTGTGGAGGGGAGGGAGGGGTGTGACAAGGCAGTTAGCGTTGGAGCCACGTTAGCGCCTGTTTCATCAGTGACTACGTAACGTAATTATCGCCTTACGATTCATGTTCTGAGTTCTGAGTTCTGCTGCAAAACCTCAAGTAGAGTCAGGGAAATTAGTTGCTTATCACCTTAAATGTATTTTTCATTATTTCAACCTCAGAGAAGATTTTATAATAACATACATCAGTATCACGCCTGCAGTCCCCTTACGGATTAATAATTGCACACCAACTATTATTCTAGGTGCCCCAAGGGGTGAGCCTATTGCCATCAACCGGACACAAATCCAGACTGTGGGCTGCTACAGAGAAATCCCGACCCGGGTATAGAACCGGACCACATACAACAGGACCGGGTATACAACAGGACCTCAAATATAGCAGTGCTTTCGACCACTTGACCAACAAGTTTCAATATCTTAGAATTTCCGTCAAAAGTGGTAAACAAATAACATCTCTGACTTTACATTTGACAACACGTGATTTCCTGAATACATTTGCAAAAATTAACGTGTATCCGTGCAAAAAAAATCCTTTTGATTACATTAGCATTCGGAGTCTGTCGTTGGTAATTATTTTTCCTGCCTCGTTGGTCTGTGGTCCTCGTTGGAGGAGCTCGTGGCTAAATAATAACAGCCGCACTGGTCGATCATCAAGGTTAAGCAACGCTTGACGAGGTCGGTCCGTGGATGGGTGACCATTTCAACATACCGAGTTTCCTCCGTGCGTCGGAAAGCACGTTAAGACGTTGGTCTTTCTTTTAATTTCAAAAGAAAATATCTATCCTGTCCGGTTCTAAAATTTTCGAGCCTTGATTCTTCACATTTTTAGGGTTCTATTACTAAGACACCGCGGTCCGTCTGACTGTCTGTCACCAGGCTGTATCTCATGTACCGTCTAGCTATCAGCTAGACAGTTGAAATTTTCACAAATGATGTATGTCTATTGCCGCTATAAAAACAAATACTAGAAACATAATAATAAAAATATTTAAGTTGGGCTCCCATACAACAAACGTGTTTTTTTTGACGTTTTTTGCGATAATGGTACGACCATTCGTGCGCGACGACTCACACTTGGCCGGTTTTTTTTAGCCACTTATTCTTAATTAAATTTATTCATGTAGGTAATTTTAGCTACAGTTGAAACCTGTCCCCAAAAAGGGAAATAACCTCCCAATGATTTTTATTTAATGTGTGTGACATCTTAGAATGCAAACTTTTAGGTCTATAAATTATGTTTTGCATGGTCTGGTCATGGTCCTGGTTTAGTAACATTTTGTGAGAAGGCAACATTGGGGTCGTTTCAAAATCATAATGCAATCTTACCCTGCTGAACACCCTACGCTTCTCCTTTAGGCCACAACCGTGACATTTCGATAGCGTTTGACATTCCCATACATTTATATCATTTTGTCAATCGCTATCACCAAGTTTTTGTTGATAGAATATCACTTAAACCTCAGAATTCCTTTGCTTTTCCGCTTCCAGTCTGTCCAAACGCCATTGTTAGGACGGGTCAACTCATTTGATGCAAAATAGGAATAGAAATAGCATTTCTAAATAAAGTCATAAATAATAAAATGACGTGTGGAATCACCCCGCTGGCATTTCCAGAAAGTGACACACTTCCCTGGATCCAGCAACAGTACCTATTTGATATACATGTCCTAGCCGACTACCCATTTGTACTTATAACTGAACTTAGATGAAAAAATAAGCATAACCTTTTTACCAATGTTTCTGTTCCTTCTTCTTGTCTGTTATTATAATTATGGCTGTACATTTTATTGTTGAATAAATTAATAATTATGAGGCAGATTAAAATATTGCGTAACTATAAACTGTTTTCCTTAAGGCTTTCCTTATCAAAAAATATCTCGTTAATATCTAGTTGTGCCTGTTATCGACAAGCATAGCAGAGAGGTCCGCGGACTGACGACCCATGACGATCCTAGAGGAAGTCCAATGTGAATCAGTAGACGTAAAATAGTTCGTTTGTTTTAAGTAAATATTCGTAAAAGACAATCTCTGGTACTACTGACTCGATTACAACCATTCTTTCACTGAACTATACTATCGCAGAGCCGAAGGAAATTTTTTATCCTGGAAAATTATACGATTTCTGTGATATCGGATAGACTACAAGAGCGAAGCCGCGTGTTCTCCTCTGCAAGCTAGCGTAGGGATCATCAAAATTTCAAAGGTGGTCAGCTTTGAATGTTGCTAGCATGTCGACCGTGACATGGTCTGACCAGGTAAACACTTGGGAATTCTCCTCGAGCAAGGCTGAGATTGATATGCGACATATGTGTAGTCGTGTGCAAAAACATATGTTACGACTTAGTGCGCGCATTAAGTTGTCATGCAATAAGGTTAGCAGGTTTTTGTTCTGACTATAAATTAACTAATACTGTAGATAGCAGGTTTATTCCGGATGACTCCGAGATATTTTTCCTCTTGCTGAAAGCCAATTTAAATCAAATCAACTGACATGAAGCACAGGACCGGGTGATGTGGGGATGCTCGGGGTCAGGCTACGGTCAGGTAGACGACTTTCGGCTGATATGATGATGATGTAGCTGCTTCTCTTCGGTTATACTAATGTCTAGTATACCTATTTCTAGTATCTATTGTATGTAGTGTTTAATGTATAGTATTTCTCGGTTTGTTTGTTATGTTAAATAATTCCAACATAAGCATAATTTTAAACTATGGCTCTGTAGTATTTTTTTAGTTTACCAACATAAGAACGAAAAAATAAGCTCTGCAAATATATAAACATTTGGTGCTCCGGCAATTCAATAGTTATTTGTGCAACAAGAGAGCAAAGTTGGTTTTTGCCGCGAGTGTTGATTTTGAATCCCGAGTAAGCGAAGGATTCTATATTTGAATCACGAGCGTAGCGAGTGATTCTAGGTTAGAATCCTGAGTGCAGCGAGGGATTCAAAGACACGAGATGCAAATAACTTTGGTCTCGTGTAGCACATACAACTTTTCACTTCAGCAGCGAGAACAAATACTTGGTAATATTTAAACCACATGTATATTTGTAAAAATTAAAAGTAAAATTATTGCAGTTTTGCAAATTAAAAGTATAACAGTTTTGTTTGGAACCAATGGAACCGATATTGTTGTTTTAGCGACTTCAGTTTGAGTATTCACTGATTCGCTTTTTACATACTGCTTCAATTCTTCCGGTGTTAAATTGCAGACATCATCACTGTATTCACTCATATTTATTTATTATTATTTTAATAATATCCAACGTGTATCGCACTTTGTAGCTAGCGAACAGAAGAAGAAAACAATATTTTTTTTTTTTTTTTTTGTTCGCCCTTTTCGGGCAGGCTAAAGTCTTGGACCATACCGCCTCGTCTTCAGTGCAATTTTAACATTTTAATATGCATTAGAATACGGGTGTAAAGAATTCTAATGTTTTTTGGAGTATTTGGCAGCAAATTGTAACGAGTCAGCCTTCCCAGTAAGCTTTGCGGAGGTAGTCAATACTACAATAAAATTCTCCGCTCTACTATCCTGAGATCGCTTCTGTCAATGATTTCACATATTGTCCAGTTGCGTAGACAGTTGAGACACAAAACTACACCAATTTTATATCACAATATCCACTAGGAATCAATTTGCAAATAATATTAACAGCCGCTGAACTTCACTCGAAAAAATCCCGCCAAAAACTCGAAAACAATAAAAATTTAAAGCCCGCTATTTTTTAAAGATGCGTTCGGAAATTGCACTATTACTAAATTATTCAGTCACAATAAAGATTGTTAAAACTTTAAAAAATTATGTAGATACATGATAAACTTCGTATTTTTTACTTCAACATCTCTTTATTTGATTATAAAAAAATATAATTGAGAAAAGTATAATAATTACATTTAAACCTTGATTTGAAATTTTATAGACGACGTGTTTCCGAACGTTTTATTGTTGGTTTCTTTTTTGAGCCTATTATACTTCGAACTTCGAATCGACTTGTTTCTATCTCTCGCTCTTTTCGTATCGAAGTGAAAGTGACAGAACAAAGTGAAGTTCAAATCTTTCGAATGTTGTGAGTAGACCCAGCACTGACTCGGCATTTAAAAAAAATAATTAAAAAGTTACTTTGTCTCACGCTCGCAGCAAAATCGAATTTTGCTCACTGTCTTTAAGCAGCAAAACCTGCTTGTTTGAGGTGCTGAGGTGAAAAAATAATTTCCATTTTATTTGGTTTCCGTAGCATTATTTTAATTTTTAACATCAGTTTTCATAAAGAAGATGGTTCCTCAATCAGTAGATGAATGTTAGTATAATGCAGGGTACCAATGAAAAGATCTTTTATAAGTTTTAGGGTTGTACGAACTTATGATGCGATTTCCTATGTACCTACGAGTTAGTATTATGAATAATTACTACCTACGATAAAAACTAAGCAAGTGAGCAAGTGTTCCGATCTGACACACATTAGGTACCTAATAAAATATTGATAGGATAAAGAAAAGTTATGGAAAACTACAACTATATTGTATAATATTTAACAAAGCCACGTACTGCTGTCAAGGAGTTTTCCTTTTCATACATTTCTCCAAAAAAATCTTTTAACGTATGTTTATAGAACGCAGACCGATATATCACGAGTAAATCAAACATAGAATTGATACTTAGCTCTGATTAAATAACGACTATATTTCCGTGAAAGCTTTTGACAGCCGTCGTGAACTCGCGGCCGAGTGTACCTATATAAACAGCGGCCGACCTTCAAGACTCCTATATTTTACTGCTACATATTCCATAATACAGAGATACACATCAAATATCTACATTTTTTGTTAAATACGTGAAGTCTGGCGAGCTGCCAATTTCAGTTATCGCTTTAAAGCGCTCGCAGCGAGTTTGGATGGCATCGACACCCTTTCGGTATAAGCAGCAGTTGGTACATTTCCCAGCTGATTTTTCTTCCGTTTCTGCGCTTGGTTTACGAAAAACAACTGTGATTTTAATTTTAACGTATGTACCTATTTTTGTTTAGCACACAGATTTTCGGTTATTAGTAATAAATAATAATGAATTACTTGGGTACCCGCTTACAGAAAAAATAATTTTGTCACAAAATTAAATTTTCCATGTTTTATGCGAATCATGGAAAACAAAGAATTTTCTTGTACGTGAAAGTAGTTCCAAGTTTCATATGTGGAGGGTAGCATGGGAACATGCTTGCACGCTCCTCGTGCGCCCGCGCATCTCGGTGCCGAGGGGAAGCGATATTGACATTGTAACTAGCGGCATGACGCGGTAGGGTTTATTTTGGTCCGGCCGTGAGCTTCGACTAGCCATTCATTCGGCTCGAATATCTCCAAATACTACGTAAGTGATCGCTACAAACCTAACGTAGGTTTGCAAATTCGCAGAAATTTCAAGAAAAAAAGTCGCTTTTCAAAAAAGACTTACCCTTGCGTTAGCCCCCTGCCTAGGTGTGAGGCCCACCTGGGACCCCATCTCTGCGAGGATATTCTTCGGCATTTTGTCACAATACAGTCACAGTAAATAGTCAAATATAAATATAGAGTGGCGTAGCACTAGCGCGAGCGGTGGTCCAGGTGACGCGAATGCGCGGCGCGCGCGCTGACTGTCGAATGATGCGCGGATCCGCCCGCGCGCCAATATAACGCGAGTGCGCCGTGACGTCACGCGCCCGCCCGCAACCTGCGCCCTGCACCACGCGACAGCCTGTCCGCCTCCCCGCCTGCTTCGGAGCACAGGACCTGCACTTGATTCCCAAGACTATAAAAAAAATACAAAAATAGCCTTTATTTCCTGTAACCTGTTTACAATATGCTCTAAGACGATAATTATACATACTAAATTATTTAACTATTAGCTACCAGGCCAGGTTGTATTTAGACCTAGGCTTCCTCTAATTCCCTCCACTCGTTTCGGTCCAGTGTTGTTCTTCTCCACTCCTTACGCAAGTCGTCGACTTGCCTTCAGTAACTTATTGTCTATTTGTCTGTTTTTGTTCTCCACATAGGTATTTCCTGTCCATCTCCATGTCGGTGTTCTTGTCTTTTGTATATCTGCCATGGTTATGTATTTTTTTAAGGTTTTAAGTCTTAATAAAATAAACTTATTAAAATACTACTTTTACGTTATTCTCTAAATGTTGTTGTAAACTGCATCAAAATTCGGTACCATCGGTTAACAATGCGGCCTCATAGATAGACACGAGAAGCACAAAATAATATCGTGCCTCCCAAAGAGTAAGCAGAACCTTTTCATATTACACCCACATTATGTTTAAACGTGACGATTTTCAGTACGTAATTATAGAAATTTAAGTATTTGATTTTTTTCTAAGTTTTCCATGAATGAAATAAAAGCAGCTTCTTTCTTTAGCCTATTACTAATAAGTAAATACAAGGACACTGCATCCGGGCACGAATTCTGACTCTGAGCTGCTACTGAGTAATTTCTTCGGATGTAACAATTAAATAACTCTTGCCCGACCAGGGATTCGAACTCATGGCAGTATATCTTGCTTATCCTACTGCTACTACTCTTGTGTCCAGACTAACGGAGCACAGAAAACCACACGTTTCTCATTTGATTTGCAAATGTTCTACCATCTTTCATCCTCGACTATGATTTAGAAGGTATTCTAAAACGTAGAAAAGAAATACCATACTTATATTTTTAATTTTTGTAAGTCATTATATCTTATTAGCATTTTCGCTCCTATGGTTATCCCGCAGAAACGATTTGTCGTATCCCGCAGAAACAGTTACGGATAACTTTCGATGAGTGAAATTTTCAGCAAGCCCTTACTCGTAAGCGATGCGCCTCTGCATGTGTAATCTACGAACCAATTGTACTATGTCTGTAGGCATTTATATTTAATTGTTTTCAAATTTTAAATTTTGATTGTTTTTTTAGGGTTCCGTACACAAAAGGTAAAAATGGGACCCTACTAATAAGACTCCACGGCCAGTCTGTCTGTCTGTCTCACCAGGCTGAATCTCATGAACCGTGATAGCTTGACAGTTGAAATTTTCACAGATGATGTATTTCTGAAGCCGCTATAAAAAAAAACTAAACAAAATATTTAAGTGGGGCTCCCATACAATAAACGTGATTTTTTTGTCGTTTTATGCGATAATGGTACGGAACCCTTAATGCGCGGGTCCGACTCGCACTTGGCCGGTTTCATTTTACCATTTTATTTGTTTGAATTTGTATTGTTTACACATTTTAATTTAACATTTACTGTCATTTTTTTTTTGTTATTTAAAATGTTTGACAGTAAAATATATTTTTTGGCAGATTAATTAAGTTTACAGATATCTTAATTTAATTGAATATTAATACAATTACAATTTATATATTACCTAGTTTAATTTATCTATGCTTGGATCCCTTTATTTATTTTAAATTGATTTCTTGTCATTTACTGATTAGTAACATTAGTTAGGGTTAGGTAATGTTTTGTACTAACAAAAAATGTAAATAAAAATTGTATGAATGTGAAATAAATTTAATAAAATTATATCTTATCAGCATTTTCGCTACTGCGGCTTGTCCCGCAGAAACGATATCATCTCTATCCCGCAGAAATACTTAACTTTTCATGAAAGAAATAATTATCGTAACCGGATTTTATGTAGACTGCCTCGTGCATCTCTGCCGAACCTCTCGCGAAATATTATAGGCGTGATGTTATGTTAAATGAATCAGTGGGTACTTCCAGAGCTACCTATACAAACAACATTCTTTTAAGTGTTTCTAACCTAATAAAATAATAATCTTTGATTTTTCCCTATACTCGTTTGACGTCAACGTAGTCACGTCTGATGTGGAAAATAATTATTATCTGCGTAATTCAAAGCACGTAGAGTTTGTGTTTCTACAAACCCAAAATTGACATGCAAGAAAACAACATAGAGTGGTTTACTTCCTTATCCTCAACACTGGGTGAAAGGAACTTCAGCAGCCACAGAAAAGCTCTGCAGAATTTATAAAAAGGTATTTAATAGCAGGTATACCATATACGCCCAAAGACACTCAAATCTCGAATTGTGACATCGTACAATCATATTGTCTCCCTTAGCGCTTTAATATTAAACTACAGTGGTTACAAGGAATAGATCAAGCGACGCATGGCTTTTACCAGCTCTGCCGAAGAAAGTATGGAGAAATCGTAACATCACGCAAACCCGGCTCTTAGGGCACAGGTGTGCCCCATATTCCTGTATGCAGTCGAGACCGAGGTCGCTTTGGTATTGTGGTGCTGGAGGAAAATGCTTGGAGCGTCCAAGGATTTTCATCACTTTTTACTTCATGGAGTGATTTTGTCATCAAAATATCCATACTCCAAGAACTCGGCAATAAGCAGCGTCTACTCTATCGGCTATAGTCCACGCTCGAATACTTCGGTTCTTTGATAAAATGTCCCGATGAGGCAACGATTCTATAGAGTGCTGGCTTGTGGTCCAGCGTAGAATGAAAGAAAAACAGAGCGCGCGCCAGGTCATATATGAAACGACCAGATCAAGTCTGCAGTAGGCGGTCCATTGTATGAGTTCACACGAGTATCAGCCGACAGAGAGGGATGGCGTCGCATCGTGAGGCGAATCATATCAACCCGGTGTAACATGATGAACAAGACCTCTCTGCCAAGAGTGTACTGACGAAGAAGCGATACATATTACGGTGTTCCTGTGTCAAGGCCGATCCTACATTACAAATCTGTGCGCCTGCCAAAAGCATGTTTCTATATACCAGTCTGCATGATTAGATAACTTACAGCAGGCTATATCTTCAATTCATACTTCTGAGCAGTGTCCCGTAGGGTCACTGTTGGTGTAGGCTGTTGTATCCCTGTACTCATCCCTATAAGAGTGCCAAGCTAAGCTTTACAGGGTGAGTTATTTGCCAGGGGATGGGAAGGTCTCATGAACAATAAGATGTTTACTGGGTTCAACCATGGACTTGCAAAGAGAAATCAGCTTTTGCCTGAATTTGTCGAGTAATGCGAATGTACTGAATATAAAAATGTTATTTTCCATAGTTTTAATGAATTTTCAACGTTCTTATTATATTCGAGCTGTAATATGATAGGAGGGAGAGGTGCATATTATTTAGCCCCATTTTCAGATACTAAGGAATGGAAAGAAATACCTCAGGGCGAAGACACAAACAATAAATATCGCCAATTGAAATTAAACTTGAGAAGGTTCTTATTTAGATTCAGTGTCATTATCGACTCAAGGTTCCGATAGTCAATATCGCGTATCAGTAACGATGCAGGAATGTATGTAACTGTGAAATGGTACATTGTAAGTGTTTTTAACGCTCAAGTGTCGGTATAAGTGGTCAACATGTTTACTGTAACGAGGTAACCGTGGCTTCGGCGCCTACGCTTGAGTCCCTAGTACTTCATTCTCGCAGATCACTCGCTAATCATCTGATTACCGTATCTGCAATTTGTAGGTATAGTCGATTCATGTGACAGCGGGATTTAAGAATAATACGTAGTGAGTAGCGACTTCACAGCCGCCATTAAGTTTCAATCTAGCTGTACACACTCCCTGCCGGGCGAGCACGGCCTCTGTGATAGGCTTGAATCACGGATTTTGCCCCAAACTATGATACAAATGTTTGACTCCAGCCTGTAACAGTAGGCCGTGCTCGCCCCGCCGGTCATTGAATCGATGTACTCAACTTGAAAGAACTATTCGCTACTAAAACACCAGGTTGTTTCGGTATAAAATACAAAATTGATAATTTGTATATATTCACCAAAACTCAACATGGATACTTCAACCGCCATCATCATCACTTCAGCCGAAAGACGCCACAGCTGGAAATAGTCGTCTCCAAAACGTCGCTCCATAAACTGATCCAGGATTACTTTTCTTGACGGTTCAATTCATTATTTCAATATTTTTAGCTAACTCCTTTTGCTCCGTATAACCATGTTATACGGAGATATGTTCCTCGTGTGTTGTTCGTTTGCGTAATGCATTTACCCCGTAGACCCGCAGATAATCTAAACTATCATATCATCACGGCTGTGTTGCCCGAAGGGTTAGGTAGAGGTACAGCCATACCCATAGCACACCCACATTTCATGTAATATGTGGTGGGCGTATTGCCATCAACCGGACTGAAAGCCTGACTTTAATATAGAGAAATTCCAGATGGAAAACATCCAACAAAAACCTTTTCCCGATCCGGGAATCGAACCCTGGACCTAAATTCTCAGCAGTAACTAATGCTACTTCTGGACAAACTAGGCAATTCTAAACAAATATGAGCTACTAGCTGACCCCTGCGGCTTCGCTCCCGTCAAAATTATAGCCTATGTTACTCGGGAATAATTATGTAGCTTTCCATAGATAAAAGAATTTTTAAAATCGGTCCAGTAGTTTCGGAGCCTATTCGGTACAAACAAACAAACAAACACACAAACAAACAAAAAAATCTTTCCTCTTTATAATATTGTTATCAGTTATTTATACAAGTTTATCTCTTTATGTACTGATTCTATAACGAACACGTCGAACATTATTCACTGACAGACCAAAGCTTTAGTGTTTTTTGTATTTGGCATATTTTTTCGAAATTTGCACGGTTCCTGGTATAGGTCACTGGCAACACCGCAGACAAAAACTAACAACACAAGAAGAAATTGTTAAAGTGAAGTTGTAGTGTATATAAAAATGACATTTATGTGAAGACGCGGCCGTACTTGAATCAAGGCCGGTTAAATAAAAAGAATTGCTAAATAGGTTCAAGTTTTGTTTTTGTTTTAGGTCATACAATTTTTATAAACTTTTTACAACTACCCGCAACATCAACAGTATCCATGCCCCTAGCTATAATACTCTTCACCGTTATCAGCGATGTCCAAGATAAAATTAGGAAGCACATATGAATTAAAAAAGTCACATTGGTACTTGCCCGGATATGAATCCACGATCTCAAGCATGAGAGGCGAGGAGGCCACTGAGCCAGCGCGACGTATAATGTTGTAAATAAAATGTTAAAAGAGTTTTTTGAAAGGTAATTCGTGTACACTGATTGCGCCCATGAAGAATCCATAATAATTCAAGACACATGATGTTGTTTGGCAGATTAAAAAAGAAAACCGGCCAAGTGCGAATCGGACTCGCGCACGAGTGGTTTTATACAATTATCGCAAAAAATGGCAAAAGACGTTTGAAATATTTATTTTATTCTGTTATTACTATTTGTTGTTATAGCGGCAACAGAAATACATAATTTCTGACAATTTCAACTATATAAAATACATATACTTACTAGATACAGCCTTGTGACAAACAGACGGACAGTGGAATTTTAGTAATAGGGTCCCGTTTTTACCCTTTGGATACGGAACCGTAAAAAAAAGAAGTGATGAAAATTTGCCACAAAAAACCAACTTCCAAAGCAACACACCACAGTGTGGCAAAAAACAATGTTGTTTTTTTTTTGGTAAAATATTTTCTTTTTTTTTGAGTCCTCGATAAAGGTTGTGGTCAGTTACTTGAAAATAGGACAATGAGACTCAAAAATTGATGCTTTAAAGTCGTCAATACAAGGTCTAATTATCTAAGTACGTTCTAATCGTTGTATTACGGATTTGAACGGTAACTGGTGCTAATTGCGATCATTAACGTAGATCTTATGAACCATCGGAAAATCACCGAAATGTGGGACATGGAAGATTTTAATGGAAAGTTATTACTGAGACTGGAAAATGTTGCACTGACATGATTGTGTTCAGAAAAACATGTAGGTACCTAGGTACTTACAAAATTTCTTCTTAATTTCAAGGCAATGGTTGACTTTTTACCCGATTGCCGAAGGAGGGTAATGTGTTTATCAGTCTATGTATGTATGCATGTATGTTTGTTCCTATGTGGCGTTAGAGACCGTTGGCCGATTTTGATGTTTCTTACGTCAATCGATTCGTCTTAACCCTGCGAGTGTCACTGGCTACATTAAAATTGGAAATAAAAAAATGGCAAATTTTGGGCGACATATTGTGGGGCACCAATTTTTTTCTTCTTCCAAACCCATCGTGTGGGGTATCAAAACTTTTCTAATTTTTTACGATCAAATGTCATGCTGTGCAGTCTGAGGATACATCTGGTTTTGGTCAGCCAGCTCGCGAACATGTATCCTCCGACTGCACAGCATGATTTTCTTCTTGTTTACGTTTTTTTTAGTTCGCTTTTTAAGTAGTCGGGTTTATTGTTTTTTTTTTAATAAACTTTTTTATATAATTTGGACACATTTGATTGTAAAATTTAGAAAATTATTTAAATTTATATACATAGTATAATTAAGTAAAATTGGTTGTTGGTTTCTAGGCCGTACCTTACTAACTATGTAGGTAGATACCTGTTATATTATCTCTGTAAGCACTCATTCTATTACGAAAATAATTCTATTGAAAGAAAGCTAGTCTATGCCTAAGTGTTAGGTATTAGGCTTGTGTCCCGGCAAATGTGTGGTTCCTGTGGTATACGTCAAGGATGGAACACCGCGGCCAAGGTCAAAACTTAGTATGATACGATAAGATAAATTAATCCATAATTAACTCAACCAATGGTTAAATATTGTTTGAAATTACGGTTAAATTCCTTATTTCCTCAATCGTTAGCCTCACAAATGGACAAATAAGTTGTAATCACAATTTATATAAATAAATAAATGTAAATAAAAAGCCCTTTATTTCATACATATTTGAGAAAGAAAATTTACAATAAAGATAATATATATTTTGGTTCATACATTGAGACAAAGGCTTGCTGCCAAAAAGTTGGGGATCTTCGCAAAGGTGATTGTAGTCGGTGCTTCACTCCAGAACAACTGATCCACTTGTTTCAAGCGCAAGTTCGACCAAGCATCGAGTAGGACGGATCTGCCAAATACCAGCTTGTTGCACTTGAGTCGATTGAAAAACGGCCACCAAAGACAGCTTTTTTTAGAAAATTATGTTCGATAGAATTTTTTACTTCCCATTGACCTATGAACTTGAAATTGAGTGATACTGTTTATTATTTTGTATATTTCACCAACAAATACCAACATATTGTAAAATCTGACTTTTTCTTTGAAATTCCCTCATGTTTTAGGGTTCCGTACTCAAAGGGTAAAAACGGGACCCTATTACTAAGACTCCGCGGTCCGTCTGTCTGTCTGTGCGTCTTTCACATGTCTGTATCTCATGATACCGTCCGATGCCGCTTTTTTCGATAATGGTACGGAAACCTTCTTGCGCGAGTCCGCCTCGCACTTGGCCAGTTTTTTTATATAATTTATAAATATTTGTAGGCTCGCGTTTTTTTTTCTATTTCAACCAAATTAATTTTGCGGTGTGGTATGAAACCCTAAATGTGCGTAGTCCGACACGCACTTGGTCCGTTTTTATAGAGTTCCTTGGTTTCTGGATCGAAATTATCGACGCATTACCTGACTTTTGAGTATTCATTGAATGACGTGCGTTTGACGATTCCCCACACCTAGCAATTGGTAATTTTCCAGAAACTGAAACTGGGTCTTACGTATTTATCTAAATAATTGTCAATTTGTGAGTAATCCTCGCCTCGCGTTCTAGAGGTCGTGGGTCCGGGAAAGTTCCAAGTGTAAAAACATAGAATATATCCTACCTATACCATTTCATTCAGACAGTCTCGATTGGTGCAAATGTTACTTAATAAATAACATACGTGTCAGAGCTAAAGTCAAGGATAACAGCGGTTTAATATACAAGTTCAAAAACTAAAACCTTACTACTGACTGGTCTGAACACCATTAAGAATACTTAATGTATGAAATACAATAAATTATTTATTACATTTAAGTTGTTTATTTAATACCCGATACATATCGTATAGTGTGTACATAAATTGATCTGAAGAGAATAATTTTATGTTTTATACTTTTCAGAGCGTGACTTTTCAGTAGTCAGGTTTTATTGAACTTATTTTTTATTTAAAGTATTGCACTGTTTTGTGTTGTTGTTGTTGTTGTTTTACATTTATATAGATAATGCTTATGTTATAAGAGTGGACTCTAGATAATTTATAACGATAATGTAGTTGATTTAGGAAATTTACTATACACTAAAGGACTGGTGTAGGTATGTGCTATGTGTGTGTAGTTATGTTAGCTAGCGAAACATACACAAAGCTTTATGATTGTACACTACATTGATAAATAGGAAAAAAAATAGGGAAACTCTTTTAAAATACTAACAAATTAATTTGAAGAAGGGTACAGGCGTACAAAAATGATCACTTGAAAAGTGTTTTGCTAACTCTAAATTTAACTATTTTAACTCTTCGTGCGCAAGTGCGAGTCGGACTTGAGCACGAAGGGTTCCGTACCATTATCGCAAAAAAACTGCAAAAGAGGCACTTTTTTTGTAAGGGAGCCCCCTTACAAAAAAAGTGCCTCTTTTGAAATATTTATTCTCTCACTGAAATATTTATTTTATTCTGTTTTTAGTATTAGTTGTTATAGCAGCAATAGATATAAATCATCTGTGAAAATTTTAACTGTCTAGCTATCACGTTTCATGAGATACAGTCTGGTGACAGACGGACAGACGGACCGCGGCGTCTTAGTAATAGGGACCCGTTTTTACCCTTTGAGGTCGGAACCCTAAAAAGGTGATGAATCAAGGCAACCCAGCCCGTAAGTAAGCGAGCGTAGCAAGCTCGAAAATTTTAAAACCGGGCAGGATAGATATTTTATTTTGAAATTGAAAGTGGTAAGTGGTAGGCCGGGGCTCTCTGGATCCGATGACCATTAATAAAAATATTGTGCCGTTTGCTGGCAGTGCCAAGACTTTATGGGGACCTTCTAATCTTCAGGGCCCTCTCTTATTTTCTCAAAGCTTTAGTAGAATATTAAATAATTTAACTATCTTCTATGGGGACTGGGAGCCCTTTATATTCACGGGGTCCTGGGCTGAAGCTTAAATAGCCCTTAGATAGAACCGTCCCTACTTGTGAATACAGCGAAATTACCTTCCGGAATTTGTGCTTCCTGGTAGCAACAACCTGAGTCTATAAGTTAAGAGCTATTCACTCATTTTTATTTTGTAATTCTAGACTAGCCTGCTTCACCGTTTACGGATGGTAAATGGTGAACACCATCGCTTATTATCATGAGACAGTATTTAAACGCGAGCCTATTAGGTAATAATAAAAAAAACAATGCAAAGTTTAGTAATGATTAGTTATGTAAGTTAATATTGGTCTTCGTTTAGTTTATCTTCATATTTAGACACACTCTTTCGGAAGCTACAGGTGCCTTACCCAGATTTCTACCAAGACATCGTCATGACGCATTGAGCATTGTACTAAGGTCCTCCACGGCTCAGCCATGTTTACTGCGCTAGCGGTAAAATTATCCTCCAATGCAGTTATATGAAAATTCCTCGTGACGTCCTAAAATGTAGACTGATGACCTGGTAAGAAATGCGGCAATCTGATGAGAAGCAAAGATTGCTTTGCCGAGCTATATTGAAAAGGTTGGATCTTACCTCAGAGGTTTTAACATAACATACAATCAAATAATAATCATGAAATCAAGGGTTGACACATAGAGCTAGGACGGTGTATCTATAGTATAGTACCTGGGCGACCGCCGAGCTCTGTTCGGGTGAAATAAAGAAAAAAATCATTTTCTAAAAATGAAACCTCGCTAGATCGATTTATCGCCCGCGAAACCGCCTGCATACTAAATTTCATGTAAATCGTTGGAGCCGTTTCCGAGATTCAGATTATATATATATATCCATACTAATATTATAAATGCAAAAGTAACTCTGTCTGTCTGTCTGTTACCTTTTCACGCTTAAACCGCTGAACCGATTTGGATGAAAGTTGGTATGGAGATAGTTTGAGACCCGGGAAAGGACATAGGCTGCTATTTTTTTCATAAAACACGAAGGGGGAGAAATGGGGTGGGGTAGTTTTGTTTGTATGAAGCTTCTTATTATGGCTTAAACCACTAAACCGATTTAGATTAAATTTGGTATGGAGATATTTCGAGACCCGGGCAAGGATATAGGATTTTCATAATACACTAAGGGGGATAAATGACGGAATGTAAATTTTGTATGTTACTTCTTATCATACAACTTCATCTAATTATGAACAGATTTAGATGAAATTTGGTATGGTGATAGTTTGAGACCCTGAGAAGGACATAGGCTACTTGCATAAACACGAAAGGGGAGAAATGGGAAATGTGGCGTTACTTTTGTATGAAATTACCGATTTAGAAGGCTTTTGGTATGGAGAAAGTTTGATACCTTGGGAAGGACATAGACTACTTTGTTTGCATAAAACATGAAGTGGGAGAAATAAGGGATGGGGCGTTAGTTTTTTATGAAACTTCTTAATAGTGTTTAAACCGATGAACCGATTTAGATGGAATTTGGTATGAGAAAAAGGGAAAGCGTGTTCATACGTCGAATCCCAATATACTCCACTGACGGTCTATCATTAAATTAAAAAGACTCTATTATAGTTTCCAATAAAACTTAGTTTTGCTATTACTACTAACAAAAGCTCAAGGGTAGCAGGGGTGCATGTCAGCAAAGTTGACGGGGTCCGCTAGGGCCGATGCCTGTCTGGGTCGCGGATAAATTTGAAAGAGAGTTACCGCGGCCCTAGCTCAAGCAACTGAAGAAACACGGGTGGGTTTAAGTCAGTAAAAGACTGACACGCCCTCCCGCTTCATCCAGAGCGGGTGACGTCATTGGATGATTTCCCACCCAAAAAAAAAAAGAAAAAGTGTGCATTTGCCATGCTTTACTCACGGCCAGCTACATGCAGCTGCTGATGTTCGCATATTTCCAGGGCCCAGAATCTATATGTATTAGCACCAAATGAAAGGACATACAGCAGAGTATATAGCAGCGTCCTTAAATGTTGTACCCATGATTAAGGGCAAAATCAAGGAATGTCAATTAACCGTAGATAAAAATTATGATACATGTACATGATTTACCTATGTATCTTCAATTCGCTGCTAAGTAGAACATATGACTCTTTAGTTTATTTATTTCCTTTTGTAACTATTTAACCTATACATGTATTGACCAACGTCTTCAATTAAATACGTTAATCGTTTTTACGTCAAACTTCCTGTACCTACACAGGCTGAGTTTTCCAAGTGGGCGTGTATGGCCAAATCATCACTATGAAGAATAGCACAAAACAATCAAAGGAGTCACGGGGCCGATTTTGATTAAAACTAAAACTGCAACATTGGCTTTTTCTCACCCTGTATGTCGACAACCAGAATTGATTGACAAAATCTATATTAACGCGGGCGAAGCTGCGGGTATCAGCTAGTATACATATAAACAATAATCGGTCATTTAAAGGTATTTTATATATTAGATTAGATAGATAGATTAGATTAGATATCTGCACCCTCATTTCACTAGTAATGGTAAAATTATATTTACCTAATAGGGGTCAAGCATATTGTCAACTACCGGGCTCAAATACAAAAGAGGGAAAAAAATCCGGCCAAGTGCGAGTCGGACTCGCGCACGAAGGGTTCCGTACCATTATCGCAAAAAAACGGCAAAAAAACACGTTTGTTGTATAGGAGCCCTACTTAAATATTTATTTTATTCTGTTTTTAGTATTTGTTGTTCGGCAAAAATATCTGTGAAAATACTGTGAAATACATCATCTGTGAAAATTTCAACTGCCTAGCTATCACGGTTCAAGAGATACAGCCTGGTGACAGACAGACAGACAGACAGACGGACCGCGGAGTCTTAGTAATAGGGTCCCGTTTTTACCCTTTGGGTACGGAACCCTAAAAAAAGAAAAATAAACTGCTGCTATGAGAAAACCTAGATGAAGAATCCCAACACTGCACGATCCGGAAATCGAAACCAGGAGCCGATCCTTAACATATCAGTAAATCACTATAGATGCTTTCTCAGGATTTACTGGAGGATCTTAACGTTTGTAAATCTAGGGTTAACAGCAACTTTAATGGATCCCTCATTATGTCTAGGGTGAAATGAAAACACTTCAGACCAGTCTCAATTACTTGATGCATAAAGTTCAGATTGCAGCTACTGGCTGCAATCGGCTTTATCCTCAGGATGAACCCACTTCACACACTTCCTCCAATTACTGACAATTTTCTTCGACCGTAAGCGTTTACATTTTCCTGGTGTCATACGATGTCTTTGAATATAGTTGACTATAGGTAGTGGTAACATACAAGGTCCCCCTTGTATGTGCCAGCGAGGTCTGAGAGGTCGCGGGGTTCTATATGCGGACGGTAATCAACGAGGTGCTTTTAGTGAAGTATTACAAATCCAACACTCCGTCCAGCCTCAAAAAAGGGAGTGAGGGAAGATTGCATCTAAGCAAGCTAAAGAATATGGCTTGGAAGCCACTTGGCCACTTTCTATTATTTTTAACCGACTTTCTAAAAATGAGGAGTTTCAATGTTCGACTTCATGTTTGTTTGTTTTTTTTTTGTATTGTTCACCGATATCTCCGTCAATTGTGGACCGATTTTGAAAATTCATTTTTTTTGCTTGATAGAGTATGTTCCGAAATTGGTCCCATTTTAAGTTGGTGAAGATCCGAAGACGAACTTCGGCGATATACAACAGAACTCTTCAATAAATAACGGCAAATCTCTCGGGATTGCTGCAATCGCATGTCTGTTTATTGTTTATACCATTTCATAACATAACATCATGCCAGTACGCTCTAATGGGTACGCAGATGTGTTCAGTTCACCTTCGTACACTCTCATTTCACCGGTTATGTTCAAGTTTCATGGTATTCGGCTAATTTATTCTGGCATTATAAGTACCTTACTTAAGACATTGCCTATTAGGTACAACAAAAAGTGAAAAATAAATAAATAAAAATTACAGAAAAATACTTCTTCCGACTTCCAATTAAAAACACTACAAAGTGAAAAATAACTTTCTTTTTCCAAGTCGGTGTCCATAACGAAAAAAATTGGTACCTACCAAAGACGCCGACTTCGAAAAAGAAAGTATTTTTCACTTTGTAGTGTTTTTAATTGGAAGTCGGAAGTATATTTTTGGAAAAAAGTTTTTTATTTTCCTTCGATGTTGCTTGCCCTTTTTCTAGCTTATATACACGACAGTTTTTTTTTGTTTTGTTTTTTTTATTTGCGTCAACTTATTGTTGCGAGGGTCCTACTCGGGGATTGCGCTATGCACCATTACTTAAATTATATTGTCTCATTAGTCAACCACAATGTTAATTGTCACTGTTGCTTATTGGGAAAGAAATATAATTGATTTGATCATAGCACGTTAAAGTACTTTGTGTGGTTTCAGACCGCGGCAAAGTTTGGAAGAAGAATGAAAAGTACTATAAATGAGTGTTCCTTGAGCCTCGGTGTGCACGGCAGCACGTGATCACTGTGCCACTGTCTTTCCTGAGGTCACTCGGTGCACGGACAGGGACTCTGTCATACTCTGAGCGCCTGAAACCCTGGCGTTCCACCTGTCTTAAATGATATAAGCGGGATTTCGGCGTGTCTACATCGAGGTGGTTGCCGCCACGATGCCTTCTTCTCTGAATGGGATTGGACTTCTTGCGATTCCAGTCGGTAGCTATTTCCCTCTTATTTTATGTTGCTGCCAGCATATTCCTCACTAAAACTGGCAGAGACAGGTCTCGCCCGATCCTGGCGACTAAGACCCACCGTTTAAAGGCCCAAAAAGGTACTCCTCGAGCGTGTGCTGCGCAGAAGTTGCCTCTACAATAATGGCAATTTACCGTGGCTTGTCACGCAATCCTATTCAGGTACTCACTGAAGCAACCGTGCCCGATCTGTACCTAAATGTGCTGGTAGGAGATGCGCTCCGCTCTTTTTAGCAAGCCACGTGCTATTCAAATATTTTCCCATTTTCCACTGCAGGCTGTTGATTTTAGTCCGACGTTGGACAACTGACAGTCTATTTCTGCCTCCGAGATTGGGCAGCAGTCTATGCAAAGCACCCAATGGCCTACCAATGCGGGGAAAAGGCTCCCAAGATAGTGGACCTGCGCATCTCCTATTTTCACTAACAAGCTGTGTGGCTCTCTGTTCTTCGGCAGTGTCTCAATTCTATGAGGCGCTATCTGTAACTATCTTTAACCCCAGCTTTCGAATCAAAGCTTACTAAACGTCTATTGCCACTCCGAGCTTGGAAAGCTGGATGGTATCGGCGAAGGTGTCCCCAGCAGTAGAGTATTTATAGTAGAAGTTTTCAGGAAAAGAATATTCACTTTGTTTGAATATAAATTGCATTAAGGAGCCTGTCCAGACAACAAATTTTGCATTTTGAGTTTAGTTTAAGTATTATTCTGATTTTCCATTATATTTGGCTCCTCAGTTTCGATATTTTGAAACTGAGGAGTCCAATTTCGTAAGCTAATTTCGAAATTGAAAATGTACGAAACTGCAAGCCCTACCTACACCCGTTCGTACGAATATCTAACGGCGTAGGCGTAAGTAAAACGATAAATTAAACATGAAAATCATTAGATAGATACCGAGAAATAGAAACTATCTATCTACTAATATATATATCTCTTGAACCGTGATAGCTTGACATTTGAAATTTTCAGATGATGTATTTCTGTTGCCGCTATAACACCAAATACTAAAAACAGAATAATGTACATATTTAAGTGGGTCATACAACAAACGTGAGTTTTTGCCGTTTTTTGCGATAATGTTACGGAACCATTCGTGCGCGAGTCCGACTCTCACTTGGCCGGTTTTTTTGTTTGTTACTTGTGTATCTTTTAACAATGTACATACAATGATCAATGTGCGGCCGCCAACGACAATTAAAAAAAGAACGAAAGAAAATATATTTATTTGTCACAAGCCACTAGAGCACAAAATATAAAAAAACAAAAACAAAAAGAAAACTTAAAACTATACAACAATAAAAAATAGAAAAATGAATATAAATATGACATTGTGTGTCCCACGGCTGCGCCAAATAGGACCAGTCAAGCAAAAAGTTCAGCAACTTGTGCCCGACGCTGGTTTTCAACTGGACCTATAACTGTGACATGACGGACGTAAAGCAGTTTTATAGTGACAAATGTGTATGTAAAACAAGTTTTACATTTCTTGTCACACTCACCTTATTTATTCATATGTGGTGTATCTGTTATTTTTTATAATGTAATATACACATCTAGTTTATCTTTTATATAGTGAGTGTAGGTAGTGTAATGCGTCATATTATTGAGGCATTCAGTGCTGCAATTACTATCTCTTATCACACCAAGATACATAAATATGGTGAGTCACCAACTCTAATCTCTGGAAACTAAACTACACGCTGTGACCGGTCGGTGAAGACACAGATGCTCGTAGGCGTGATAGGTATCCAAGTGATTTTTTCATGAATCTATCAAAGATGTAGAATAGAGGACTCAGTGTTGTTTGGGTGAACGTTATGTAGACTCTTCCAAGAGCGTAATATTTCCTTACTCCTCTATATTATGTTTAGTATAGCCAATGTCCCTACACTCTCGACTGACATATTCACATTGACAAATTTTTATGATAAACAATTAATTTTTCATAAACAAAATTAACAAACCGTTTTACCCTACAAATTATAGACCTATTTCAGTTGATAATAAACAATTAATGTTTCATATAAAAAATTAACAAACCGTTTTACGCTACACATTATAGACCTATTTCAGTACTACCTACTTTTAGTAAAATATTTGAGAAATTAATTTTAGTACAATTGCAAAGAATTTTTAATAAACATAAATTATTACATAGCAAACAGTTCGGTTTTACAAGGGGTCGTTCAACTACAGGTGTTGAGCTTTTAGGACATATATATAATGCATGGGAGGATAAGTGCGATGCCTTGGGAATCTTTTGTGATTTGTCCAAAGCATTTGATTGTGTTCTTCATGAAACCGTAATCAGGCAACTCCGCCACTACGAGATCCGGAACAGCGCTCTGGATCTTCTTACTTCATACTTGAGTAATAGGATTTAGAGCGATGACGTTAATGGCAAAAGATCTCCTGGATCTATAGTAACAATGGGAGTCCCGCAGGGCTCAATTCTTGGTCCTTTATTGTTTCTTATTTATATTAATGATTTGCTTTACCTCATAAAGGATAACCATGATATAGTGTTGTTTGCGGATGATAATTCACTTATGTTTAAACTTAAACTTCAGCAGCTGGTTACTGACGATGTAAATAGCGCGATCTCAAAAGTAGTTCACTGGTTCAATGTTAACAATTTACTTCTTAATGAAAAAAAATCCAAATGCATTAAGTTTATCCTACCTCACGTTAGGCAGGTGAAAACTGATGTGCTGATAAAGGGCGAAGAATTGAATCCTGAAAATAGCACAGTATTCTTAGGTTTAACTTTGGATGCTAATAAGCTTCAGTGGAGCCCACATATAGATAAATTGTCAAAAAAGCTAAGCTCTGCAGCGTATGCTGTTAGAAAAAAACGTAATTTAACTGACGTAGAGACAGCCCGTTTAGTATACTTTAGCTATTTTTATAGTGTAATGTCGTACGGTATTCTGTTGTGGAGAAATGCCGCCAACATCCAGACTATCTTTGTTTTGCAGAAAAGAGCTGTTTGATCAATTTATAAATTAAGCCCGAGACACTCTCTCAGAGAGAAATTTAGGGAGATTAATGTAATGACTGTGCCTTCTCAGTATATTTATGAAAATCTTTTATATGCCCACAAAAATACAGTGATATCCATAATATAAATACTAGGCACAAACACAAATTTGTAGTACCTACAACAAGGCTCAAGAAAATAGGTGGCTCGTATATAAGCTTCCAAGCCACGTACAAAATCTAAGTCTTAATAAATTCAAATCATTGATTAAACATAAGTTGTGCCAAAATGCGTTTTATAGCATTAAAGATTACGTTGAGAATAAAACGGCTTGGGAGTGAGCTGCTCCAATTAATTTAGTTTTTTTTAAATATTTTGCACCATGAATTTTGGTATTTGTATACATTTTTTATTTTTTCTTGCAGTACAAGAATATATACTTTTTAAAGTATTATATTATTTTATTTTAATTATTGTGAATGTGAAGTTCTACTAGTAACTATGTGGATCATTATTTTGTTTTTAATTTTAATTTATCTTAGTTTTTAATCATGGTCTGGCAGTTTGAGTAGTTTATGCGGCCTACCCGAATGTCCTTTCTTTGGTATTTTTAGTCGAATCGTTGAGCTCCTTAAATTCTGAGTTGAGCTGCTCGGTTATTGACAAATGCGTGCACTGACTGGACAGGTCCCCTCAATCTAGCTGGTTCTTTCCTCAAAAGACCATTTCAGACTTCAGTCTACATGGTCTTCACATGATCTAACCAAGATTTTGTCAGAACATTAAAAGAGACTGTGACCTCTGAGTTTGTTTCGGCCTTTCTTCTCAGAGTAGTCAGATAGGAAACGCCGACCTCACCTAGTTTAAAAAAAAAATAAGTTAGACATGTAAAAGTGTTTGTACAAACCAACTTACAGAAATAAAATCATTTATCATTTACCCCTTCAGGGATGAAATTCAAAAAATCCTTTAAGCCTTTTTTTTATATTTTATATTTAGAGGCTAAATATCACATTTCATTCATTACAAATTAAACACACATATACACACACACACAGACAGAACTTCATACAAACTTTCATCCCCTATTTTACCCCTTTAGGGAGTATTTATCAAAAAAAATCTTTCTTAAATGACACCTACGGTATAAAATCAATAACCTCTCAAAATTTCAAACTTCTACCATTAGTGGTTTAAACTGGGCTTTGATGTCAGTCGGTACATATAATTTTGCGAATGACATCATTTTACGTCAACTTCACAAGAAAATGATGTTAATTTTATTTTACCTGTGAAGATTCCTATTGTTTGTATAAAACATAAAAACATCCACTACTTGTACCTAAATCAATCTGCCTAGCCTTTTCCCAATTATTTTGGGGTCGGCTTCGAGTCCAACCAGATTTTTTGACACGGAGCGACTGCATATCTGACCTCCACAACCCATTAACTGGGTGACACGATATCCCTTGGCAAGACTGGTGTCAGATCTCAAGCTACGGACTACCCGTAAGGACTGTCAATGATCATTAAATGACAACCGGGACGGCTTAACCTGCTTTCCGGGGCACTGAGGAAACTCGCTATGTAAAGATGGTCAACCATCCACGGACCGACCACAGTAAACGTTGCTTAACCTTGACGATCGACCCGTGCGGCTGTTATTATTTAGCCACGAGCTCCTACTTGCAACTATATATTTAGCTATAAGTCCTGTACATACTCCGGTTCAAATAACCATTACGACCACTTATCATTTGTCACGTACGTAGGTACTACACTAAGTTTTTATTTTTGTTAATTTACTAGTTTATTAGAAATCATGAATTTCTCACTTCATAACATTTTTTATTGCTATTTATAACTTTACTAGCGACTGAATGATGAGTCGCTTCTTAAGTTGAATACATTATTAAAACGTATTCAGACGAAATACCCATTTCCACTGCTGTACACAGTGTTCTCCCTAGTACAGCTTTGGCATCTATCATTTCGCATGCTGTAAGACCAGCCCGGCGAGCATGGCCTACTGTGACATCGCTTAAGTCACACTTTTAATCACAGTTTGGGCGATAAACTAATTTTGTCATAAATGCTAGCACGGCGGCGTGAGATATTTTCTTGACTTGCGGCATAACTTCTTGACGTTTATTTTTTTCTTTTTCGGAAATTTTCCAATTTTATTGCAGTTTCGGTTTAACCTTGGCTATAAAAACCATTTATGTTCTGAGAAGCATAGCCCTACGACGCACTGTTTTCGAATTATGGGCCTCCGTATCTTATTTTATTTTGCATAAAACGCTCTATATTTCTAAAATGATATCTCGAAAACGGTATGTCCTAGGCAAAAAATAACCAAAATTTAGCCCTCCCCTTTGCTACCCCCATGTTAGCAGCATCCCAACATGAATTATACGTTTTTTTTTTTTTAACATTGCTTGGTTTTCGACTTGAACTACGGTCATGACAAGTTATGATAGAATATGTCATGTCTTACAATTTGTCTTAAATGCTAGCACGGGACAACCATGTGACATAGTGTGCAGTCGCGACTTGCTTTTCTTGTTGTTGACTTCATAGTGCGACATAATTTGAATAGACGACCAAATAAAATAATACGTAAAAAAGTATGCCGTTCATACAGCCAAACAACATTTTTATTTTTCTTTGTTTGTTTGATAACATATTAAGTGTTTGTTAGAAAGATTTACTAAAAAATATAATAGCTTGGACCAATACCGGTAGGCCCCTATTTTTTTATATTTTAAATGTTTTTTGGGGATTTTATTTAAGAAATTCCATATTCTTCTGTAGAAAGTAAGAAGAATATGGAATAAAAGAAAATAATAATAAAAATAATAATAATCAAAATAAAAATAAGAATAATATAAAATTAATTGTAGATCCTATAACATTTCAATTAATTAATAAGCATTGATCACCACACACAAAATAAATTTATTGCCATTTGGTGCAGTAATTAGAAGGAAAATATTATTTTTTTCAACTGTACAATTTTATCACCACCTCCGAACGAAAGTGATACATTTTTCTCAATCATCTGACAAAATGTGACATTTGTGACAAAATGGGTGCGCCCGTATTAGCAATTAAGACCCGATGAGTCCCAAATAAACGTCACGAAATTTTCTCACGCCGCCGGTACTAGTATTTAAGACAAAATGACTTTATCGCCCAAATTGCGATGAAATGTGTGACTCAAGCCATGGTACAATAGGCCGTGCTCGCCGGGAAGCAACAAAAAAGACATGTCGCGCCTTTAAAATATGTCACATGGTTGACCCGTGCTAACATAAATGACAAATTGTAAGACATGGACAAATTTTATCATGTCTTGTCACAAACGTCTTGGGTTTGTCATGCTCGCCGGGCTGTACTAACCACGTACCAGGCCAGCTGAAAATTTTTGAGCTTATGTACCTATAAGTGTCACCAATGCCCCATCGCATATCACTAAAGTCACCGCCATATAACAAAAAAACAAAAGTCGTTAACATTTGTCTACCAACGTATTCCAATATTTTATGACAATATGAAAAAAATGTAAAGATAGTGTCGCTAACACGATCAAACAATCGTATCGCGGTAAGAGGCGTTCTCCCTTTTAACGGGACATTCAGAAATAAGTTAATTTCTCATAAACCGATATACATGATTAGAGTTTACTGCTTGATTTCGAATGTCATATGCCTGATGGCTAATTCCATTCCACCACAATTTAGATCGAGCGTCCGTCGGTATGATCCAGAGTCAAAACTTCAATAAACAGGGTCTATAATGCCATATTGTTAACAAAATTACGTCAAGTGGTTGTTCAAAAAAAGAAAATTTTAAGCTGGGTTTATGACATAACCTGTATAATTCTTAGATATTTAGCAACCAGCTGTTACTCGCAGCTTCGCCCGCGTTAATATAGATTTTGTCAATCAATTCTGGTTGTCGACATACAGGGTGAGAAAAATTCAATGTTCTAGTTTTAGTTTTCATCAAAATCAGCCCCTTGACTCCTTTGATTGTTTTGTGCTATTATTCATAGTGATTATTTGGCCATCCACGCCCACCTGGAAAACTCAGCCTGTATAGGCACAGGAATAAATACTTCGTAAAAACGATTAACTTATTTAATTCAAAACGTTAGTCAATACAAGTATAGGTTAAATAGTTACAAAAGGAAATAAATAAACTAAAGAATCATAGGTTCTGCTTTGCTGCGAATTGAAGATAACAACTCTATCATAAATTTTATGTACAGTTTTTTTGGCATTTTTTTGGCAATTGGCATTCCTTAATTATGCCCTTAATCATGGGTACAACATTTTAGGACGCTGCTATATACTATGCTGTTCTTTTCTTTCATTTGGTGCTAATACGTATACATTCTGGGCCCTGGACATATGCGAACATCAGCAGCTACATGTAGCTGGCCGTGAGTAAAGCATGGCAAATGCACCCCTGCTACCCTTGAGCTTTGTTAATAGTAATAGCAAAACTTAGTTTGATTGGAAACTGAAGTCTTAAGAATTTAAATGATAGGTCAGTCAATATACCCCATATTAGGATTTGACGTATGAACACGCTTTCCCTTTTTCTCATACCAAATTCCATCTCAATCGGTTCCATACAAAACTAACGCCCCATCCCCTATTTCTTTCCCTTCATGTTGTATGCAAAAGAAGTAGCCTATGTCCTTCCCATGGTCTCAAACTATCTCCATACGAAATTTCATCGAAATCGGTTCATAATAAGAAGAAGTTACATACAAAATTAATCCTCCCCCCATTTCTCCACCTTTTTATTTTATGCAAAAAGAAGTAGCCTACATCAAATTTCATCTAAATCGATTCATAATAAGAAGCAGTTGCATGGTAAGAAGTTACATACAATATAAACCCTCTCGCCCATTTCTCCCCCTTCGTTTTTTTTATGCAAAAAGAAGTAGTTTATGTCCTCCACAGTGTCTCAAACTAACTCTATACCAAATTTCATCTAAATCTGTTTATAATTTATGAAGATACATGATAAGAAGTTATATACAAAATTAACATTCTCACATTTCTCCCCCTTAGTATTATATGAAATAAATAATAGCCTATTTGTCATTGCCCGGGTCCAAACCAAATTTCATCTAAATCGGTTCATAATAAGAAGCAGTTGCATGATAAGAAGTTACATACAATATTAACCCTCTCGCCCACTTCTCCCCCTTAGTATTTTATGCAAAAAAAGTAGCCTATGTCCTTCCCAAGGTCTCAAACTATCTCTATACAAAATTCCATCTAAATCGGTTCATCGGTTTATGCCCTATTAAGAAGTTCCATACAAAATTAACCTTCCCCCATATTCCTCCTCTTTGTGTTTTATGCAAGAAGCCTATCATATATCCTTCTCAGGTTCTCGAACTATCTCCATACCAAATTTCATCTAAATCGGTTCATAATAAAAAGAACTTGCATAATAAGAAGTTACATACAAAATTAACACTCCCCCCATTTCTCCCCTTCATGTTTTATGCAAACAAAGTAGTTTATGTCCTCCCCAAGGTCTCAAACGATCTCCATACCAAAGGCGAATGGCAGATTTTGTACCGCATACTTTTTCTGTTGTTCGGTTATAGAATTTGTACCACTTATTATGTCAACTAAGCCATTTATTTTCATGTAAGTTTACTATTTTTAAAACTTCGGATTAATTAATAACATCAATCTTAAGATTTTAATATATAAACGTTATAAAATCGTACGCTAAACGCAGTTATGTTATTAGAAATTGCCTTACGTAAAGTAACACTAATATTGAATTGATAATTAATCACTTACCCCCAGTTTCCCAGCTTAAAATTATCGGAGAATTAATGTGACAAATTGTCAAGCATGCGTTATCTGCTGTGATTGGTTGAATGAATTTTCAACAGCCAATCACAGCAGATAACGCGTGCTTGACAATTTGTCACATTAATTCTCCGATAATTTTGAGCTGGGAAACTGGGGGTTAGAAATAGATATAACATTAAATATAATCAAACTCATCATTATCAAACTGTTGCAGTCCGCTGCTGGATATAGGTATCTCATAATGCCCTGAGTAGGTACGATCCGCACCTCAATCTACCTACTTAATGGTAAGTAAAACGCTACAAAGATAGCAACAAATAATTTACATAACACATAATGCAACATTTACCTATAGGTAACAATCTACATTGGTACACTAGTACATAACCTTAAAAAATAAAACTGGTTATAACATTTACGTCCCAAGTTTAAAAAATCTAAGAATTTAAAAAGGGATTATCTATCATATTAACTACCAAATAAAACAAAAAATATCCCAAAACACAAAATTTCTATTAGCGGTACGAAACTCCCATACAAGCCTGCCGTTCTCCTTTCATCTAAATAGGTTCAGCGGTTTAAGCCATAATAAGAAGTTTCATACAGAATTACCTCAGCCCCCCCATTTCTCCCCTTCGTGTTTTATGAAAACAAAATAGCCTATGTCCTTCCCAAGGTCTCAAACTATCTCTATACAAAATGCCATCTAAATCAGTTCATCGGTTTATGCCCTATTAAGAAGTTTCATACAAAATTAACCTTCCCCCATATTCCTCCTCTTTGTGTTTTATGCAAGTAGCCTATCATATATCCTTCTCAGGTTCTCGAACTATCTCCATACCGAATTTCATCTAAATCGGTTCATAATAAAAAGAAATTGCATAATAAGAAATTACATACAAAATTAACACTCCCCCCATTTCTCCCCCTTCATGTTTTATGCAAACAAAGTAGTTTATGTCCTCCCCAAGGTCTCGAACTATCTCCATATCAATTTTTATCTAAATCGGTTCAGCGGTTTAAGCGTGAAAAGGTAATAGACAGACAGACAGACAGACATAGTGACTTTCGGTTTTATAATATTAGTATGGATATATTGAAAAATACCCTAAAACCACAGTGCATAAAAGAAAATTTCTAGTAAATGAACAAAATAAAACCAGTAATGAACAAAATTTTCGTATAATTAATAATACAGAAAAATCCTTGATATTATAAAAAATGCAGTCCAACAATCAATTAAATAAACAAACATGAATCCTCTGCCTCAAAATCTGTGACAAACATAAACAAACAGAATTTTTTTAACAAATCTTATAATCATTATACACCTTTATTAGGCCTAGCGATCCTCCTCCTCGCGTCGTTTTCCTCATTACTGAAGGTCGTGACTCCCCCGCTGCTTCAGTTTCTCCCGTACGATTTCCCTCCATCTGCTGCGATCCTTAGCTCCATGAAGGGCATTGTGGAAGTTGATGTTCAGAGAAGATCGTATTTGGTCCGACCATCTCGTGGGACTGCGTCCTCTGGGACGTTTGCCATCTACCTTGCCTGTCACCATCAGCTGTTCAAGATTGTGACCCTGTTTACGAGCAATATTTCCGAAGAATTCCAGCACCCTACGAAGGCAAATAGTGGAAAGTCTAGTTTTGACACTCAGTTACCATCGTCAAATGTGGGCCCGTTTTTAGACGTTACAACAAAAAGAACCCTCTTCTTAGACCGCATTATTATGCAACTACGGAACAGCGCGTGGCCCGACACGCACTTGGCCGGTTTTTACCCTTTGGGTATGGAACCCTAAATACGGGTAAAATGGGTCATACTTATGTCATTTGTATCTAGCTCATCCAGGCCCCAAACTATTGGCCTACTGACCGATGTCTTCAAATTACAACAACTAGCGGACGAACAGTTCAAATTAACATGCTTACATTATTTATGGTTCAGCGCGGATTACCAGCCGTCCAGCCGATGAGTGACGCTCATCACACAGTGACACACCACCCACTTAGCCAGAAAGATAAGACTAACTCTGATACATAATGATCCTCCCATCCTGGAATAGCATTTTAACCCTATGATTTTTAGGAAGGAAGGAACTCAAGACCTCCAACGTTTCCAAAAGGAGATTACCTATCCATGAGATCAGTCGATGCGCAAAATACCACAAGCAGAAGGAAGTATGAATTTTACAAGCGCATATTTTTTGAAAAAAAAATCACTGAACGCACCGGGCCACAGACATAAATCTAATAGATGACGCGATTGTATGTACTTCGCGTGCCAAAAACAGAGTAAGAAAATAAATCTAGAATAATGCCTTTTTATGCCATATTGAGCTGTAAATAATGTATAGAAAAAATTGGCAGAAGCATTGGAAATGTTTTCTTTGATTGGTAAGTAAATCGGTTTTAAAATTGTTTGTGAAAAATGATACTTTCTGAGTGCAAATGATTGCATTGTTGATGAAAATACCATAATCGCTATATGTTTGCCTATAATATTTGAGGAGTTCCCTCGATTTCTCTAAGATTCCATCATCAGATCCTGACCTGATGACTATAGGACCAACTAGGAAGTATACCCTATCAAACAAAAGAAGAATTTTTGAAAACGGTCCAGGCGTCTTGGAGTAATCGGGGAAAATACAAAAAAATAAAAAGATTCCGGCGAATTGAGAACCTGCTCCTTTTTTTGAAGTCGGTTAATTAATGGCACGCTTGGTTTTCATACAGATGGCGGGACTTGCGTTATCTAGTTAGATTTATGTCTGTTCACCGGGCCGACCAGCTGCAGCAGCCTTATTGCGTAAGTGAATTCGGCAAGCTAAAGGGAAAAGTGTAAGAACAATCGATCAATCACATAGACGGAAATCCACGTCGCGTCTTTCATCTCGCGTGTGATTGGAATTGTTCATACTATTTGCCCTTAACGTTGCTGAATTCACTTACGCAATAAGGCTGCGGCTCGTGACACCAGAGATCAGCGTCGACACTTTACCGTACCTGTACTTTTTACCCGACTGCCGAAGGAGGGTAGTGTGTTTATCAGTCTATGTATGTATGTATGTAAGTATGTATGTAAGTATGTATGTAACTATGTATGTAAGTATGTATGTAAGTATGTATGTAAGTATGTATGTAAGTATGTATGTAACTATGTATGTAAGTATGTATGTAAGTATGTATGTAAGTATATATGTATGTTTGTTCCTATGTGGCCATGGCCATTCTAGAGACCAAACACCGATTTTGATGATTCTTACGTCAATCGATTCGTCTTAACCCTGCGAGTGTCACTGGCTACATTAAAATTGGAAATGGAAAAAATGGCGGATTTTGGGCGCCATATAGAGGGGGGAAAAAAAAAATCTTCTTAACCCATCGTGTGGGGTATCAAAATAATGGGTTTTAAGAGGTAATTTCAAAAATATATAACACAATGTTTAAATGTAACAAATTCGAACAAAAAAATAACTAAAAAGTTGTAAATAAAAAAGTTGATTTAAAAATCTAAAAACCCGACTGCTTAAAAAGCGAACTAAAAAGACGTAAACAAGAAGAAAAGCATGTAGTGCAGTCGGAGGATACATCTGATTTTGGTCAGCCAGCTCGTGAATATTTGTATCCTCCGACTGCACAACATGATTTTCTTCTTGTTTACGTCTTTTTAGTTCGCTTTTTAAGCAGTCGGGTTTTTAGATTTTTTAATCAACTTTTTTTCACAGTTTGTCACATCGTGGCAGTAGGTATTCGAGAAAGTTGTAAATAATTACAATCCTAAAAACCTCTCATTTATAAAACCCATATTTGGCCAACATTATAAAGAAATGATGCCCCACAAATCACAGATCGATCGTCAGCAGGCGTTTCCCTGCCACCTGCGTACGCGCTAGTTAAGGAGTGCCGAGAATAACTCGAACCGTCTCGCGCCGGTTATAACCAGCTCGCGAGCAATAGAGGGCTACCGGGGCAATTAGTAGGCGCGCAACGCTCTGACCGCGGGCAATTATAGGCGGACGCGAGAATTTATACGTATCTTACGTAATAGGACTTATGGAAAGATCTTGCACTTTTCTCTTACATTTCTTACTTCTAAATAACCAGTACCTGTTCCATACTCCATATTATGATGATGAACCTATGCTTACGTCAATTTTCTTATTCTTTGTCGCACCGATGTCTCCAAAATGATATATGTTTAGACCAGAAATGACCAGAATCCAGTCACGTCAACTGCCTTATAATTAGCCTCACAAAGATCTTTCAGGGTGCAGGTGTTGTTGCGCAGAGAGCACGATAAGAATTGAGGCATTTTTTCGGACGTGGCTCCGCAATCGCACTCTGGGTCATTGGAGTCATCTAACTAAGTTGTGCTTGCAGTAGCCTAACTGACATCGTAGCAGATTTGGAGATTTCCAGGGCCATGGAAGTTGGTGGCCTGCAGGGAGCTTTTCTGCATAGCCGTTCGACATAGTCAGTTGGAGAACACAATACCTATATCAATACAGCTAGGCTTGAGAATAAAAAGGGTGGTTATTATTCTCCATTAGCATTCGCATCACGAATTCGTTTTGCAAACATTCGCAGCACGAGTTATGGTTACACGGCGAACATAAACACGAACAGCGAATGTTTGGATTCACAAACCTAATGGTGGCGACCGCGTACCAAAAAACGCAGCGTTGGAAGATCTCTCACTAGGTGGACCGATGAACTGGTTAAGGCTGCGGGACTCCATTGGATACGAGACGCACAGGACCGATCGCTGTGGCGACATTTTGGTAGGCCTATGTCCAGCAGTATAAACGTCTTTCTTCTGAAAAGATGATGAGCTAATTGTTCGGTTTGCTAATGAATGTTCGTTTTGTAAGCAAGCATGTTTGTGTCACGAATGTTCGTGACGCGACTGCTCGTGGCGTATAATGTTTGTTTGTAAAATAATTCAGTCAGAACTACTTATGTTATCGTAATTTTAGGTAGTTTAGGCACCATGGAAGTACACTACAGGCACTCCGCGCCGCTATCACTGGCCCCGACGACTCACTGCAGATTCTTAATTGACTGAGGTTTCGTTGAGAGTGGAACTTTAGTGATGATGAAACTTTGCCGATTTGTTATTGGTATTGATGCGATCAATAAATAAAACGTCTATATTAAGAGGTATGCGACTCAATACTGCTTCATACTGGCTAACGTTTAATATATACCTCCTAGTATAGCTAGTAAGATGCCAATGACATGTGGAAAGAGATTTTTGCATTGCCTGCGTCCATATTGCTGTTGTGATATTGTGTCAACTGTTAGTGCACTTCGTTAACGGGCAATTGGAGTATAATATCAATAAGATTAGCCGACCTTCGGCTGCTGAGTTGCAAATGGGCGACTTCCTGTTGATGTCCCACATCCTCGATCGCCTTGACTCCAATCGGAGCCCACAATGGCTTCAAGCACCACTTATTTATATTTCAGACACCGGTGGATACTTTTCCAGCCTGATAAGCTGCTTGCAAGATCTCAGACGTATGAGCAGTTGGCCTGGTCAAGATGATTGTAGGACCTCCTGCTATTAAATAACTCATGGAGCAAGTTATACTTACTGGTCTGTGAAAATACAGCACTAAAATTTTGTTTAACCAGCTCTTTTAATACAGTCACACACATAAACTCACGACCTTTTCTCATGGGGGTTGGCAGAAACTACAGAACGCCACCTGCTACGGTTATGAGTAGGTGCTTATTTGTCCTTTCTTAAGAACATCACGAATAAGATCCATGTATGCGTGTATCTAGGGCGGAGTGTGAACGCCGTATACACTCACGTCTGCCTTGTAAATACCTTTTTCATTACTCATACTCGGAAAGTAGGTCTGAAGTTGCCGGAGGAGCGGGTTGAATGTAATACTTTTCAGCCCTAGAGAGAAACGTTTTCAACTGAATACTTTATTTTGTAACAATCCCACCGCACTATTCGCAAACCATTACAACTCCTGAAAGCCAGAATCAACAGTGGCGACCACCAGCAAAGCGGCGAGGCATTATTTTCCTTCAAGCTCGTTGCCTCGCCCCTATGTCAGTGTTCTACATCTGACTGCGAATATGTACAACCTGCACATCATAATTAACTTAGGGAGACTATTCTTTGGCAGAATGAACGCAATATTATGTTGAATAATGTACAGGCTGCATCAGGAGTTGTTTTATTGTTTACTATACGGACCTTGTGGAAACTAGAACAAATTTACGTGAGTTCAAGCGTTTTTGCCATACCTATTATTGGAAACAAATAAAGCAGCTCACAATGTTAGGACCCATTAATATTAATGCTAATTTTTAGCCGTAGTGTTGTGGCCTTGTTTGTTCTGTCTCCTGCTTGATATGGAGGGAAGTGGAAATTTGTATTATTTTCCTACTTCTCCGTTATTCTTTTCTGATTAATTTCATTGCGGGATCCAAGACGGTTAATTCATCAATTTTGAATTTAATCATACTTCTTCGAGCTTAATTCAACTGACAGCTGTCAAATTATAAACCGACTTCGAAAACACTACAAAGCGAAAAATACCTAACTTTCTTTTCCGGAGTCGGTGTCTTTTCTACCTACTCATTGTTTTCCTTTTTTCGACACCGACTTCGAAAAAGAATAGTTACATTGGCAGCAGTGGCATTTTATTCACGAGCGAGCGTAGCGAGTGAGTGGATAAATCGACACGAGTAGGAAATCATCTTACGTTCGTGTATCATACAACATTTTACTATGCATTGTGCGAGGAAATAAATAAATTAATAAAATTAAATTAATAAAATGGCGGGCTTATTCAAGCGCGTTCAGCATATCCACAGATTAACTAATAGTTCCTCGGGCATATCTACTGCGCATGTGCAAATAGTTGTCACATCGTAACGCAATAAGGCACGAGCAAAATATACGTTCTGCCAAACATATTTAATTAATATTTAAAATTAATTTATTGATCAAAATCTAAATCTAGAGTAATTAAAAACGCCTTAAATGAAGTATTAGTTTTATTCTACCTTTTATATGAATAATAATCTATACATAAGTAATTTTTTAAACTTTTCTCAAATAATAAATACTCTATGCGTCGGGCTGACGTTGGAGTTAAAATTAAAAAAATACAGGAAAGTAAAAAGCACTAGTGAAAAAAAGTGACTCTTTCCGCACAGTTTGGCTGCTTGGAAAACCGCACTTTTCGAGGACATGCATTGTAATAGTTATTTATGCTACAAGTGCGGAAGGTAGGTGATTTCCGATGAGTGGATAAATCGACACAAGTCGGAAAGCATCTTACGTACGTGTATCATACAACATTTTACTATGCATTGTGCGAGGAAATAAATAAATTAATAAAATGGCGGGCTTCTTCAAGCGCGTTCAGCATATCCACAGATTAACTAATAGTTCCTCGGGCATATCTACTGCGCATGTGCGAATAGCTGTCACATCGTAACGCAATAAGGCACGAGCAAAATATACGTTCTGCCAAACATTTAATGAATATTTAAAATTAATTTTTTGATCAAAATCTAAATCTAGAGTAATTAAAAACGCCTAAAATAAAGTATTAGTTTTATTTTACCTTTTATATGAATGATAATCTGTACATAACTAATTTTTAAAACTTTTCTCAAATAATAAAAACTCTATGCGTCGGGCTGACGTTGAAGTTAAAAATTAAAAAAGTACAGGAAAGTAAAAAGCACTAGTGAAAAAAAGTGACACTTTCCGCACAGTTTGGCTGCTTGGAAAACCGCTCTTTTCGAGGACATGCATTGTAAAGTTATTTTTCGCTTTGTAGTGTTTTGTTTTGGAAGACGGTTTGATTTTTTGTTAAAAGATTTTCTTTTTTTTCTTTTTAGTAGGTAGTTTTGTACCTCCAATTAACATGATAATAATTTATGACCAAAGTACCTACATCTCATGATGATTCCAATAAGCCCAACACTATAAACTATGATACATTGTTTAATAATAATATTATATTTAGAAACAAACATCCCATCTTAAGACATCATAGGTATTGTCTAGAAACAATACGTACTTAAAGTATTTTGTACTTGCTTGTACCAATTTATAGAGGAATTGATTTCTTTAAAATCTTTTTAATTACATACCGACTAAAGCTGTGACTTGGTGACTAATTAGCGATCTTCGCTCGGTGCCCTAGATTTTGAGATATAAATGTGGCCAAGCCAGGGAGTCTCTCCGGATCGGTCACCTATAAACCCTTCTAACTTTTGAACCAGTGACAGACTAATTTTGATATTTGGGGACTAATTTCGAAGAATTAGCGACGAACAGATTCGGTACATGGGGTACCACGAGCAAATATTTTTGCCCGTGGAACCCCCAAGGGGGCAAAGTGGTACCATGGGCAAATTATTTGACCCGTGGTACCCCCGCTAGGGTAACACGATAATTTTGTTCAGAAATAAAAAGAATAATAGTAAAGAAATAATAGTATATTTAATGAAATTTCTCCATTCCATAATGTGATTAGTCACTTTGTAATGTAACCGTGCAATATCAAGAAAGACGGTACTTTGTAAAAAAAAATAACAAAAATCTGTAATGTCATATTCTACAGATTTGGGCATTTTAAAAGGGGAATTTTTAACTGCACCTCTATTTAGAAATTTAAGCAAACAAAATATCTCCACTAATAACCTACTGCAAAACAATATTACTCACCGTAAAACAAAAATACTGATTTGCACACAAATTATTCAATTAAATATAAAATAAATGTGAATTAGTCCAAGAGCGAGCGAAGCGAGCTCGGGAGCTTAGGGCACCCCGACACGGATAGGTTAGGTTCGAAGGAGGATGTTAGGTTACTTTAGACCCTGCAGACAGAAATAGGAGCCCTGCGCAGCGGGGCTCCGTCGACTTTGTTTCGTTTCCCCCCCTCCCTTAAAACTTAAATATTTTGTTGCACTCGAAGAATTATTAGATTTACTTTTAGTTAACAGATAGTTATTCAGTAAAACAGTTAAGCTTTAAAGATCTAGCAGTATAGTATAATTCATTTATTTGATGAGCAAATTTAGTGTGCAATTCAGTATTTTTGGTAGTAATTTCGAATATTTTGATTGAAAAAAGGGGAATTACAGTTAAAGTATTAAATAACACCCATTTTAAAATATTAAAGAAAATCTTAAATAAATTCCTAAATAAAAATGGTTAACCCAGAAAGTAGTATTTAGAGGGGAACTAGACTGAGCGACCACGGGCAAGTACCGGGTAGAAAACAGATCTTCGCTAGGTGCCCTAGATTTTGAGATATCAATTTGGCCAAGCTGGGTAGTCTCTCCAGATCGGCTACCTATAAACCCTTCTAACTTTTGAACCAGTGACCGACTAATTCTGATATTTGGCGACTAATTTTGACTAATTAGCGACTAAATATTTGTGTTGTCAAAATTAAAATCCCTGGTGGTTGCTAAGCCAGAGCACAATGACAAAATAGTAAGTATACAGAAGGGCCACTCCCGCCGTTTAGAAAATTGACAGCTAAGCTTGACAGATTCACTAGGGTTGCTACTATATTGATGCCGAATTAAAAAAAAAGAGTAGTTTGCCCAAGTTACAAACATAAATACATAGATTCGTCTAAACATACATCATATCATGCTTACATGCCTTAGAGGGTAGACAGGGCATCAAATATCCATTTAATATCATGAAACATTTAATATTACGCCACATACGATGATCCCACTTAAAAAAATAAATTGTTAAAAGCTCCAAGCTCGACAAAAATATAAATGTGAAAAACAGGTACCTAATAAAATCAAAAAACCAAAGATGATCTTAAACAAGAAGAAAATTATGCTGTGCAGTCGGAGGAAACATATTTGTAAGCCTTGAACTTTATTATTATGACAAGTTCCCTATTTCATCTATTGGCCTAAAATAATTTATTATAATCCTATGAATTTCTAATTAGTCATCTTGAAAGATTAATGACCTTTATAACTTAAAAATAATTGAAAGAAAGAATTAAAAACAATAAAGTAAATTCGGTCTGTAACAAATAATAAAGGTAACCCATCCAATGCAACCAACCTCGTTACAGTACATAATGTATGAATGACGTGACAAACGCCTGCACAAAGCAATCATGACAGCCGCGACTGAGCTCGGTCCAATAATGTCCAATATTCCCTGTAAAACCGAAATGTCAAAGTGAGAGTGGCCCCTCTGTCTGCGGCGCGCCGCCGCTTACGTACTTTGTGGCCAGAGGGAGCCTCACTAGGGGTAAAAGTAACTTGTAAAGGTACTATGCCTAGGCTTTTAATTCACCCTCTTAACATGACCAAACCATCTAATCATACCTACTCTTTAAAAAAATTGAAAACATTTTCTTTTAAACCACAATGTTGTCTTATTATTCAATCAATCAATTTCAATCTATCATTCAAATTTACACCACCCACACTTTGCAAGGAACGCATTACTATAGGATCTGTTCTACTTTCAATAAAGATGTTCGTATAGGATTGTGTTCTATGAATAAAAAAACATATATCAATTAAACCCATTTATTTCAAATAAGTGACACTCCTTACATAGACAAACAAATAGAAGTTTTAGACCTAACTTCATCTTTACAATAATCAACTATAGTATAGATTTATAAACACAAACAATTTGTAGGTATAATCGGACCTCAGTTATCTTGGGAATAATCTCTAGTTAGTCTTTTTCGTCTCAAAATAACAATGTACAATACATGAACGCATTTCTTAAACAAATTAGTTACCTACTGATGGTTTTCAAAAGAATTATAAACTTTTTTTAAGTATTTTCAAACTAAGGTTTGACTTTATATTTTTAATTTTTTTAAACAATAAATAACGTCCAATTATACACTGACATAGAGTTTTGTGACATCGCAAACACATATAAGTATTTTTTATCACTTCTAAAATAAATCATTACAATATCTACAGATTTTTGTCTATAATACTCAATACATTTGGCCTCTACTTGGAATATTAAAATCATATATTATTCTTGATTGTATTAATAGTAGGTACTACTAGTTTAAAATAAACTTCAATTCAAATAAAACCTTAGCAGTGAGCATAATGTCAAGAAATGATAATAATACAATTTATTTACCATTAATTAAAATAAATAAGGAACATAATCAGAAAGAGAGACGTCTCTTTTGGAAAATCTATACAACAATATACAATATAAATAGATAAATTAATACGAAATATACAAAATTGTCATTCAGTCAATTATTTAAATGTACTAAGGGAAAAAATGCTTTTTTAAAATATCGGGGACTAATTCGATGTTAAGCGGTGTATGTTTGTCAAAACTAAAATTATTATTAAATTATTGTATGCAAGTGACATTCAAAGAATATTTACCGAATAATATTAATCGGTAAATATTTTGAACCCTCGATGGAATTGGTTTAACTACCATTTAATTTTAAATTATTATGCAGTTACCGACGTGGCTTAACACAGTGTGAATATATTAGTTGCAACTAGCGATCTACCTAGTATAAATACGAAAATTCTCAAATTTTCTCACCTCACGCAAGCATTGTATAATTTAAAAATTTTAATATAATTTAATAATAAACGGCGGCACATCTTCTTTAGTCTTAGGCACAGATATGAATCTAACTAAATGACGCGAATATATGTACTTCGCGTGTCAAAAAGGGGAGTAAAAATGAGACAAATGCTCTTCATTTGAATGCTCTTTCTTGTTTAATTTAGGGTTAACAGCACCGGATATTATCCGAAATCTAAGAAAAATGCTTGTACCGTACCGAGCTGTGAAAAATCAAAAAATATGGCGATGCATTGGAAAAATTGTCTCCCATCAGCATATAAATTTGTTCAGAAATTGTATGTGAAAAAGTGGAACGCTTTTATACTTATGGAGGGTCTTGCGGTATCTTGTTAGATATATGTCTGTTGGCTTAGGTAGTATGACTGCGATATTGTGACCTGTGCTGTCGATTTAACTAATATTAATTTCTAGTAAGCTATTTTGAGGATAATTATTAACTGTTACTGCAAATGCCTTTAACCAGTAAAAAATATAAAGGAAAATGATATTCCATAGTGCCGTTTAATAGCTTAATTGAAATTTGCAAGAAATGACATGCGTAAGAGTGTTGTAAACTGACGAAAACGTGAAATACCCAACCCGATATAGGATCTTGTCAATAATTATAACATTGTCGACTTATACAAGCTTGTCTGCCACGACTTGGCTTCCGTGGACTATACAGGATCCGTAATTTTTTCAATATTAAATAAGTCTATGACATCGACAGTAATTTAGCTTTTTGTTTGTGAAATATTTGTTCAGTACTGCCAAAAATATTGCATTACAGACATAAACATAAATTTTTACCTCCTTATAGTATTAGTAAAGATTTAACAACATACTCCATTGAATCGGCTCTTACAGTAACACATAATAAGTATACATGCCTATTATCTAGTATTGCTTCTGGAATGATTATAATTATATAACGCGAATACTTGCAACATGGATGTATATAATTCAAAATTGAATAATATATAATAACACTTCGTCCGCGCCAAACCCGATGAAACAAATTGTTTTTGTTTCGAGTGAAAACTCTATCAATTTGGACCAAAATCATTAAAATCGCGTCTTTACGTGACACGAATTTTTTAAATAGGAACATTAATAGAAAATATAAGCCTTCAATGTAATCATTATACTGAGTTTCCTTTAAGCGCCCTTTTTTGGTACACAAATACGGCGTCGTTTCTTAGGTTGTGATTTTGTCTTACCAGAAAAACATGGACAATTTTTCAAACCGTGTATTGCATACCGAATGTATTTCTTATAAAGATCAAGGTGTTCTAACGTTAACTGTGTGATACGAGCAAAAACTCTTGATTTTCTTACCTAGTTTGTTTATAAAATCAGACATTAAAGAAAAATACACTTTATAAGTTTTCATACGTGCTACAAAATCGACGATATGGAATCGAAATGTTTCCGATATAATTAAAAATATTGAATTGCGGGTATATATGTACATATAGAAAAATGTGCGCATATTATTACAATTATTGTACATACAATAGAAGTGAATTTTTTAGCTATCTGTTTCAGACAACCGGACTGGTTGTATGGGCAATATATACACGCGATATCTACATTATGACACTGTTAACAATGAATATATGACCTTATTTGAAGTGTATTTAAATGTAATTTGAACCTGTTCATAAATGCGCATTGCCAGCAATGCTTGCTAACACCGCATTTAAAAGAACCAGCTCTTTGAATCACAGGTCGAATCGTGAGTTTTATATTAGATTACTTTGTTAGGCTGTTCTGAATAGCAATCTTTGATTTGTAAATATGCCCATAGTTCCTTTCGTCTTTCGTCACCAACATTGCTTTTAACACTATTGTTTTAAGCGGAGCAAGCTCTGTGCAGTCAATTGGTGTTAAAACAATCTCCCAATGCTACCTTTACATAACCTGCCATGGCGCCAACAGGAACGAATCTCTCCGTTAAATACAAACGGTCCCTGTAAAATATATTACTATTAATCTATTGTGTCATCATAAATACTATAAGAGTAATCACAACGTTATGTTCCTAAATTAAAGGATGTTGAAGAATGAAATACAACTGTGGTTATACGGCATAGAGTTCATTATAAGGTGATATGTTTCGTTAATTGTTTAGACACACTAAATGAAGTAACAGACAACATAGAAATCTACATTTCTACTAAAACGAAGACAGATACACACAGACAAAGAGAGTTTTAAGAAAGACCTTTATTCCTAGTAGTAATAGTAACCTAACACATATTTTAATCTCAATAGTTCAACGGCAACGGTGATGAGCAAACAATCCTTATTTGTTTTCAAGCAGTGTCCATTAACTGAAAAAGTTGTCATGTGTCTACTTCAACTAGGATCAGTGAAACCTCTGTGTATAGTCTAGATCAAACTTACTCTCAGTGAAGTTGGTCTTGCTTGTGTACTGTCTCTTGTTCTACTCTAATATTTAATATATGAAAATCAATGTTTGTTTGCATTTAATGCGCTGCCATACCGTTCAATCGATTGCGACAAAACTTTACGCACGCCATCTACAGTTTGCGTCAAATAAGTTGCACGCCACCTACAGTTTGCGTCAAATAAGTTGCACGCAACCTACAGTTTGCGTCAAATAAGTTGCACGCCATCTACAGTTTGCGTGTAATAAGTTGCACGCCACCTACTATTTGCGTCAAATAAGTTGCACGCCACCTACAGTTTGCGTATAATAAGTTTTACGCCACCTAAACTTAGTGCCAAATAATTTGCACGCCACCTACAGTTTGCGTCGAATAAGTCGGTCGCTCGGAAACCAGGCTTTCCCATGAGCATATCACAACGCACTGCTGTTTTAGTATAAAATTTAATACTGCGCTGCCATTTGAAGCTTGATTCAGCCCGGGCAAAAATATGGGAATTACCGTAATGATAGTTAATTGTGCTATGCCTACAACCTGGCCTTCATTCATGTAACCAGCGGCACTGTAGGATGGCACCTGTGACAGATTTCCACAGGTTGGTACTTATTGCACCTCGTTCAAAAATGAAGTATAACATTTGGCAGTCAATTTTAAAAACTTGAAATAAACAGGCCAATGTGAAGCGCCATCTTAAGAGTGCCACCATTGTAGTGTTTTTAATCTCTAGGTATAACGCAGCTGTAAATATTCTACTTTCGTTTTTAATAGTCTTTACTGGCCGGCTGCTGGGCAAAGGGCTCCACCATATCCTGCCAGGAATTCTACAGTTTTCTAAAAAAATACTAGTACTGACTTCATAAATATTTTTCTTGTTACAAACATTGGAAGAGTATTTAACAATTAAATACAATGGCATCTATAATCTATGATGAATGTAAATAATTAATTAGTATTTTCAAAATTATTCTCAAAATGTTCAGTTGGAAGACTATCATTACTTTATATTGCTTGGTGTTATAATATAATAATAATAATAGGAATGAAGTATATCTATATTATATTCATTGACCGTGTGAGGTCGACTTCGCCAGGCTAGCATGCAAAAGCAGTATTGAGAGGATTTTAAGACATAAATAATTATTATTCTTATTATTGTACTGAGATTATTGTGACTGCCTTTTTGGTCTGGTGTTTACAAGCGCGACTGTTGAGCATGAAGATTTGGGTTTGATCCCCAAGTCGGACAGTGTCATTGGCTCTTTTCTTTATAAATTTTCCATTAATACCGGGCAGTCCGCAATTTGTGCCCATTTTTGATAAAAGGACTTATACATAACTGGAACGATATGGATGTAACTACTACCCAAATCTCCTTCCTCAGGGAATGTAATTTACATGAACGTTGTGATCATATGAAACTCTCTCATTTTCTGGCAGCACATGACAGTACCTTCACTTATCATTAATTACTTACATTACATTTTAAATTGGTACTATCGGAGAAGTGAGAAAGAAGTTATTTGTGCGCGCAAACCTCTCTGAACAAAACAGATATTTGTGTATAATATATAGACATATCACATCTTATACTCTGTTTATTTTGCTGACAAAATTTAATATTCGTATTTCAAAAAGAGAATAATTCATTTAAATTTACAAAAGGTTTGGAATTTCAAAAACTATCACTATTTCTTATGTAAACGTTCCAGTGTTTATTTACTGTTCAAAGTTGTTTACCTAAATAAAACAGAGTATACTTAATTATTTAGTAATAAGAAAAACAGTTATTTGACGATATACCTTATTTCTTAAGCGTTGCACGCACAATCACTCTGTATCACTGAATCCAGCTGTCTCTGCTATCTATAGGCACGAAAATACCTAAAGGCTTCGCCAAATAGAGAGCGGACCGACAGCGTCGGGAAGCATTTTTATTTTTTAAATCGTTCGCTTTCGCTTTTCTATGTAACGATACCACACATTACAAAATAAAAACGCTTCGTCAAGCTATCGCTTCGCTGTTTATTTGACGAGGCCTTAAATATGTGACAGTTACGCAAAATTCAAAAACGAGTTTCTCCTAAAGTATTTATAGTATAGTGTGTGTAACCAAACTTTAATGATATAGGACTTTTCTCAAAGTTGATTAATAATGGCTAACCTCTTGTCGTGCGCTCTGTGTAACAACACCAGCACACTGAAATACCTTTACGAGGCAAACCCTACGTGGCCAGAATTCTAACCAAAGAATAATTAAATAGCAAAAAATAAAAATTGTATATTCGATACGATGAAGACAAAGAAAAACTTTTATTTTTGAATTTTGCTGGTGATTTGAATTCACCAATCCGCCAATCCGAGCTTACTACAAGAGGACAGTTGAACTCCAGTGCGTACGTACTCGTTCTCGTGTTCGCATGGTGACGTGTCGTGACGTCATAGCATGGGGAAGTGCGTTTCAGAGTTGTGGTGCAGCGCGGCGGCCAGGGCGGCGTGGAGTGCGTGCGAGCGGCCTGGGCAGGGTAGGAAAGAAAGCACGCGCGCCTCGGTTTGACCACCCCCTTCCGCACCCGTGTAGCGAGCCACGCGGGCCATCGCTGCGGCGCTTATCTAACAACAAACATACTTGTATTAATAATAGTCCTCATATATAAAAAAAAACCTTTTTAACAAAAAATAAAAAAAGCTGCATAATAGTCTACTTTTTGTTGGGCGCCGACCCAAATATATTTTGCTTTGCATCTCGTTATCTTGTCGGTCCAGTTATTGGTTCTAAAGATTTTTATTCGGTTTTCAGTTTACTTAACTTTAACAGAATCGGTTCACAATTAAACATTTAGTGGGCAAATTATCATTAAATACTTTTTTTTGGAGTGGATTTTATTTTTTTATTTAAATGGAACAAACTTCGAGGTAAAAAAAAATATGAATATAAAAAAAGTATTTTTGAAATCGGAGAACCTTCTCCTTTTTTTCGTCAGTAAAAAATAGAATCCCAGTGTTATTTATTTAAGATAGTCCAGAAAAAATCGAACGGAATTTCGGGTCATCCGTTTAGGAGCTAAGATGCCACAGGCAGTCATACAGATACACAAATACAAAGAAACACAAGTCAAACTTATAACACCTCTCACCTCAGCTAAGGAGTAGAATTCCCTGCCGGAGTCTGTGTTTCCCGATAGCTACAATCTAGGGGTCTTTAAGTCAAGATTTCTTCTAGGCACGCGTGCTTCACCGTCGACCACATCATCGCTTACCATAAGGTAAGATAGTGGACAAGCGCAAGCCTATAGAGGATAAAAAAAGCCTCTCTATTTCCGTCGGGGGTTAAAAAGTAAAGGCGAAGTGGACGGCAAAGCCATTTGCCCATGTGACGGGTTTGCGTCTGTATTAACAGATTGTTGATTTTTGCAACAGAAAGATGATGAAGACAAAGTTTAATGTAGTAGCTTTTCCTCATCCTCTCCCTCTACAAATCATTGATGGAACTGACAGTTTTCCCCTTAAAATAAGATACCTATATAATTTACTTTTAATCAAGCCATAAGGTACATAATATGCTTGCAATTTTGTATTATTTTCAATTATGTCTATTAATTTGTATTATTTCCAAACATTAATTGCATTCTATTCACTCTGTTTCATCAAAAGATGAAGGCGAAGCGGAGAGCAATGTAATTTGCAAAGCTCGATAGATGGCGTTGTCGGCGGGAGGCGGGGTTTCCTGAATCACGCTATGGTTTCGTTACAGCGTCAGGTATATCAGATGGGACGCTATTTTTATAACACAGGATGATGAGGAGAATGTTTAAATTTAAAGTAATAACTTTCACTTCGACATCCTCCATAAAAACTAGCACAGAGCACAGACAGAAGCAGACCTGTCAATTTTTACATTTGTGTTACTGAATGTTCTTAAAATTAGGCACCTAAACCTAACAAAGACAGTTAGGCAGGCCTACACGCATTTGAAATTTTTGTGTGTCTCCCGCCACCTCTTAAACCTGTTTCAACCTTTGAACATTCGTACGTACATTTTTATGATAAATAGACGTACGAGTAACGTTGACGACGTAAATAACGCCCTACGGCAACTACTAATAATTTGGTTTTTTTAAATGGTAACAAAACTAAGTGCGTAATATTCGCCTTGCCGAATGTCAAAGTACTCATTGTGACATTCGTTTAAACAAATAAGGAGAAGCTAGAATTCGTCGACAAAACGGTTTTCCTTGGAATCACGCTAGACTCAAGGTTACAATGGGGTCCTCATTTAATATCACTTGCAGGGCGGCTAAGTTCGGTAGCATAAGCTGTCAAAAAAAAATCGTCAATTTACTGATGTAGATACCGCGAGGTTGGTATATTTTAGTTACATTTATAGTATAATGTCATACGGTATCTTACTATGGGGAAGGACTGCAGAGATCGCATCAATTTTTATTCTGCAAAAACGAGCCATCAGAGCGATTACAATCTCCGCCGGGACGAGTCTCTTATAAGGACATTAACATAATGACGGCACCTTGTCAATATATTTATGAAAACATCATGTACGTGAGAAAGAATTTACATCTTTTTAGTAAAAACGGCGACAGACATAATTATGTTACTAGAAATAGGAAACAAATAGTTCAAACTTCAACCAGGTTTCAGGGTGGCTAAAGAAGCGTCATCTTTTATGGGGTGCTGTATAAAATGTTACAATAAAATTCATCCCCACATTCTAGAGCTGAATGAGAAGAAATTTAAAACTTGTTCAAAATGCACACTTGGCTCAGTGGTAGTCCTGCTCCACAACCGCTAGGGCGTAAAAACAAGTGATAAGCATAACATTATTGTTGGAAGTATTTTTGGACCTGCCTGCCTACCTGGCCTGTATGAATATATTTGTATTGTATAAAATCAATTTATTTTAGTATTATGTAACTGCACAGCACAAGTGTCACACACCGTCGCATAGTGTTGTTTATATTTCTCTAGACACTTTTACGTGCACGTCATTTAAATCATTCTCACATTTAAGTAATTTTCCAACAAGAATAATGTAGCCAAATAATTGTAATTAAAACTTATTGATGGAAAAGAATGTCCGTGGAGTTTCTTGCTCGTTTTTCTCCATAGAGAACTACTGACGCTTACGGATGTGCACCTAACCTCATTTTTGTTTTTTTTGCTTACATTTTTTTAAATTAAAAGTTATCGTTCCAAAGTTCTGACATAATTCTTCTGATTTAAGTTAAGAGTGAATAGGTTCCATTTAGGCAAGCGTGCTTTACCGTCGATCACATCATCGCTTACCATCAGGTGAGATGGTAGTCAAGCGCGAGCCTATCCAATTTTATAAAAAATACAATCCAGTATGGTGGGAATACATACCTGGTACTCGTCATCTTCGTCTGCTCGGGCTTCAGGGATTTTCGACTGTCTCTTCGGCAGCACCACCAACTGAGAATAAGTTATCACAAATCATGCTTTTGTTACGGCATAATATAGAAAATAACAATATCATTTTTTTTTATTTCATGTAGGCCTACATGGGCACTTATAAAACGTCGACAAAAGGTGCACGGTTCGGGTTGGTCGTTTCCTATGGAGAAGAACCGGCAAGAAACTCCATGGTTACTCTTTTAAAAAATGGTTTGGTTTCACAATATTTCCAACATTAGTACTTAGATATGGGGGACAACGTAGGCCCGACAATAAGTCGTAAGAAAAACAAAAAATAGATTATATACCTATTATATAAACAAAAGAAAATAAAACGAATTAAAAAGTTAACAAATGTTAACAAGCATCAAGAAGGCCTACAATGTTCACACATATATAAAACAATCGGTAAAAGAATCTATACAAAGGTAAAATAAAAATAAAAAAGACTAAATTTAACATGTGGCACAAATTTTGTTATCAGTGCTGTAACTATTCTTAGCAAAGGGCTATAAAGATGATTGAAAAAAACAAAAAGAATTAATGAGATTGAGAATAGTTAGAGACATCCACATATTTTGAAACTAAGTATTTACCGCAAACCAATTGCAGATTGCAGATATTATATGGAAGCTTATCCTGAACTATTTTCATCGCATCAAATCTATTGTGTAGATCAAAAGATCTTCTTCTTCTTTCGTGTGAGGTGTGGCCACCTCTGGTGTCAGAGTAAATTAAGCCACCTCTGGGAACCACACAGGCCTCTGACTTGGCTATTTCAGACTTACATCTATACTATAATAATATTATAAAGCTGAAGAGTTTGTTTATTTGTTTGTTTGAACGCGATAATCTCAGGAACTACTGGTTGGAATTGAAAAATTATTTTTGTGTTGGATATTCCATTTATCGAGGAAGGTTATAGGTTATATAACATCACGCTACGACCAATAGGAGCGGAGCATAAATAAAAAAATGTTGCAAAAACAGGCATCAATATTCCTCTTTGAGAGCTTCCGTTGCGTGCGCTGCGTAAGCGGTTAAAGTTACACAACATTCATGTATGTAGGGTAGGTAGGGTAGGGTAGGTAGGTAGCCAGTTGACGGGAGCGAAGCCGCGTGGGACAGCTAGTTAACTAATATAAGACCAGGATTCCTCACGATGTTTCCCTTCACCGTTGCGTCGTTGTTGTTCAGAAGATGATAATGAATCTTTAAATACTGGTGTACATGGGCCAAGGACACGTAACGAACGTATTATGTGGTGTGTTTTGACCAGTTTGTACCAGTAAACCCCTTAGTTGTTAATGAGTATGACGGCCAGCACTTGTAATGTTGTAAAACTGTACCTAGGGTAGTTTAGCTCACCTCAATGATTTCTCCCTCATAGGGACCGAGGGTGCAGTACCGGAAGTCGATCATCTCCACGATGCGCTCCGTCTCAGGATCTGCTACCACCAGGAACTGAAACATTCCCAGGTTTAAATTACTAGCTGTCGCCCGCGGCTACACACGCGTGGAGTTAGCCCTTAATACCTTTACAAACCACTAGCCAGACCGGCAGCCTAATTGTGTAAGTAAATTCGGCATCGGAAACAATCTGTTTCTTTCCCAAAAACACACACATACACAAAAAAGTTGAATGAATATTCATCAAGAATGGTTTCCTTTGCCGAATTTACTTACACAATTAGGCTGCGGGGCTTTGCCCGCGACAAAAGTTTTTATCACCCCAATGGAACGCACTACCGGGATGAAAGTTATCCTATAGCTTTCCCAGAGTTTTAAACTATCTCCCTACCAAATTTCATATAAACCAGTTTAGCGTTTTAAGCATGACAGGTAACATACAGACAGATAGAGTTACTTTCGCATTTATAATATTAGTTAGGAGAGCTTATGTATTAATCTGAGGCTTAAGCTGTATGGTTGTCAAGTTACTTTTACATGACATATTCTGTAATTTTTAAATGACTTGAAGACTAGCAATTACCTACCATCCATACTCACAATCTGCCACGTTTAAAATATTATAGTAGTGATACTACATACTACTAGGAAGTATGTGCTGTAAAAACTATGAAATATGGACTTTGTATAGTATATATACAAATAGTGGTTGTAGATCAAGTTTGTTTGTTTCCGCAGCACCGCACGACAACGCACATTACGATTGTCAGTTATAGTTCGAACGCATCAACTAGTAGCGTGAATACAATTGAAAGGGGCCTCTTAAGTCCCATGGGTATTGCATACATGTCACGACGGAAACCGCATATAATGTCGTCGGCACTGTTGTGATATTCTGTAACAATGTCACCGTGATAACTTAGGTGAAGTGAGCTATTTTTATTTATTTTTTTAATCTTTGCCCCACACTAGGAATTTCTTCCTGTATCGTGGGTGCGTTTACAAACATATAAACTTACATACACAACACTCAGAGCCGGAACAATAATCTGTAGGTCATACAAATATTTGTTCCGTGCGGGAATCGAACCCGCGACACGCAGCGCAGCAGTCAATCGCTCAACCACTGCAATCAAATAACAACAATACTCAATCCCAAATAACAAAAAATTACAACGATAGTTCACTTCATGCTCATTTCACCTAAGTTTTCACGGTAAATTAGAATCGACATGCAGATATAATACTCACAACGGATCTTTGTGTCTCGGAATTGGCTGCAAGAAACATAGCTACAGTGCAACATAAAAGAGTAGAAGTTAAATATTTGGGAACTAAAAGTTTTCATTTTCTGGCAACATCTAAAATGAGTACTTGAGCTGTCAATTCATCTCGATCGGTTTCGATTTTCGTAAGAATTTTGGTTTTTGTGTGATATTTCTGTGTGTGGATAGAAAAACAGTGGAAACACATGAATAAGGTAATTCGTGGAGGTGCCCGTGATATAGTTTACAAAGTTTATATGAGGTGTATAGCCGAATTTCAAGCTGGGAAGCTTCTATCCAACTTAAAAGATGTTTACCATCGTACAGCAGATTTTACTGGTAAGTAACTATTATAAAGTTGCACTAAACGTTAATTACAAACGATTAATACATTCAGGGAGCAAAATTTTCGAACCAAATATCATTTACAATTTATTTGTTTACCATTTTTGAGGTTATGCTAAGATAAACAAATAGCGTTGTAGTTATAGCGCGACTTAACAACGTTGATAGTTAGGCAACAAAAATTAATGTAGTTTATTGCGGATACGAAATATTTTTTTTGCTATACCATATTTTAGAAACAATTTAGACTAAATGGAAAGAAACAATTTTAAAATATATTCACGTTTATTTACCGCGGAACTTCGTTCGTCGGTCTGACAGTGATTCTTTTCTTTGCTTGTTTTAGGTGTTTCTGTAAGCACAGTGCGCAGAATCGTGCAACACGGCATTGAAAACGGTGGGAAATTCTCAACACCAGCTAAACACAGGAAGGGTCGTCCACCAAAGTTATTGGACGACTTTATATTGAATGCAATTGATTATTAAAAATACTTGTTTTTTGTGAAGTTGTTGTTTTATTACTACTTAATATCAAATATTTAATAAACATACTTATTTAATTTATTACTATTTTTACTTATTTACTCATTATTTAAACCCAATAAATAAATAATACTATTCAAGTATCAAGATCAGCTGGGTCGTACTAACTGGGTTGCTATCTGAGCGATTGTGGCGCCCTCATTTATTTTCTGCACTTTTATGTCGCACTGTACTGCGCAGGGCAGTGATGCAAGTAAAGATAGCATTGTATAACTGTGTCTTTCACTCGCTTATGTTTGCCACATCGTCCTATCTCGCTTACTCTATGCAGTATACTCGATGACAATTTTATTCTTATGCAATGGTTGGCAGATCCAACTTAAGAGACGCAAAGATCCGCTATGACTATTATACCGTTCAACCGAATGCGATAAATAAAACTTTACAAACATAAACCACGCGTATGCACGCCACCTACAGTTTGCGTCAAATAAGTTGGCCGTTCTGGAACCAGCCTTTCCGTTGCGTATAGCATAGCGCGCTGCTGTGTTACTTTGTGATTTACTACTGTGCAACCATTTGTAGCTCACTTCAGCCCGTCAAAAAATATTGGTTATTGTGTTTTTGCAGGTTTACCTTATGTGTGAGCAGCAGCTGCAGTTGCACCTGGTCCAGCAGCACCTCGAAGCCGGCCAGCGCCGTCACCTCGGCCAGACGGAACATCCAGCGCACGCAGTCACGCTGCCAGCCCGCCGACAAGCGCGGCTCCACGGACGGCCGCAGTCCGCGGGGCTGCCGATACAGAACATGCTGTCAATATAGTTCGGGAAGGTATTCTAGCAGGAGATGTAAAAAATAAGCCCTGATTCTTCAGTAAACATAAAACTCGTCAGTACGTGATTAAACAATAAACTTACTAGCTAAAACACATGCAGCTACACCAGTGCTAAAATGATTTAAGTAGGCATTCTGCGCAAACAATTATTCGAACTCGCACAATAGACCGAAATAGCGTCAAAAACAGTCGGAATCGTCATTAAAAAATATTTATTAACTTATATCCATATCATTAATAGCCTCCGCCGGCAAAAGAGGGGTGTTATAAGTTTCACGTGTGTTGCTGTGTATCTGTGTATCTGTGTGTCTCATAGCGCTTAAACGGATGAACCGATTTTGATTTAGTTTTTTTTTTTGTTTGAATGGTAATTTTGTCGAGAGTGTTCTTAGCCATGTTTGAATAAAATCGGTTCAGCCGTTCAAAAGTTATGAGCGTTTTACTGTTTGAATCGGGGTGGTTTCACAGGATAAATGTGTCGGGATTTTTTAAATTTTGAAATTTCACTTGTAATATGAAGAGTTCTCCTTAAACAAACCTTACCAAACCACAACCTTTATTCCGGAATGGATTCGAATGGTTGTGGATAGCTATGCAGGTGGGCGGTGGCACTGAAAGGCTTGTCAGCTAGCAAGAACACTAAGATGTAGCATGTTAGCATGTTACCTCGGGCACAGGGTCCCAGCCAGTCTGGCGCAGCAGGCCCGAGCCGGCGTAGGCCACCAGGTCGGCGGTGGCGCTGAGCGGCTTGGTGAGCGCGCCCAGCAGGCCGCGCCGCAGCGCCGCAGTGCCGCTCTCGGTCTCTCCCACCGCCACTCCGACGAGCGGGTGATGTGCTAGACCGCCCACAGCACCTGCAAGAGTCAGCTTAGATTGAGGCATCACGAACATAACTGGCCAGTAAGACCATTTTGTAACCATTTCAAATGTGAAAGTTTTTAGATCTCTATTTTCCGAAATTAAGCAGAGACTTCACTTAAGCCGCTCTTTACTATAGATTTTTAACAGACTGCCCAAAAAGGAAGAGGTTCTCAATTCGGATTCAACATCTCTGAGTGCGGCAGTAAGGGCTACTCTAACGCTAGATTGCAAAACCAAGATATAATATAAAATTTGGAGGGTTGTGTCATACGGCGTCAGACGACAATCTTATTCCAAGGATTCTGCTGGCCAGCTTCGGCCGTCTAGCATGCTCCTCATCACCAGCCGGACTCTGGCTCAAAGTTACATTAAGGAAGACATAGACTTACCAAGAATATTGATAGCAAAGTTCGTGATCCCCGCCATTAATCCTGCCACGAAGCTTGGCGGAGGTCTTCTTCTGGCCGCAGCAGCTCTTCTTGCATGCTCCTCATCACCCGCCAGAAGGTCCAAGTTCCTGGCCAAGGAGCCTGCCCATGCGCTTAGGGAGCGCAGGAGCGCAGCCGCCGCGGCGGAGGCTACCCCTCTCACGCCACCAGTAGCTCCGCCTAAGCGTGCCGCGAGAGCACCCGGTGCTCCGAGAAGCTCAAGACCGCCGACTACCCAACCTGTTGTGGTAAAAAGATTTGAGACAGTTGGTTGCTGCTTTGGTAGTAGTATATATCAATACATAAAATAGAACATTGAGTTAGCCGCAGGCTCCATTCATGTTTCGCAAGCTTCTAGCGTCATTCTGACAGTTGGGTCTATTTAAAAAAAAACTTTTTTTCATCTTTAAAAAAGGCTTGAAACACATCACCGTTTTGTCATTTATTAGTAATCGAACAATCAAAACAACTCAAGAATAATGACTTACCTGCTCCTAATATGGCGGCGGATAGATAGTGCACGGTGAGCGCATGCGTCAGTCGCTCCGATGACGTCATCATATCATGTAACTTGAACGCGCTCAGCCGCAGCGGACTCTGGTCCAGAGCTATGTACATCCGCACCTAAAAACATACGTTTATGATCAGCACATCGATCGATCTGTGAATACGACTTCCATTTAGTAATAATCTTCTCGACGTGTATTGGCCATACACTACACCCACATATATTGCTTGTAATAGTTTGTGTCTCGAAGAATTGCCAAACTTAAGTGGCAGTGGGCAGGGCACATTGCTCGCAGAACGGATGGCCGATAGGGCAAAAAAGGTTCTGGAATGGCGACCGCGAACCGGAAGACGTTGCGTTGGAAGGCCTCCCACCGGGTGGATCGATGACCTCGTGAAGGTTGCGGGGATCCGCTGGTTGCGAGACGCACGGGACCGGTCAATGTGGCGACGCATGGGGGAGGCCTATGTCCAGCAGTGGACGTCTTTCGGCTGATATGATGATGATGATGAATAGTTTGTATGACGTAAACTGGCCCACACACTGCACATTGGAAATGTTTGAAACCGTAAATCTGGTTAAAAGGGGTTAACCAATGTCAAAAGGGGATGGAGTGATGGCTGCATTCTGGACATGGCTTTTGAAAATAGATCGAAAACCTAGTAAAGGATGTAAGAAGCCGCTAAATCTGGGAAGCAGTTCCAACTGCTGAGGTCTACCGTAACTGTGAAATGAAATGTGGAACTGTATTCCACCACACGTGACCAGTGCAGGTTATTGTATGTCACGTCATGGGTTTGGTTTTAGTACAAGCCAGTTTCCTCACCATCTGTTCGATCATACTTGAGGCCATGTAGCGTGAGCGTGAGGTTAAGAGAACGCACAAGCAACAGACAGCAGTCTACAGTGCGTTCCAGAGAACACAAAGCGAGCTGTGAATTCATCCAATCAAGGTGAAATTACAGTTTACTACAAGCTCAGTCCAGCTAAGTTTACACACGGTGTGATGTAAGCAGAATAGACCAGCTGCTGTCCTGACTGATAGACGATATGATACTCACGGCCGTGTGCAGAGTCAGCGTGAGGTCCAGAGGATGCACGAGCAGCAGCCGCAGGCGTAGCGGCGATTGCATGGAGCGCTCCTCGTTCAAGGTGCTGTCCTGACTGGTTGAAGCCGGGACCAGTAGATGCGACAGGTCCACCAGTGCCTTCACGTAAGCGTCCTCTACGTACAGGGCTAGCGTTCCCAGACGGACTTCCAACTCCGTCAGTTCTAAAAATGACACCAAAATTGTTAAGCCCACACTTCAGGAACTTGAGATTAAAACGTTGTTTGGGGTTCCGTATCCGAAGGGCCCAAATGAAGTCCTATTGCTGTCACTAACGCGTCCGTCTGTCTGTTCGTCGTTACCACCTTTTTTCCGAATAATTTTTAACTTACCATTAACCTATGAACTTGCAATTTGGTGATGTTTATTATTACGTATATTTTACTAAAAAATACCAATCTATTGATAAATTGGTACGGAACCCTAAATGTGCGAAGTCCGACACGCACTTGTCCGATGGACAGAAATAAAACCGACTGTCTTCTTTCACAGCAGCTGCCCGGCAGCAAAAAGTAAAGTACGCAGGTCTACTCACCATTGTATTGATTTTCGACGACCTCCCATTTATCGTTGGTCATCTTGAGCAGCAGGCGCGCCGAGCGGGCCCGCGTGGCGAACGTGTCTCTCTCGGCGAACATGTTCCACAGCGGCGGCCAGCGGTCAGGTTCCAGAGCCTCCGCGCGCGTGCTCGCGACCACGGCGAAGTCGTACTGTCCCGTGTCGTATTGTAGGTTGTCGATCTGAGCATCGGCTATTGATACGGTGGTTCTTGTTTGCTGTGATAGGGGAAAGCATATGTTTATTAGCATTGAGTCGGTAATAACTACACCGCATTAGTACTACATTCCTGAAAACATTGGTTGTTTTTTTCTGCATTCGGCTAGCGTGGCAGTCTAATGCAGACACCACATAGTATGGCAAATTAAACAACGTTGCATTGACATATAGATACCACCAGCGCCGTGCCGGACACCACGCAGCGGCACATGTAGCTGTGACATATAAATACCGTGTCGTCAGCCTGCACCAGCAACGCCGTGCGATCCAGATGCAGTGCCAGCAGCGGCGCCACGTCGCTCGCGGCCGACACCACCAGTGCCGCGCCGGAGATCACGCAGCGGAACCGCTCCGACTCCGCGAACGATTCTTGCTCATCCTCCTCATCTGTAACACCACATTATATTTTACAAAAACAAAACGTTTTAGGGGTACTTTCATTGCATGTAAATGTTCCTTCTAGTGACTCAAGGTATCACAAAATTATTATATTAGGTTGGGGAAATAGTCTTTATACTACACCTGCTCGGAAAGTACCTTGATACTTTATCAAATTTACGGTAGAAAGTACGTCATTGCATATCGAACAAATATGCGGCGAGAAAACGCATCTGAGCGGGAGAGAAAAGTGTATGAAAATCCATTTCTTACGTGGTTTTTCTTTTTTAATTTTGGGTAAGACTATGCGCTGGTAACCTAAATATCAAAAGCCAAAAAGTTTTTACAGTGAGTTTTTATCTCCAAGTTCGCAAAATGACACTGGCCACTAGCTGTGTGTTGGATGGTGTCAAACAATTTGAAAAAAGAACATGTGAAAATTGCAGACGCCATTGGCGCCATTTTCAATTTGTGTGTTGTTTGAGGATTCAGTTTTCGTAGAAATTTATTTTCCACGTAGGTGTAGTATAAAGCACTATGTATCACTCGAGAGAAAGTGCGAATCCCGATCTCGGGTGTTTTAAAGCCTTCGCCTACGGCTCGGGCACGACACCCTCGACGGTAATCGGTAACTTTCTCCTCTCGGTGGACAATGTACTATTTCGCATTATAGTATGTATGAACTTGTAATAAAATCTCTTTGGCTATACTATTTGTATCTGGCTGGTTTTGGTATCATTGAAAGATTACATTTTAAAGAACAAAATTCCAAATTCAAATTAGGAAAATGTGTGATTTAATTTTCTTTTAATTTGTTTTTCGTACCGTTAAGATGAGTGAATCTAATGAAGAAATTCGATACATTTTAAAATTTTACTACTAAAAAGGTAAAAATGCAACGCAAGCCGCGAAAAAAAATTGCGATGTTTATGGACCTAGTGCAGTGTCTGTGAGAGTAGCACAAATTTGGTTTAAGCGTTTTCAATACGGAAATTTTGATGTCAAAGATGCACGTCGCTCTGGTCGCCCTATTACCACAAAGTACGTAAGCGGCGGCGCGCCGCAGACAGAGGGGCCACTCTCACTTTGACATTTCGGTTTTACAGGGAATAATGGGCAATATTGGACCGAGCTCAGCCGCGGCTGTCATGATTGCTTGTATTGTAGTTGATTGGGCTTTCTAGAGTTTGTTCTAGAGTTTGTCAACTTTCAAACACCGGAATCCTGTAGTTTTTTCTGTTATATAACCTTATATGGTTAGCAACATGCACAGTGACTCTGGGCAGTAGTGTTCGCAAATAGAATGCCTGAGGATTGCCGGCTCCTCCGAGGCCGGTCGAGAAAGAGGTGGCGAGACGGCTTAGACGCTACTGGGGCTGGTCCAAGGTGGCTCAGGCCAAGAATGGTTGGAAGGATTTGAGGTAGGCTTATGTAAAAAAAACCTATGTTGTCCCTTTTCTGGTAAAAGGTTTACCCCATGTAGTCTAAATTTAAAAAAAAAAACAGTTATATATAATTGATTATATTATCATTCGACTCATACTCACCAGAGTTGATGTGGCCACTCGAAGTTGCCGACGAGAACCGGAACGCACTCGCGCTGGCGCTTTTAATCATCCTGCTAGCGGACTCTGGGGCCCCGCGAAATATATCGTGCGAATCTACAATTTTATACACTATGATAAGTAACGTTTTGGGTCATTTGACAAGTCATCATCACTTTCCTCGTTGCCTTTTTGTTTTAGCCTTGAGTAATGCCCATGCATACTGCGCCACCACGGGGAGATAGCGCAGTTATGTGGGACTCTAACCCACTAAAACTCCACGGTGTGCTCCTGTGCCGCCTATGGCGGGAACACGGGCACGCGTTAGCACTCAACAAGATCCCGCCGACCGATTTATCGAGGTTGATGGCATGTAATGGGTTCGACCCCTATTACATGGAACTTACTTACCCTGAGTTTCTAACCTCCAAATTATTGCAGAATTACTGTGACAAATTGTCAAGCACGCGTTATCTGCTGTGATTGGCTGTTGAAAATTCATTTAACCAATCACAGCAGATAACGCGTGCTTGACAATTTGTCACATTAATTCTGCGATAATTTTAAGGTGACAAACTCGGGGTTACTAAGGAATATGGACGTACTATAGGTGCACCTCTGCATAACTGTTCGGGAAGAACAACCGTGATGTTATGTATGTGTGAATGACGTTTCGGGTCATTTCAAGTCGTCATCATCTTCCTACCCTTGTGCCATGTTACTTGAATCGTTGCAACACATTTCTTCTTCCATACCGACTTATCTACCGTAACGCCATCACTGACTCTCTTATCCTTCATACCAGTCCTCACACATTTCATTTTTCTTTCTGAGGGTCTCTCCAGAATTGACCAGATCAGAAGATACGACTGTGTCAGAAATCGGGTTGTTTTTTTAAAATTTCGTGACAGAAAACAAACATACCTTTCCGTGCATTGTATAGGCCGTCAATATCTTGACTGGTGCGCGTGATGTCGTACTTCTCGCGACACGTCAGAGGTGTCGAATTAGTTTCATCGACACTGGGTACTGGTACTGCAACAAAATGAATATGTACAACTGGGAATTTAAAGTTCGACGGCTAATTCATAATGCCGCCAATTTATGAAATATTACACAGTCACACAGTTGGTAATAAGTATTGATAGTTAGACTATATGGCCAAGCATTGTATGATCATATCGCAAAATAGTTTGCATCACTTGTAACTTTACTTACGTTCATAACTGTTGCCGGTTCGCGTCCAACTGCACACGGAAGCCGACTGCATGTCCTGCCATAGAACAACGATTAATAGAATACTTTATCTGAGTTTGAAACCACACACACTTTTACCTTTGGGAAATACAAAACGCTAGCATTGCCCGTGACTCCGCATCCACGGTCGATTTCACAGGATTGAATAGTATATCTATCCCATAGCCTAGTACTTAGCAATAGTATAGCATTTTATAACTGAAAGTATATTTTTGTATTTGGATCAGTATAATTTTCTTCCTAGCTTTTACCCTTTTAGACTACCTGTCCACTTACAAAAGTCCGCTCGGAGTGGAGTTTTAAAGCAATTCAATTGGTTGGCTCCGCTACTCTTTTCTCCGCTCCGCGCCAAGTGGACAGGCAGCCTTTAGGTGTAGGTGTGGTCGCGCGGCTCTCCTTATTTCACGGCGCCAAGACGGCTCTGTATTCCCAGATAAAATATTAACTTATAAAAACATAAACAATTGTGTTTTTTTATATTATTACTTTAGAGATTACATTTAGCTAGAGATCAGAAAGCGATCGTCGTTGTTCACTGCTCTAATTTGTTCGGAACATGAATGTCGGAACATGAATCTAGCAATGACGTGTCAAACAAAAACTAATCTCAATCCTAAAAGCCGTAAGAGCCATTTTGCTAATGTATATTATAGCGTACAATAAAGCATATCAATACATATAATAAATCTGTAGAAAAGTCGTTTAAAAACATCGAAAATATTTCCAAAAAGAAATAGCCATGGTGTTAAAGGATAACCAACAAAACACATTTCCAGATTTTTTGGAATTTTTGTCTGTTTATTTTTGCAAACATCACGTAAAATGTACATTGAAGTTTTTGTTTCATCGCAATCGGTTCATTCTATCAAAATTTATAGATGAATTTAATGTGTTCAAGAAGTAAAACACAGATACTCGGACAGTTGAACTCCATATTCTGAATGGCGGTGTTAAGATTCTCCGCGAAAGAATGACCCAAGATAAAAAATTGGTAGGTAGGTAGGGTAGGCAGGAAGTTAAGTAGGGTAGGTATAGTTCACGCCAAACTTCTTGGCCGCCCTGAAGTTGGCTACAATGGCTGCGCAGTAGTAAATCTCATACAAAAACAACACCGATCGATCAGTGACTCGCGCATCGGAAAGCCAAATTCAGAGCGGTCCAGAAGTTTGGCGAGAACTATCCCTTTCCCACAACTGAAATATGATTTGTCATTGTTTGGCTAGATTAGGGTGACTGTCACTCGATGCGTCATTCAACTAATCAACCATTATTAGAAAGGGACGCGTGGAGTTTTTGAACCTACATCTTACCTATCTTTAACAATGAATCTGCCAGTTGTACAGCTTACTTCTTCCATGATTCGGTTAGTTAGCTCGATATTATAATCTGAAATACTTGACTTACGTATAAACCACACTTACCTTTTCAGTTTTAACGGACTTCGCGTCTTTTTTCAAAGCGCCCGTTAGTCGTCGCCTTATGTCACTCGCTGATATGTCATTCTGAAATATTTGTAGTATCAATAATTTATGGTACAGATTTTTTTGTATCTCGAGCTGTGTAAATAACTATATCACTATAGGCAGCTCGGTAATAATATTGTTCAAGATTAATTCATTTATATTTGACCACAAGTTGACACAAAAATGACAGACATCAAAGGAATAACAAATTTGTCCCGACGCCGACATATAGCTATAGATGGTTCTCTCTGAGATCCTTGATCGGTGTCGGTAGCTTTGACCCTTAGTTATACACTTTAACCAAAGTTTAAGGGAGAGGGAGTCTTTTGCTCATAAGTGGGTGATAAAGGGATTATTAGACAAATAGATCATTTAACAGTTTTTAGTACAACAGTACGAATCTATACTAATATTATAAAGCTGAAGAGTTTGTTTGTTTAAACGCGCTAAACTCAGAAAGTACTGGTTGGAATTGAAAAAATATTTTTGTGTTAGATAGTCCATTTATCGAGGATGGTTATAAGCTATATAACATCACGATACGACCAATAGCAGCGGAGCAAAAATGGAAAATGTTGCAAAAACGGAATAAAATATTCCTCTTTGAGAGCTTCCGTTGGGTGCGCTGCGTAAATCATGTATGTAGAGGGTAGGTAGGGTAGATGGGTCGGTAGGTAGCCAGTTGACGGGAGCGAAGCCGCGTGGGACAGCTAGTTTGATAGATATTGCCAAAACTGGAAGGAGGAGGCGTGGGATCGCAAAAAGATGGAAGGAGCCGAAGGGAATGATTGCGCAAGAGTGAGACAGCATAAAATAAGCATTTCACATACTTGATCAACATCCTGCAAGTCGAGCAGCGTGGAGTGCGGGTGAGTGCGCACGCGCAGCTTGACGGTGACTCCGTCTAAGTACTGCAGCAGATGCTCACCGTTCGCTGTCACCACGGGCGAACACCACTCCTGTTCGATCTCATCTGTGAAGCGAAATAACTAATTGGTGATGGTGATTCGTAGGTTTGTAAAGTGACGAGTCTTTCAAATCTAAACTATATAGAAAACCAAGAAAAAAAAAAAAAGAGATAGAGAGATAATGAATTTTGCAAAATAATGTATCTAGGTACAACTAAATCTTTCATTTCTTTGCTACAACTAAAATTTACCCTAAATCTGATGACGTTGAAACTTGTACTATTTTTAGAAGTCGTCAGATTTAAGGAAGCCCACAATTTCATTACCACAAGCCGCATCCGATCGTATGAAAATAAACGGGCCTGCCCGTTAAGTGTTGTTATTGGATATCTGAAAGTCTAGTAAGTAAGTAAGTCTGACCCCTGGCCGTAGGTAAATTTTCAGATATGGAGAAGAGAACACTAAGAAGGTGTTCTTTTCAGAATATTTACAACAATTTGCCTATACAACTCTTGACGAGGCATTACAACATTTTTTGGCTACATTAAAAGCGTTACAGCCTTTTTAAACGTTTTTACGCCATCATTGCAATGTTTAGGTTGCCCTAGTCGACGGCACGAACTATTTTGTGCGTGGGGTTAAAATGCATGCTATCTCATTCGACAACACGTGCGAAAGAGATAGATGCTGTGATGAGCAGTATGAAGCTAGTTCGCGTACGAATTAGCACTTTTGCAAATTATAAGCGAAATGGATGATGATTTAGGACGAAAACGAGCGCACAAAATTTTATAAACAGACCTTTGGTAGTATGGATAGCATGAACAAATGACTTAATGTATATTTACGAAATAAAATTATTTGCATTGTTGAACTAATAATGTATACTTTTTTTACCAATTTTCCTTCTTCTTATGGTATTTATTGCCGCCCAGAGATGCGTTAAAATTAGTGTTGAAATATGGAACTTTCAACGCTCATAACAACCAATCTTGTTTTTACTTTTTTGTTTCTATACAGTGCTAGATAATGATGAGACGAATTGATATCATTTTTATTTTGAACGTACATCATCAAACGGAGGAGTAACCGCAATACTACGTTTGTATGGAAGAATGATCGACTAGGGCAACCTTAAGTGATGATCGCTGTGTACCTTTCCCCTTGGCGAAGGTGAGTATAGGCGAGGGTACGGAGGCTGCCGGCATGGCGTTGGGTGGGTAGCGCGCGCAGTGCGCCGGCGTGGAGTAGTGCATCGCACACTTGGGCGGCACCATGCACCACCACTTGATGCCCACGCATTCCGGTACTGCCTGCAAGTATATAAAGGTACATAAAATCATGGCTGTATGGCCACGTCAAGGAACGTAGAGGACCATGTGGTGCAAATCACTCTACCCCTGCACGAAAAAGTGGTAGATGCCGCTCGCCATTGACCTTGTGGTCCACTATAAAAAGAGATCTCAAGGGAGCCCAATTGATAGAAAAGAGAACCCAAGACAGAACAATTTGGCGCAGGCAAGTGAGGGGACCCGAACCCAAATAGTGAAGTGAGCGGACCCGACCCCAAATAATGGGACAAGGAAAGGAAGAAAATATAAAATCACGGCGGTATTTCTTAGAGGGTTAGGTAGAGGTGCACTTAAAGTATACTTTCATTTCACGAGTTATGGTCAAGTCCCAAGTGACAGGGGGTCGAGCCTATTGTCATCAACGGGCACAAGTTCAGTCTCCGGTTTATATAATTATTAGCTTTTCCCTTGGCTTGGCCCCCGTGGTAGGTCTACAATTATCTCTTTATCCAACTAATATTATACATTTCAAAGTTTGTATTTTTGTGTTTCAATCACTTAAAAACAGCTGAACGGGTTTGGATGAAATTTTGCACACAGATAGTAAGGGCAGGAATATGATGATCATAATTGCTAAATGTTTGACACCAACCAACATGCTTCCGAAAGAAGCTGGTATCCTACCATTTTACTACAAGGTACAATGTGCAGTACTCCCCAATTTTCTGTGCCGCTCTGAAAATGGCAAAAATGGTAAATCTCATATTAAAGCAGCAGCGCGCTATACCATGCGCATCGGCAACCCTATGTTCAGCCCGGCAAAAATGGGGATTACTGTAGTGTGAATCACGGCTACTCATTACCGCTGTGTGTGGAGAGGAGGAGGGCTCGTCGGGCGCGCGCAGCGGCTGCGCGACGGCCAGCGTGAGGCGCGTGTGGTTGTGCACCACGAACTGCGGGCACGGGTCCGGTGCCACCACCACCAGCCAGCGACTGTCCTGCTTCATCTGAGTCACTACTATCGGGATCTGAAAGCAATGTTATTCATGACTTTTTAGGGTTCCATAGCCAAATGGCAAAATACGGAACCCTTATAGATTCGTCATGTCTGTCTGTCTGTCTGTCCGTCCGTATGTCACAGCCACTTTATTCCGAAACTATAAGAACTATGCTGTTGAAACTTGGTAAGTAGATGTATTCTGTGAACCGCAATAAGATTTTCACACAAAAATAGAAAAAAAAACGGTTTGAACGAGATCTAGTAAGTAGTTTTTTTTTAATACGTCATAAATCGTAAACCGCAATTTACCAAGTACGGAACCCTTCGTGCGCGAGTCCGACTCGCACTTGGCCGGTTTTATTCCTATATGTACATACTTAACTAAGACTCACTTGCACAAAAAACTTAACTCAAGAGTTGTACTGTGATTTTTAATTTCGTAGACTAAACTGATAGCTGCCGATGACCTAATTTTTTTTAAATGTTGCAATCGCGGAGCATAGTGTTGTAGGTAAGGCTCAATCATAAGTAATTCATCGAATCGATGTAACATGACTCCTCAATTTAATTTTACTAATTGGTGTAAATAAATGTTTTATGAATAAAAACGTAATATTATATTTGAATATAACGATATTCATACATATTACATAAAGTTTATTGTGTAAAAGATGAAATCAACAATAAAATAAATGCGATCGATAAAATGAAGTCTGACATAAATGAGTAGAAACTAAATAAGAGCCGCTAGTTTCTTACCAAAAGGATTTTTTGCTGCCGTAAATTGTTCCATTTTCGATATATTTCGATTTTCGATCAACTTTCGATCACTCAGGATAGTTAGGATACGACACTATTTTTATGTAACGATAAAGTGGCAAGCCCCCAAATGTCAGTTCAGTCTACGAAAATTACAAGTAAAATTTCAAAATTTAAAAACACATTTTTCTTGCGAAAACACCCCGATTCAAACAGTAAAACGCCCATAAATTTTGAACGGCTGAACTGATTTTATTCAAACATAGCTAAGAACACTTTCAACAAAATTACCATTAAAACAAAAAAAAAACTAAATCGAAATCGGTTCATCCGTTTAGGCGCTATGATGCCACAGACAGACACACAGCAACACACGTGAAACTTAAAACACCCCTCTTTTTCCGGCGGGGGTTAAAAATCACAGTATAGGTGCTGGCTACGCTGTTGACAAACTATCAATTTAACCACGTGCTAGCAACTTACTCAAACTGAAGATGGTATGGTTTGTCGAAGCTCGATTATCGGGCTGTTAACATAATCGAAGAATAATCACCTGTTAACTGCTGTGATTGGTTGAATAAATTTTCAACAGCCAATCACAGCAGATAACGCGTGCCATTAATATAGCTTTGAGAAACCCAGTGATAGACTTTTATGGAAGTCCTTTAAATTTACGTTTGAAGCTCATATTTTTATAAGTTTAAATGTAGTTAAGTTTTGAATACCATTACATTCTATCACAATTTTTGTGTAGTTATGTTTAAGTCCCTTTAAGTATTAGGGGTCGCGCTTAAAGTCATCAACCGGGCATACATCTATTCTCCGGACTGCTACTAAGAAATTGCAGATGGAAAACCCAATACGTATTACCCGACCTGTGTATCGAACCTAGGAACTCCTGCTCAGCAAAAGCGTTTGCGAGCGGCCTGAGACACAGCAGTGGGAACATTAAAAAAAGCCGATTTTATTCTTAGGCTTATTTTATATAAGGTCGTCTGGCAGAAAATGACTAAGGCATTAAGTCCGCCTTTGTACTTGTGCATACAGTTTTAATAAATAAATAAATTATGCAAAATAATACTAACCGATTAAACAGTCGCATTGACCAGGGCCACGGTTCGTCACAGCAGCGACTGGTCCAGGCGGATGGACACGGCAAGGTGCGTGTGGTACGCGCTGGCGGGCAGCGTCAGGCACAGCTAGGTTGCTGATATTATTTGACAACACACTAAATATACTAACCCATTTAGCAGTCTCGTCGATCAGCGCCACGGCTCGTCACAGTGGCGACTAGTCCAGGCGGACGGGCACGGCCAGGTGCGTGTGGTGCGCGCTGGCGGGCAGCAACAGGCACAGCTAGGTTGCTAATATTATTTGACAACACCCTAAATATACTAACCCATTTAGCAGTCTCGTCGATCAGCGCCACGGCTCGTCACAGCGGCGACTAGTCCAGGCGGACGGGCACGGCCAGGTGCGTGTGGTGCGCGCTGGCGGGCAGCAACAGGCACAGCTAGATTGCTAATATTATTTGACAACACGCTAAATATACTAACCGATTTAGCATTCTCGTCGATCAGCGCCACGGCTCGTCGCAGCGGCGGCTGGCCCAGGCGGATGGGCACGGCAAGGTGCGAGGGGTACGCGCTGGCGGGCAGCGACAGGCACAGGTAGGCACGCAGCTCCGCCGGGTCACCGCCCCGCCAGCGCCCGCGCAGCCAGAACTTGCACAGTGGCAAACCGTTTGCCAAGCTGAAATAAAACGAGTTTTTGCGGGTCTTAGTGAGAAAGCAAAACTGACTTTTTTATTGTAGATAGGCGATGATTTGGTCGACGGTTAACGCTTGCCTTTTTAGCGTATAGAAAAGGTCATGCATACTGCGCCACCACGGGGAGATAGCGCAGTTATGTGGGACTCCAACCCACTAAAACACCACGGTGTCCTGCTATGCCGCTTATGGCGGAACACGGGCACTCGTTTACGCTCACAGCGAACCCGCCGCGGCTGTACGTCACCGGCCCCTCCTCTGGGGGATACCCCCGTATCACCAAGGCACCATAACACATTGCACGCCGTGACCATTCCAGGGACCAAACAAGCACATGGGAAGGGAGAAAGAGGACTCCGTGTATGGCACCCTTGGCTCCCCTGAAACGGGTCAGGTCAGTGGCTCCGCCACCTCGCACTTTTCAGCCGCAGGGGATAGGGACCTTCCCTGCGGCCTCACCGCGTCCGCTATCAGACGGTGGCGACAACGTAAAGGCCACGGAAGGTAGGGAGTGCGGCGCACTACAATACCGGCACTTCTCTCCCGCCACGATATCGTATGCAAGGCCCTGGGAAGCGCTATACGACATCGCCCATCTCAGTTACGATGTCACCTCTGTTACCAAGCGGCACCGCAACGTACCTGTTGGCTGCTAAGACTGAATCGAAATCGCAAACCAGCATTGAGCAAGCGTGGTGATTAATGCTCTTGCCTCTGTGTGAGAAAAGGCCTACAGTAAGCCAGTACTGTTACAGGCTAGTATTTTACTATCAAAGAACAATGGATGCCTGAAAATGGACACCGTCGTCCAGGCCGACCCAGAAAAAGTACCGTGAGTACTGCTTCGAAGAAAGGCGGGCAAACGCGAGCCTTTCATAAATAATACAAAGAAATGAAGGTTCTGATGTATGCTGTAACACTGACCTGCCGTCTTTAGTCGGTGGCACCGACTTGAAGGTCTTTGGATGCAGCGTGACCCAGTCTTCTACTTCGTCCGGTATCACGATTGCTGATATCTGTTGAAAACGAAGGTGTACATTCTACTTTAACTTATATAATATTATATTTATGGGTATATATAAGTCCCCCGACGCGAGTTATTACTTTATTAGTGGTATTTGTGCAAGGGTTTAAATAAAACATTTTTTCATACTTTTTAAACGACATAATTTATCTAGTAGTACACCTGCTACGATCGACAACAAATCGAAACACGTAATTATAACACCATATCTTGCGAAAATACCCCGATTCAAAGAGTAAAATGGACGTTATTTTTAACGGCTAACCCGATTTTCATCAAACATAGCCAAGACGCACTCTCGACAAAGTCATCTTTCTAACAAAATAATGCTAAACGTAATTAAGCTGCATCTTATTTACGTTGGTTGATTGTTCCTATCATTGAATAATTTGATTTTACTTTTTGGTAGTTGAGTAGGTTGTTAGAAAATACTCATACTAAAATATTTATTTTCGGTTTGTAAATATTTGGAGATTTTAAAGAAGACTATCTCCGTAACGGGACGCTGGTTATAAATCTTTATTACAAACGCTTGCCTTTACCCACGGCGATAGTCAAATAGATAATATTTTTTCTAGCTTCACTAGTGAAGTTGCATTTAATAACTACTTTGGGTACAATCGTCCTATGTAGGCCCGTTTTTAGACGTTGTGAGCCACTGAAACCGTTTTAATGTTCATGTAACAACAAAAACCCTCTTCATAGTTCGCATTATTATGCAACTAAGGAATCCTATTACTGTGCGTGGCCCGACACACACTTGGCCGGTTTTTTTATAACTGTGATTATATATATTGTAGGCGTAATTTGATGCGCAACGCGTGACGCTCAGCATGTTCGGCAACGTTGCACAACAACGCCCGACCTTGCATGGAGAGAACGTTACTAAACAAAAGTTCCTCGTTACCGTTCAACATGATGTGCTAAATGTTTCGCATCATGTCGCTCGTCAGATGTTGCCTAGCAGATACGAGTGTTCAGTCTGCGCTTTCGCGTGTCTTCACACAGCTGTAACTTTGGAACTGTAGTAGGAAGACATTTGAAATTTTCACAAAATATATGTTACAGTGCAACATAAAAGAGTAGAAGTTAAATATTTGGGAACTAAAAGTTTTCATTTTCTGGCAACATCTAAAATGAGTACTTGAGCTGTCAATTCATCTCGATCGGTTTCGATTTTCGTAAGAATTTTGGTTTTTGTGTGATATTTCTGTGTGTGGATAGAAAAACAGTGGAAAAACATGAATAAGGTAATTTGTGGAGGTGCCCGTGATATAGTTTACAAAGTTTATATGCGGTGTATAGCCGAATTCCAAGCTGGGAAGCTTCTATCCAACTTAAAAGATGTTTGTCATCGTACAGCAGACTTTACTGGTAAGTAACTATTGAAAGTTGCACTAAACGTTAATTACAAACGATTAATACATTCAGGGAGCAAAATTTTCGAACCAAATATCATTTTCAATTTATTTGTTTACCATTTTTGAGGTTATGCTAAGATAAACAAATAGCGTTGTAGTTATAGCGCGACTTAACAACGTTGATGGTAAGGCAACAAAAAATAATGTAGTTTATTGCGGATACGAATTTTTTTTTTTTGCTATACCATATTTGTTGATACAAGCGACTAGATGGAAAGAAACAATTTTAAAATATATTTACGTTTATTTACCGCGGAACTTCGTTCGTCGGTCTGACAGTGACTCTTTTCTTTACTAGTTTTAGGTGTTTCTGTAAGCTCAGTGCGCAGAATCGTGCAACGCGGCATTGAAAACGTTGGGCAATTCTCAACACCAGCTAAACACAGGCAGGGTCGTCCCCCAAAGGCATTGGACGACTTTATATTGAATGCAATTGATAATTAAAAATACTTATTTTTTGTGAAGTTGTTGTTTTATTACTACTGAATATAAAATATTTAATAAACATACTTATTTAATTTATTACTATTTTTAATTATTTACTCATAATTTAAACCCAATAAATAAATAATACTATTCAAGTATCAAGATCAGCTGGGTCGTACTAACTGGGTTGCTATCTGAGCGATTGTGGCGCCCTCATTTATTTTCTACACTTTTATGTCGCACTGTACTGTGACCACTTTATCAAGAAATAAAAAAAGCTAGAATATGGACATATTTGCGAGCTGGCTGACCAAAACCAGATGTATTCTCCGACTGCACAGCATGATTTTCTTCTTGTTTTCCTCTTTTTAGTTCGCATCCTTAACAGTCGGGTTTTTAGATTTTTTGAATAAACTTTTTTTATTTATATCTTTTTAGTTAACATTTTTGTTCGAATTAGGTACATTTAATCATATAAGTGTTATATGTTTTTTATATCGCCTCTTAAAACCCTTATTTTCTTGCTATCACACAACACGGGATTGGAAGAAAAAAATATGGCGCCCAAAAGACGCTATTTTTCTATTTTCCAATTTTAATGTATCCAGTGGCAGTGACTCGCAAGGTTAAGACAAATCGATTGACATAAGAATCATCAAAATTGGCCAACGCGTTTGGTCTCTAGAACGCCACATAGCAACAAACATACATACATAAATAGACTGATAAACACATTGCCCTCCTTCGGCAGTCAAGGAAAAAGATAGAAATTAAGGGAAAATAATGTACTTTTCGGTATTTTAAACTGAGATTGAAATTCGCACGTTCGAAGGTTCAGGAAGAAGGGCGCACATACCAGCAGGTCGGTGTCAAGCCTGTTGATGAGCACATAGGACGAGGACACGCCAAGCACGTTGATCTGCTCCTTGATCTCGTAGTACAGCGTCAGCAGCGCAACCTGGAAAAAAAAAGTCCATGTTGGTGTCAGCAGATACAGAATCCTTTTGCGTCATACTCGCACGCTCGTTATGAGTTATTTTTTGCCAAATAAAAATATTTATATCTTTCTAAAATAGCCTGGTAGTATATACTTTGAGATAGATATATAGATCTTTGCCCAGCCGTGGGACAATAAAGGTTGAGGAAAAAGTAGATACTGATTGCGGGCCCAGGTTTGTTGCAGTAGAAATAATCTGGCCATATGGGGTATCCTAGAGCCATCCCAGACTTAGTACTACATTGCCCTTTCACAGGACAGATTCACATTCTTTCCTTCCCAGCATGTAAAGCTGAAGTTTTCAGGATTTATGAACGAAGCCAATGACAGAGCTTGCCAGAGGCCCCGGGGTAAGTGATATCCTATCAGCAAAAACTATTGTCAAAAAGCGCTATCAAAATGTTACATGATCAATCAATCCAGTACATTTTTGGCATTTTGACAATCACTTTCGCTGGTGGAATGACACTTGTCTAAGGCCTCAGGTGGCTACATAGTGGTCGGTTGTGTGAAATCGCCACAGCAGAAGAAGAAGTAGTGTCACCTTCTGGTTGCAGAGTATGGCGAAATTGGTGGCGTGGTCCAGCACCACGTGGCCAGGCGGCGGCGTGCCGTAGCGGCCGGGCTCCTCCGCCGACACCTGCAGCTGCGAGCTCACGAACGTCTCGCGTCCCAACTCTACCGACATGTAGAACGGTTTCTGAAACAAAAGGGAAAATGCATGAAAAGTCAAGTTTATAGATAGCATATTAGCATAGCATAATATTCCTTTTAACAGTCGCAATGCTGAGACACAGCCATCTTCTCGGTGTGAGTTTATTTTTAGGACATGATAGTTTCTGCCCGATGTTCTCGTTCACAGTTTAGAGAGCAGTGATGATAAAATAAATTACACAAAGTAGTATGCCTGCCTGGGTTCGAACGTCATTCTATTCCACTATTCTGTTTTTCGATAAATATACTAAAAGAACAACAGCAACACAGAATCAAAACTATTCGGAAAACCAACGAGATATTAAGGTTTTAACAAATATCTCTCTCCCTCTCACGAATGTCGTGTTCTGTTGGAAGTGTAAGGGTGTACTAGAATTTGACGTCAGAGTCTATTATGGATATCTTTTTTAAATTATCAACTTTAATGCAAACAAACAAACACCTACTTACAACTACATAAAAAAAAAAATGCACTTTACCGAAATCACGTCTGTTTCAATGATTCGACAAATTGTCCAGTTGCGTAGACATTTGAGACACAAAACTACACCAATTTGTCATTACAACATTCACTAGGAATTAATTTGCGGATAATTAAAGTAGTCACAAAATAACACGAAAAAATGCCGCCAAAAACTCGAAAAGTTCTGTACCTACTCAGCCATCAGCGAGCGATTGGCAATCGACCAACAACAAGAGAAATTGTACTCGCAATTTGACAGCCACATTTGCTCGCCGATGGCTGTCACACTGCTGTTAAAAACCATGCGTAATACGAAATGATCGCGATCACCTTGCGATAAATGGACATTTTAGTTAGCAGATTTTTATTGTTAGCATTGCTGTCGTAAAATTATGATGGTGTGGCTATCACTCATACATAATGCGGGCAAGAAAAATATTTCGCAAAATAAAAAGCCTGACGATTTTTTTACGTAAAGCGATAATCGCGCGATGATTTCACAATTTCTGCACAAATATTGCTGATTGCTGTTTCATACGTAATAAGCCTGCAGTTGATGTGGCGACAGCTTGGGGGAGACCTATGTCCAGCAGTGGACGTTATTCGGCAGAAATGATGATGATAGTGGAGGTCGAACTTACTTGTACAATGGCTGAAGGGGGTGATAAAGCGGTGCCAGCCTGCAGCTTGCATAGCGGCGCGGCGTCGTACGAGCGCAACGTCAGCGGTACAGGGGAAGCGTTGCACAGTAACACTACAGGACACAGCTCTATCTGTAGGCTGCATCCGCCGCCCGCGCGAACGGCGTTGTAACGCACCTATGAACATTGAAACAGTCGGTATGTTTATAACTTACAACTTATTGTGGGATCTAATTAAACAGACGGACTGCACTGGAATGGCACACCAGTTGCAAAGTTGCAGATTTAATGCAGTTTTTCTAGTCGAGCTCGTCTCATCGTCTCCGATTTCATCGGAGATTTTGCAGGTGATGATATCAACGTTGAAGTTTTAAACTCTTTAGCTAGTCTACTGGTACTCACAGAGACGTCACAGCGCGGCTGCAGCGAGGCAGGCAGCCACTCGCCCTGCCAGTGATTGCGCACCACGGAGTAAGGCCACGTCATGTTCGCGTTGCTAGCCGAGCGCTTCAACCTGGACAGTTACAGACATGAAGATAATTTTCAAAGAAAAAGGCGGTTTCGCACATCACATGGGACTGATTTAGGTCGGGACTCCACTGAAGCAGGGAGGTGAAGCGGAGAGGAGAGGAGATGCGCGGGGTCATGCCTGACCATTTGGTTGATGGTTGTCCAGTGCACGGGACACGGAAATAAGGGAGTGCAACTGATGTATCACGATCTACTGGTGCTCACGGTCTATTGTAAGCTTTCTGGCGTAATGTCGAGAATGATTACGGTTTACTTCTATTGTGTTGTGAACTGTTTATTAACCGCTGACGATGTGCAAGCCCGGTCTATCCCAACCTTCCCGTACTCTCCTTTGGGTGCACTACGGGGCTGGCATATCGCACGCGGTCGCTGCCTGCAGTATGCTAACCTTCGCATTCCTACACGCTTCCAGGATGCCGAGAGAAGGCTCCACCCGTCTTACATACTCCGAGTTGCACTGAAGCCGCATGCCATGGCCCTGATGGCCACAGACATCATAAACTCCTGCGCACCTACGGTCGCCAGGCGCGTCCACATCGAGCGCTGTGCCAGTGGCACGGAGCGCCTGGCTGCGTCGAAGCCGGCCTCAGCCATCCCCGAGAGCCAGTGCGTCTTGAACTCCTTATGTGCAGTGTTAGTGCGGACAACCGAGACGAAACCCTAGAGACTTTTTAGTCTTATAATTTGAGTCTTAGTATTGAACATTGTTACTTACTCGTGTAGTTTCACTTCCAAATCTACACTAAATCAATAGAGAGCTGCCTGTGCCGTCTACCCGGGCTGACACGGGCCGTTATACGGGTAGCACGATACCCATGAGTAAGAGTAGTGGCATCCTGTAGCACTCAAACAGACATTACACTCAGACCTTTCTCCTATGGGGGTCGGCACAAACTACAGAACACCACTTTCGACGATCCTTATGTACTCTTTTTGCTTCCTTTACGTTCATTTACCTTGTCACACACGCACGCCGCGCCGGTTATGAGACTACGCACCTGGCGTAAAGTAAAATCCGTTTATTTCCTTCTAGTGCGTCCCCATCCCAGTGTTTTCACTCATGTTAGCCTAGTAAATACCTTTTGTTGATCGCCTTATATGCATCAACTCTACATGAATAAAGTATCTAAGCATAGTATTACTCATTAAAGGTGAGCGCCGTGAAATTCGCGTCACACAAGTGTTTGAGTCAAACAACTTCGTGGAAGTGCACCTTATAAAAGTATCCCCTTCACAAAATGTAGACTAACCATAGCCTGATCTCCTTCATGACGTCATCGATGTTCTGGACGGGCGCACGCTTGTCGAACACGGACGTGTCGGTGACGCCGTAGTGCATGGGGACCGCCTCGCGAGTCACCGGGCTGTCTAGGTCCCTGTGGACACAATTATCATCATTACATCATAAACAGTGTCCCTTACAGTCCCTGAAAACTTCTTTGGCATCAAAGAATGATTTGACACGTTCTTAACTCCAAATACTCAGTTCAGAAACCAGCCCTATGACAAGGTAAGTTATTAGACCCAAACAATGTTAGCACCTTTAGAATAGGGTAGTTTTTACTGAAAATTTGTTTTTTGTCCGTCAGATAGATTAATAAAAAATATTAGACACACATTTTTTCTTTTGACACGTAAACATAAAGTGACGACGATATAATGCGTTGAAATATCGTGAAACGTCACGCCACTAGTACACTTTATACTGGCTTAGTGACGTCACAAGCCCCCATTCCTGAACTTTGATTCACTTTGTAAATTTATATTGATTTGTTAAGCAAAAAATACGTGTCCAATATTATTTGATAATCACACTGACGGACTAAATAGAATTATAATTTTTCTACACAGGATACATCCCTATTAAACAGTCTCAACTACCTTTACTGGACTGTGTATGTATAAACACAGTCCCTTTGTAATACTTGATACAAATTTGTTATCCATTAATCACCACAATAAGACCATAATAAGATCTAAACTGTAGTTTTAAGTTATTATGTGTATTTCGTTTTTAGGGATCACTTTCTTGTCCGTTTGTCCGTGTGTCACCACCGATTTTCTCAGGAACGGGTGGATCTAGCAAGTTGAAAATTATACCAGATACTGAGGTCTATAGTCTCTATCTATAATATAAAAATGAATCGCAAAATGTGTTGGTAAGCGCATAACTCAACAACGCCTGGACCAATTTTTTTTAAATGTTCGTTGAAGTTCAAAGATGGTTTTTACGGGGAGCAAAATTCTAATAATTGCCGAAAATAAAATAAAAAAAAACAGCCCTTTTCTTTTTCCCATACAAAAGTTTTCTAACTTAAACGTAGAGTCAATTTGAGCTTTATTGCTATTGTATAAGCTATTTATGCTTTGTGTAGGGTAGCGTAGTGTAAGGTAGGGTAGTGTAGGGTAGGGTAGTGTAGTGTAGGGTGGTGTAGGGTAGGGTAGGGTAGGATAGGGTCGGGTAGGGTAGGGTAGTGTAGTGTATGGAAGGTAGTGTAACGTAGAGTAGGTAGGGTAGATAAATAATTGGTGTTTTTATGGCAAAACAAAGTTTGTCGGGTCAGCTAGTTAGGTGTATAAAAACCAAGGTCCTGAGTCCACACGATAAAAAGATATAAGCAAATTTAGATTTTCTGATGGCCTGCTTGAGACCCAGAACTGCACTCTCTGTAGAAAGTCCTGGCCGAAACCCGAACTGATTGTCTTGCAACATAAGATGTTCGTTTAGCTGTGTATCAAGCAGACAATCAAGCACCTTAGCGACTATGGTTGCTAGAGAAATAGGTCTATAGTTTCCCCTATCCGAAAGATCACTTGTTTTACTTTTAACAATGGTAACTACGATCGTCGTCATTAGGTCGGAGGGCAAGTTTGAATGACCAATACATCAATTGTACAGCAGTGCCAAAACCCTCGGTAAGTGAGGACCGGCGTATTGCAAACGCTCGAGCTACGGAGCCCGTCATGTCCAGGGGACTTACCTCTACAAGTAGACCTGATGACCCTGGCCACATCTCTGGCACTGAAACGTGTGCCCACCAACGGGGCTCATCATCCAGCATCTCACTAGAGCTACCTAGCGGTGACTTTAAAATAAACTGATTTCTAAAAAGGTTCGCAATATCCTTCGCATCACTCACACCATTCACACTAACAGGCAGGCCTGGCCGAATGCTCAATTTATTAGCTCTCTTCCAGAAACTGCGAAAATCACGCTTTGAATGCTTAGAGGCAATTATGCCCATCATTATCTGTATCTTTGTCTGTATAATGGATAGGTACGGAACCCTCGGCGCACGAGTTCCACTCGCACTTGGCCGGTTTTTATTTATAGAGTTTTAAAACATGTTAATATCGATTAAACCGACCAATATAAACACTTAAATTAATACTTAATTACTCAGCCTTCATACATTTACAGACACTAATCATTTTATAAAAATACTAGCTGACCCGGCAAACTTTGTTTTGCCATAAAAACACCAAACATTTATCTACCCTACCTACCCTACCCGACCCTACACTACCCTACCCTACATTACCCTACCCTAATTTTAATAATTTTTTTTTCTTTTCTAATTATCCCTGTGCTAAATAGTCCGAATAAAGCCTAACAATTTTTTTTGATAGGTGAGCCCGTTCTTGAGTTATAAAATAACAACGAAAAGGGGCATTGATTTTATATATATTTAGATAGATTTGATGATGACTTACTTGTCTGATACGCTATAAAACATATTGAGAAATATTAATATAAAATATGTACGAGGTATAATCATCAATATTGTGGTTCCAGCGCAATCTTCTGTGTGTTTATTCAATAATCACTTCTAACCAGCTCAACAGATTTGCAGGGAATTCGGTACACGGGTAGGCATGGATACTATGCTGCAGTGACAGAAAGTTTCCAAATATTATTAGTAATACAGGTGGTATTACTAATAATATTTATCATTCAGTCAGAATATCATGAGCTGTCAATTTCTACGAGTAATTTATGCCACTCACTAACAAGCTTGATTTTGGTGATGCCGTCCACTGCTGGCCATAACTTATGGTGGTAGTACGTTCCCGTGGGATATTTTTATATTAGTCGTTTTAATAACCTCACCCGGACAGTAGAAAGTTTAAAATGAGAGCAATCATCGTCCAGAACTTACTTATACTGGAAGGACAAGGAATGCCTCGCGGCGGTGGTGCCGGGCGGCTGCAGGTGCGTGCTGGCGCCGCGCCCCGGCGTCGTCTGCATCATGGACGGGCGCGGCGCCTCCAGCAGCTCCATGTTTTCCTCTTTGTATTCAGGTGGTGTCACGGAATCTGTGTATATCAGCACCTGGAGAAGAAGCAAGGGAGGTTTTCTAAACACAAAATAATTTAATTCAATTAAACCATTTAAAGGTATTGTTGAATTGTCAAGCAAAAGACGAAGCAAGTTGCACATTCGCAAGCGTAGGTAGGCCTTTATGAAAAAGAACGTGAAAGAAATTCCAAGGACTTTTTCAGCGGAGGCCGAGCAAGTAGCGCTTTCCGGCTGCAGACATAGAGCAATGGACCTTCCCTGACCGGCTGTTAAGTGAATACTGATAGAAAAATGTGAGAATGACAAGTCGATCGAGTAGTACATAATTATATTTTTTTTAATTCTGTTTGATCCACGTCACAGGCTGTCAGTGACAACACCATCGTCACTTCGACCTACAGACAAGAGAAACGGGGATTGGTCGCACAATCGCTTTGACTTTTGCTACATAGTAGCCAATTTTATGACGTTATTGTTCAGTCCGTTATTCCCGGTCTATGGCTCCAAATTGTCAGTTTTACCCCAGTGAAATCAGAGGCTTGAAAGTTTTACAACCAGTATTTAAGTGTTACCCAGTAATTCGTTTGTGGAGATCCGATAGACAGTCGCTCCATCTTAACTACTGGTATTTTGGAGTAAAACTCGACCAGAAATAAATAATTGGCATTGGATTGGATATTATTTGGCAGGTAATGTTTTTTTTTATTTTTCTTTTTTTTATTAAAAATTTCTTCCTGTATTGTGGGTGCGTTTACAAACATATAAACACACATACACAACACCCGAGTTGAGTTGTAGCTTGATTAGATCAGAATGATGGGCTGTGAGAAAGATGGATGATAAGAGATTGCATGTAGCAGAGATGAAAATGTTGAGATGGATGTGCGGAGTGACGAGAATGGATATATTAGAGGAAGTTCAAAAGTGCGCTATGGCGCCAGTGACTGAAAAGTTAAAAGGAGACCGTTTGTCCTGGTATGGTCATCTGATGAGGAGTGATAAAACGACAGTTACTAAAAGAGTTATGAATATAAATGTGGATGGAGACGGAGGGGACGACCAAAGAAAACATTGATGGACTGTGTGAGGAGTGATATGAAAGAAAAGGGAGTCAGTGATAGCGTGACCGAGGACAGGACGGTATGGAAGAAGAAAACGTGTTGCGTCGACCCCAAGTAACATGGGACAATGGCAGGAAGATGATGAGCTTAATTTGATTGAACGAGTGCCTAGAAAAGTATTGATCACTGTACAAATAATCTGGCCAAATGAGACATCCTCAACACACCCCAAACACAGTGCCAGTGTGGAGACACATCACAGAATATGCGTCACCTGCACAACCACCATCCAGGATTTAGACGAGGACAATTATGGAGCCCTACATGTTGCTAAATACGGATACGACAAAATTTTCTATTGTCACGAAAACAAGCAACAAAAAATAGTAATACGATAATTACCTCTGTGTCCAGAGGCAGGTGTGAATGCAGCACGTATAGCGGCCACAAGGTCGCCAAGATGCGCCCGTCGTCGCGCCCGCGCACCACCCGGCACCACACCGACACGAACTGAGACTCGCCTTCCGTTGGTACTGAGAAAACAACAACAATAGTCCTCCAGACAAAATTTCAGCAATGGCGGCCAATCTCAGCGGAAACTTGCCATCGGCGTGGGAGATATTATAGTCCACAAGCGTGTGCGCACTCTTTGTTCCATCACTAGGCAATTCCATACTACCGGAGGGAGATCAGGCGCAGGACCAACGGTTTAACGTTTGGTTCCTATTCTAGTTTTTGCCGTTTTATGAATGTGTTGTTATGATATCATATCAGCCGAAAGACGTTCACTGCTGGACATAGGCCTCCCCCAAGCGTCACCACATTGACCGGTCCCGTGCGTCCCACATCCAGCGGATCCCCTTAACCTTCACCAGGTTGCCGGTCCACCTGGTAGGCCTTCCAATGCAACATCTGCGCGGTGTGTGGAACGTGCGTATGCTGTGTGCATAGGTCATTACTGGTATGTAGCGTTTCGACAACTAAAGTTTTCGATGGAAACTTCACGATTTGATAGTGGATACTGATCTTACCTTTGACTAGCCATGGCACATTCTCCTTTGGGCATTCTTTTAACGGTATGTCGCCGGACCAACAGGTGTTTTGTGATCTGAACTTAATTCTGCAATCACAAATTGTATAAAAATTTAAAGATGTAATTTTGTTAATAACTAGTTTTATTTTTATTATTAAACATTGCTACTGCCATGTTATCTTTTCACCATCTTTGGATGACTGGTAGAGAATGCCTAAGGCATTAAAGGCAAAAAAGGTACAAACACAGACCTGTTGTACCTTTTTTGCATGAAGTCTAAATAAAAAAAAAAAATTAATTATGCACAATATAATAGACATTTTCTACCTCACAACCCATCTGAATTATTGACAATCATGCCACGGAATCTTTCCAACGCTGGACAAAAGTCTATTCCCATAAACTCTAGTTTATTCGATCCAGGGCTAGTGTGGACCACTGGTGGTTTGTTTTGTCAAGCTCTTTCCGCCATCTTCTTTAGGGTCTGCCCGTGACGCCTTCTGGTTGTGTCAAGGGTCCACTACCACGGTCTATGGTTATTTTGGCATTCGGAACACGGCAGCATTTAGCCAGATCTGTCCCACTTTGGTTTTTGAATATTTTTGAGCCTATAACTTTATAATGGTGTAAGGCGGCATCCATTTAATACGTGTGGTGGTTTGGGTCCCCACCTCCTCCATGGAAATATTTAGTGACACCCCATTCACATGAGATTTTTGGTTAGATTATGTTTAATTCATGAGATTTTCACTGACGCACCTCCTCTCTTCAAATTAGATTTTGCTGATTTTGCCCCCATTTTGAGCTAATGTGTTTTAATAGGCGTCTCTAAGAGAAAAGTATAGCGATGTCTTACTTGAGCACCATCTCGCAGTCGGCGCTGCAGACGACACTGCGGCCGACGGTCTCACCGAGCAACTCGCCGGAGCTCACGGTGTGCCACTGCGGCGTGTCCTGGCCGTGCGAGCGAATCTGCGCACAAGTATCACTCGTTAATAATCTACTAGCTTCTGCTGAAATGTGTTTTATTATCCCAAAGGACTTAATGCTAATCTATACCTGTGCCAAACTTCATCAAAATTGGTTCCGCGGCAACACAACTGCCCTGCTGACCCAATGAACTTCAACTTTCAGAGGGTGATAAGCTGACAGCTAAGTAGCGCCATCTATGAGATCAATTTCCAATCTTCCGATTTGAAAACAGTGCCATCTGTTAACAGCTTATACGCAACTTGATACCCGTACTTTTTAAAAAAGAGCGTCTCTCTTTGTTATTTGTGATATAGTTAAAAAAATATTCGACTGATGAATTAAGATTTAGTCTGTCATGGTACTGATGAAAACGTAGCATTATTTACAAAATACAAGTTTACTTTCATTAACAAGACTGAATAATTGTCAAACCGACACATCGCAGCTTTGTGTGGTTAATGCGCTCTAAGATTTTGATGCTATTTTCACCATCATTTTAGAGAATTTATTCTGGAGAGTTTATTTGTATAATTAAATTACATTAATAGGGCCGATTCTGGGTAGCAATAAATAACACATTTTTGCAATTTGCACAAGGTTGTGTTTAGGTAAGGTTAGGTTAAAACGGGCTGGTTTCCGCAACTCCACGACCAAGCGCGTATTTTACGTATAAGGTTGTGTTTAAAAAAATATTCACCACCGTCAAAATATGATATGATATAATAGATTTAGATCGCTCAGAAATTAGAAAGAAATACTAAATATTAAATCTATTATTTCATTTCTATCATCAAAACCCATAAAATTTGGGATGGTGATCAAAAATCAGGCTGTATATTCACTATGGTTGGCGAATAAAGCCATGGAATTCTTGCCCTCTTACTAATAAACACAGAATAAAGTTATACCAGGTATAACAAAGGAATAACCATACATTTTCATAGGTTTATACCTGGTGTAACTTTATTCTGCGTTTATTAGTAAGAGGGTTAGAGTTTATAGGCATGTCAGTTTCTGTGACAATCAATCTTTTTTTCTTTTCTTTCTTCCACCAACCTTATACAGCAGGCTAGCCCTCAACATGTTAGCGAGTACCAGGCGGCCGGACAGGTGCATGTAGCGGCTGGCTCCCGACTCGTCGACCTTGACGTGCAGGAACGAGCCCATGGGGAACTGTTTGCCGTTCTCTGTGTCGGGATTCTCGATCTTGAGGCGATTGGTGCCCGCCAGGAATGGTACACCTGGAGTTACAGAATATTTTTTAAAATTAATATTTCCTAGCTGCCGCCCACTTTGACATTATACCCATTAAAGCAACGTTTTTAGTATTAATGCTTAAAACATGAAATCAGGAGTTGTTGGGACTTTCCCGAAAGAGTCGAAGGTAAGCTTGACCGATAGCACCGTACCTTTGATGAGATGGCATTTATTTTATACTTTATCATACGGTTCGGTTGGACAAACATCCAGAAAGAGGTCCTGAAGGAGAACCTGAGCACTCAGACAATCCAGAACAGAGCTCTCTGGTCGAAAACGTACAAGTAGACGCGACCCCAGCTGAACTGGGAAAAGGGTTAGACAAAGTAGAAGAAGATACGGGTCGGGATAATAGGGACTAGTACTTACTGGCTGACCACACCCAATCAGTCGAGGGCCCGGCGAGAGAAAATCGTAGACGTTTTTGAGCCGTTGGGAAGCGCCATCTGTAATTAATTTTATTTAGCTTAAAACTTATTCCTAACTCACAACCTATTAGAAGGTAAGATGATGTAAGTCCATCAATGCCCAGTTGTGGCCAAGGCTTGTATAGTACTTTTCTCAAATAATGCGCAGCAATTAAAATAGAACTAGAACTCATTTTTTCAAATACAATTACTTTTCAAAATCAATGACGAACAATGAACAACAATAAATACAATAAAATTACAGATTTCTTTTTTTTTTTCAATAAACAGCTTCCGATTTTTTGCAAGCCAGTTCGAAATTTAAATAAAACCTTTGATACTTAACTGAGGAAACCGGAAGAGTATTACAACATTTCAAAACTTTTACTGTCGACCAGTAAAAAAGGTGACAATTTTAACTCTAATGTTGATTACTATATTCAATTTTTTCTAATGTTAATTAAAGTGGATTATCTTTATTATTATTATTTTTGTGTGAGATATTTTAAGTTAATTTATTTTCTTTTTGCTCCTTTGGATTATTTTAGAAGAATATGTGTTTTGTTTAAGTTCATTCAGGAGACATTGGTCCTTTTGCTTATTTAGTTTTAAACTGATATAATAATTAATAGGGTACAAAAATTCGCAGCCCGCTGAAAATTGGTAGGATTGTTCAAAACACCATCATAAAGGCAATCTAAAAAGTCCTCATCGAGCCGACATCTGGAAAAAGATACTCGGGACCACAGGTCACAAAAACGGGTTTTTCGCGATTTTCAAAAAACCAGTAGGTTTTATCATAAAATTAGCCCAGACATAAATTGTAGATCAGATAATCTATACAAAATACCTACATACTTTTTCCTAAGAACCACCGTTTTTGAGATATAACGATTCAAAAGGTTGCAAGAGTGTTAATAGTTTTATTTTTAAATTTTAATATTGATACGATGTCCACCATGTACCATTGACGCATCGCCGTACGTCTTGTACTTCGATGATGGAACGGGCTAGGAGGAATTAATTCATGCAATACCAACGCACACTCCCCGAAATGTTACCGATAAAAAACCGACAGACAGGCAACTTGGCGCCGGTGCTCAAGGCTCTGGAGCCTAGACTCGACCAGTATCTCATTGCCGATGAGCCTCTTGGCCCGTTTTTCGATCGACTCTAGTGCATCCAGCTGGTACTTGGCAGATCCTTCCCAGAGATGAGAACAGTACTCCATGCATGACCAAACTTGCGCTTGAACCTTGACCAAAGTTGAGCAACTGTTCTGGCGTGAAGTACGTCTCACCCTTGCAAGGATCGCCAAATTTTTGGCAGCCAGAAGAGCTTTTGCCTCAATGCCTGGACCAAAATTGAGGATCGATGTCAACGTAATGACAATAAGTTCAAAATGGTCTGTTATCGGCACGGTGTGACCGTGCCAGCACGGAAAGAAGCAGCCATTGCCCCACTCGGAGACTGCCTTCAAGGACAGATTCAAGCGCCCAAACATGGCCTCCCGGACAGACCGGGTCTCAGGCACAATAGCGCGCGCATCGGATACGTATCTCTCAACAACAGTGCTACAAAGGTACATACCCAAAGGTGCCGTAATATGCACACGTTTCCACGTCACCTTGAGGTAGTGTACTTAGCGCGTTTTTTTTAATGTGGTTTCCCCAGTAGGCCTATTATAAAAAATAAGGTTAAAACTAAGTCAAAATCATGTACTATTTTTACACGCAATAACTGGCTGTGATACGACATCTGCATTTTTCAGGAGGGGTAAAACAACTGTTTTTAAAATGTTTAAAAAGAAGATTTAGTTCAATGTGCTAAGGTTTTTAAAAAGAATAATTCAACTCCACAAGAAGTTATCACCAACGGAATTCGCTTTATTCTCTCTGTGTATGGAGCTCCTAAAAAACTACGTGCTTAGATAAGTTTCGATATGAATGTTTCGTTAAACAAGACATATACTGAGGGAGACAAAATAAAGTTACATGACCATTTTATGCGGTGCGTTTGTTTTGGCTCTCTCGGTCTAAAGCTGTCTAAATGTGTTGTGTGTGTTGTCAAATTATTTATTACTTTTAAAATTTGATTATATTTCAATATTTTTAATTATGTGTTATTGTGTTGTCTGGTTATTTTAAATTCGATTATTTTTATTATTATTAATTTTGTGTTATTGTGATGCCCGATTCATATTAATTGTAAATTTGTAATATGGGTGACATGCCTGAGAATAAACGATTTTTTATTATTATTTTTTTTTAATAAGAAACAAGCAGTTAGCTTGTCTTACTCCAACATCAGCGGCAGCTCATCGACATCTTTTTCTGGTATATTACCAAGTTCAAGTGTGGCTTGGTTATCAGCTAGACCTAAAAGACTGGGGTTGGAAGTTGGTCGACAATACATTAAAACCAGTTCAAACTTCACTTCCACCTGCCCCAGAAAAACAGCTAAACACATTTTTTTTGCAACTGTAAAAAGGTGTGTAGTACTAAAAGTGGTTGCAAAAAAGTTGGATTGTTTTGTTCTGTAGCATGTAGAAATTGTCAAGACCGGTAGTGCTCCAATGTTGAATCAGAAGGAAGCAGAAGTATTAGATAATTATGCATCAGATGGATAAATTTCTCGTTTTGTTTTTATTTACTCCACTTTTATCACTTTTATAATTTTCAACCCTTGGCAATATCTTTAATTATTAAATAGTTTCAAATTAAACAGATTCACAACATATCCGTGGAATAGGCCTACCGGCGAAACCACATTAAAAGAACGGCGCTAAGTATACTACCTTAAGCATATTATGACGATTACAACTCTTTCAACTTTTTGAACCGTTATATCTCAAAAAAGGGTGGCTCTTTGGTAAAAACTATGTAGACATTTTTTTATAGATGGTTAATTTTATGAACTTACCGTTTTGCTGAAAATCGCAAAAAACCCGTTTTTGTGACCTTTGAATTTCCCGAGAATTTGCAGGTGTCAGATCGATGAGGACTTTTTAGATTTCATTTATGATAGTGTTTTTAACAATGCTACCAATTTTCAGTTGGGTGCGAATTTTTATAATCTCACTCCTATTTTTAACTGACTTAAAAAAAGAGGAGGTTCTCAATTCGACTGTATTTTTTTTTTTTGGTCTAATTTGACCAGACTATAAAACTTATTATTATTTCAGAACAGTTGTATAATTTATTCAACATAGCGTTTGTTTGTATCACCAGCAGACACCAAACAGGTCTTCACCGACACCATGTGTTTTAGCACATAATATGACAGTTTAGCATTACAAAAAAAAAACTGGTATTATGTGTGGATAAAACACATGATGTCACAGCAATTTTCTTGTTGGTGAGCTGAAGACCCTATGAAATTTGACAGCACTTGTCAAGCGTGACATCACGCTCGCTGGTCTAGAAAAATACATTCTCAATGGGATAGAAAGAGACAAGTATAAAACCATGAATAATTTGGTATGTTTTTACCCATAGATCATCAGATAAAGGCAGAATTACAGACAGCATCTTTACCAAGACCGTGTGTTTTATCCACACATAATACCTGTTATGTTATAATGCAAAAAACGTAATATTGTTTGTCCGGGACAGTTTAATTATTAATGCAACGGCAAAAAACGACCGTTTGAGTTCTCCCTAACGAGTGCACTGACCTGTAAGCGAGCCGCGCGCCGGGTTGCAGCGGCACCACCTCGTCGGTGCCCTCCTGCCCCACGCGCATAGTGCACGAGCAGCTGTTGTGTATCCACAGCGCCACGCGCCCCTCCAGCATCTGCGCCGTCACCTTCGCCACCTCCTTCGTACTCTTGTTGGTGCTGTCAATCACCTTCGATTCCGAATCCGATGATGATTCGCGGATGAACTGCAACGAAAGGAGACTTATTTGTCAAGTAGATTACAAATATAGTATGATTCATTTGTTTTAGTGATTGGGGTCAATTAATCTGCCTCGCATTTTTTTTCAATATGTTGCATTCGACTTCCAATCTAACCGAATACATCTGAATAATAATAGTCAGTTCAGTTTTACATGGAGTAGCTGGCTATCTGACCTCCATGGCCCAATAGATGGTAACACTGTAATGTTATGCTATGACCTTTGCAGATAATGTGAATGTATCGTGTATCAATACGATCGATACATACGACACACCCCTTCGCTTCATATTAACCAGCTGAGCCTTTGCCTCAATAAACTTAAAATAAATAAAAAATAAAAATAGCTTTATTCATTCCATACATGCATTACATTACCATAAAGTAATCACTTAATTGACTTGGTTAAATTACAAATAATAAAATCAAACTTCATGTGACTTGATTGCAATTAATAAGATAATATTATATAATTTAAACATTCAAATATTGCTATGAAATCAAGAAATATTGAATCAAATTTGGAAATTAAATCCAGAAGTATCCAATCAAGATTGAACACTAAATCCTGAATCATGAGATTTAAAAAAATAAATTAGATTAGATAAATTACATATTGGAATTACTTGATTTGTCAATTGCCTCAATGAAACGACCGAAATTGAGGGTCGATGTTCACCACCAACACCAAGATGCTCAAGATGGTACTTTATCGGCACTGACCAGATTGAAATCGCCCCATCCAGAGACTGCCTTCAAGGGCAGGTTCATGCGCTCCACCATGGCCTCACGGAGAGACCACATCTGAGGCGCAGTACCCCGTGCGTTAGACACGTAAATCTCTCAGTCGTCTGCACAGCCAAATGTTCCGGGTTTTATCAGATCATTTAAGTGCCGAGAGCACCAACCCTTTAGAGATTCCAGCGTTAATATCTAAGTGACCGGACGAGGTGTGCGTCAGGATTGCTCCGCCAAGTTATCAAATCAGAAAATGGTTTCAGCCAAAAATTTGTCGATATTTGTCAAAATCGAAAGAAACAAACCCCGTATTTGTCAAAGCAGAAATAAAGAAGTTATAAGCGTTTTAAGTTGGCCGCGCAATCCTGACGTCAAGGACTGCGCGGCCACGGAGATCTCAGCAACTACTTGGGATAGAGAAATAATTCCTTTTGTCAACTCAAGTCTGTATTTGTCAAGATTTGTCGAAAAATGAATCAAAGCTCTATATCAATATTATAATTAAATATTCGCCTTGAAAGTCATGGCCGCGCAGTCCTTGATTTGCTATTTTGTTTTTAGTATTTTTTTTATTAAAATTGAAGACTTCATATAGTATAGGAGTTAAAAGGAGAAAGGTCTTAATTTGTCGAAACTGACAAAAGCTTTAAAATACGACTAAAGTGTAATTAAACAGACGAAATCAATTTAAAACACAAAACTCGTGGCCGCGCAGTCCTGACGTTACTTTAAACCATGATATCTCAATAACTATAGTAGCTAGGATTTTGCTGTAGACGTCCATATAATCCTCATATTAACCCCATTAAAATGACATATCCTTTTACCCTCAACACTGTTTGGGACGCGAGTAATCTCAAGAATTATGTTACCCCATACAATGTTCTAGTAGAGTGACCATAATTTCGATTTGTTTTTAATCTTTGTCAAACTGGCTATGACAGCACAGTTCAAGGGCATTCTGTTCTGTTAGTCAAAAACTTAAATAAAATACTAAATAAGACGAAATAAAAAACTTGTTTAATATTTGAATATTTTTATTCATTGCACAAATATAAAGATTTCAAAAATCAACAAAATCATTATTCTTCAACTTTAAATGTTTTTCATCGGCTCTTACACCTCTACTAAAACATAAGTTAAAAAATGGATATATACAGAATCGTTTGTACTCTCTTCTAATTTACTCTTGTTATCGTCGTAACAAAGCATTCCGCTATTTCTTATAATATGACACTTATAATGCCCTATTGTTCCAAGTATTGGAGGAACATATTCTACGGCACCTAATAATTTATAAATGTTTTGTTTAATTATTATACTTTTAGGTACCTCATGTAAAAACACCATTTGCGTGCCATTTAAATCGAATGTAACAATTTTTGACAAGGTATAATGAAATAGAACTACTTCATTGCATTTTCTGCATTGCTTGTTTTCCCAATCATGAATAATAATAGAATCTTCCAAGTTACTGATGGTGAAAATATTAATTATATCTAAATTTAACGGTATAAACACATGTTTTCTTCTTGATGGGGTAGAATTTATGCATGCACTATTTGAACAGTTACTTACAGAAGAAGCACTAAAAAAAAATATCATTTAAGACGTGCTCAAGAATAAATGCAGCGTTACATTCACAATTATAATGATATATTTTAAAATATATCGAAGCAATTCTTATTCTTAATCTGTTTGATTCTTCACTGTTAATATAACGCTGTTATATCGTTATTTCTGTGATTATTGTCAAATAAATTGAGTATACATAAATACTCTTTATTCCCAGGGTCAGTAAAAAAAAACACTGAATCAAATGCACGAGTAAATTTAATATTTTTTACAGATAAATCAGTAAAATTACTATTTTAACATTATTCTAAGTTGGTCTCTTCGGCCGCACTACAGGAGCATCGACGCGAGTTTGCCTATTGCGCTCTCTTTCTAATATTGCTTTTCATTCGCACAACTGCTGGTCAGCGGACCACCGCGCTCGCGTCGAATCGTCACGATACCAGTATTATATCTCAACGGACTGTTACTGCTGTACGTTGTGGATCCGACAGTGATATTCCGATAAAAAGGACATAAGTGTGTATTCAGTGAGAGACTTAGTGTATATTTAAACGTGATATAAATAATTACGTGATATTAATCAATATGGTGAGTTATTTATTTTTGAATTAAATTTGTTAACGATATTTATTTTGTGTTATCTACCACCATACCATGTTAAAACTTTTACCAGTTTTGCTGTAGTCAGTACTTTTACATAGGTACCTAGTTAAAAAGTAGATCGGAATAAAGTCCTAACAAATTAGGCCTTAATGAACAAGGATGGAATTTATTGTGTTTTATATAATTAATAATAATAAATAAAGCCTGGGTAAGGTAAACCTTTCCCAGGCTCTCTATTTAAAAACTAAATAGAGCGTTTAAGGTTTTGCCTAAACCAGACGCAACTTTTAACTCCTGGTAATCTCAAATTATTAAAAAGCAGTTATAAATAAATAGATATTTAAAAATATACTTTTTAATTTAATTTTCAGATAAAAGCGGGTCGCAAAGGAAAAGTCAATAGTGAAAAATTAAAAAAAATATTTCTTAAGTACGGAGATGTATGCAGAAATCGCAGTATTAAATATAATGATCCAGTATTTAAAAAAATATCTAATGAGTTAGATAATACGATAGCTCCTTATGCAATCTACAAAGCATTGAAAAGGCACTACGACGAGTATTTTCAAAATGATGAAGATGATAACCTTTATTCACCCCGAGTTCAGAGTAGTTCATCTTCTTCACCGTCGCGTCATAGTGTGGCTTCATTATCGCTGACATATCAAGACAAGGTGAAAACATTTAGTTTTACAATGGACGAGCATGAATGGAAAAAAATTCAACCCGTGATGGTACATTATGCTAGAAGAGATATAAGGACCTCATCGACACACCAAAAATACAGGAGTCTGCCAAAGTTTAAGTGGGCGACTTTTTTGAGAGAAAAGCTCTGGGAGTTATCTAAGCTACCATGTACTTGGAACTTTAAAAATAAGAAAGTTGACGGTGAAAATAACATTTCGTTATTTGGAAAGTGCTCACAATGTCAAAGAGAAACAATAATAAAAACCGAAGCAATTTCTGAAAAAACTGTAAGATTTACATGCGATATACTTACTTGTAAGGAAGAGAATGTACCACACAATCCTAAAAAAAAATCAAAATTAACTCCATACAAAAGAGGTAAATTAGCAAAAATTCTACAGTATAAGCCTGCCGTAGTCGTACAAAAAGAACTTGCGGCCAAATTAATTAAAGACCCAAATCAAGTTTGCCCACCAGTGCTGCCAAGTTTAGCAGCTCTCCGCCAGATCAAGTATGAGAAACGACAAAGCAAGAGACTTCATGCTCACCCAATTTTAAGTATACTCATGATGACTCAAGAGGTACAGAACTTTATCCGTGAAGTGACATTGATACCGTGTTTTCATTTATATTATTGGTCTGATCAGCAAATAGAGTACTATACTAACTATTGTAATAGTTTTTCTAAAGTGACCATTACTGTAGATGCAACTGGATCTTTTTTTCAGGCTATAAAGCTTCCCGATGGAACTACACTAACAAAACGACTATTTGTATATATTGGCATGATTGCTTCGGATTCAATTAAATCTACTCCAATTTTTCAAATGGTTACCGATTCTCACAATAAAGATTCAATTGCAGCGTGGTTAAAAAAATGGTTAATTCAAGTAAGGAGCCCGCCACATGAAATTATTACCGATGACTCATCAGCATTAATTGCAGCTAATGTTTCAGCATTTACTACGTTTAGCAGTATAAAAGATTATGTTAAACGATCTGTTTTAGTCTTAAGTGGCCGCAATTATGCATTACCTGAAGTATTTATTAGGCTAGATACAAGTCATTTTATCAAAACAATTTATAATTTACGTTGCTTTGAAAATAGGGATATAAATGTTAAAATGTTATACGTTCGTTGCATTTTGTATATGAAAGAATGTGAATCGTTTCAGCAAATTAAAACTCTCATTACTGATGTTGTAAGACTATGTCTAACCGAATACGATAACCCAGAAAACCCTGTTTCTGTTTATATTCAGAAAATAAGTTGCACCTTAGGTAATACTACATATACGGAACCTAATGAAGACACCGATGAGAAGGAAAATATTCACGAAAACATAATCCTCGACGATGATGACGGTTTGCTCTCATGGTTTGATGAAATTGTTGAGAGGGAAAAAAGCCTAGATAAAACAAAAAGTTCGTCAGAATCACAAAACTCTTTCTACATGCCTCATTTAATAACATCGCTCAAACGGTTACTCCTAAAGTTACCCCTCTGGAGTAATATTATGTGCCCATTATATAAATCACAAAACAAAGTACCAACATCTTCAGCTATAGAGAGCTATTTTAAAACTATGAAAAATTTGTTATTCACAACAAGGTCGAAGAAATATAACATTGATGAATATTTAAATATGCATTATGATTATTTATTAGGTGAAATAAAAATTGCTTTAAATTGTTTAAATAATTTCGCCGACATTGTAGACAAAAAGGAGAAAAACATTAAAAGAAAACGAGGTAAGACTAGGAAGCGAAAAATGTTACCATTTGAAAACAAATGCTGCAAAAAAGAAAAACCTAGTGTAACCAAAACGTTTTTAAATGATTCGGTATTCTCAGTAATTCCTACGTATGTTGAAAACTGGAGAGGCGAAGGTGTTCCTAAAGATGATTCTGCAAATAAACCTGTAAATATAATGTTTTTAAAAAATAGTAATTTTACTGTACAAGATATATCTGAAAAAAATATTAAATTAACAAACACTTGTGCATTTGATTCCGTATTTTTTTTATTGGCCCACGGATTTAAAGAGTATTCATGCATACGCGATTTATTTGACAATAATTGCAGAAATAGGGATATAACAGCGTTTTTACAAATCCTCTGTAACTCTGATAATAACAGTGAAGAAGCAAACAAATTAAGAATAAGAATTGCTTCGATACATTTCAAAAACAATCATTATGATTGTGAATGTAACGCTGCATTTATTTATGAGCACGTCTTAAATGATATTATTTTTAGTGCTTCTTCTGTAAGTAACTGTTCAAATAGTGCATGCATAAATTCTACCCCATCAAGAAGAAAACATGTGTTTATACCGTTAAATTTAGATATAATTAATATTTTCACCATCAGTAACTTGGAAGATTCTATTATTATTCATGATTGGGAAAACAAGCAATGCAGAAAATGCAATGAAGTAGTTCTATTTCATTATACCTTGTCAAAAATTGTTACATTCGATTTAAATGGCACGCAAATGGTGTTTTTACATGAGGTACCTAAAAGTATAATAATTAAACAAAACATTTATAAATTATTAGGTGCCGTAGAATATGTTCCTCCAATACTTGGAACAATAGGGCATTATAAGTGTCATATTATAAGAAATAGCGGAATGCTTTGTTACGACGATAACAAGAGTAAATTAGAAGAGAGTACAAACGATTCTGTATATATCCATTTTTTAACTTATGTTTTAGTAGAGGTGTAAGAGCCGATGAAAAACATTTAAAGTTGAAGAATAATGATTTTGTTGATTTTTGAAATCTTTATATTTGTGCAATGAATAAAAATATTCAAATATTAAACAAGTTTTTTATTTCGTCTTATTTAGTATTTTATTTAAGTTTTTGACTAACAGAACAGAATGCCCTTGAACTGTGCTGTCATAGCCAGTTTGACAAAGATTAAAAACAAATCGAAATTATGGTCACTCTACTAGAACATTGTATGGGGTAACATAATTCTTGAGATTACTCGCGTCCCAAACAGTGTTGAGGGTAAAAGGATATGTCATTTTAATGGGGTTAATATGAGGATTATATGGACGTCTACAGCAAAATCCTAGCTACTATAGTTATTGAGATATCATGGTTTAAAGTAACGTCAGGACTGCGCGGCCACGAGTTTTGTGTTTTAAATTGATTTCGTCTGTTTAATTACACTTTAGTCGTATTTTAAAGCTTTTGTCAGTTTCGACAAATTAAGACCTTTCTCCTTTTAACTCCTATACTATATGAAGTCTTCAATTTTAATAAAAAAAATACTAAAAACAAAATAGCAAATCAAGGACTGCGCGGCCATGACTTTCAAGGCGAATATTTAATTATAATATTGATATAGAGCTTTGATTCATTTTTCGACAAATCTTGACAAATACAGACTTGAGTTGACAAAAGGAATTATTTCTCTATCCCAAGTAGTTGCTGAGATCTCCGTGGCCGCGCAGTCCTTGACGTCAGGATTGCGCGGCCAACTTAAAACGCTTATAACTTCTTTATTTCTGCTTTGACAAATACGGGGTTTGTTTCTTTCGATTTTGACAAATATCGACAAATTTTTGGCTGAAACCATTTTCTGATTTGATAACTTGGCGGAGCAATCCTGACGCACACCGGACGAGCAGTCATCGGTAGCGGAGCATGCGGATCCACCGCGAGTCGGTCCGTCAAAGGACCAAAGGATCAAAAGTAAGGTGCGATGCGCTCCACCAATTCCCGCAGCTAAACTGTCAACTGATGACAATTATAACAATGAATAACAATATAATTTTATAGTTGCATACCTTGATAGACTTTTGTTGTACACCGACATCCACCAGCGTGGTTTCTTTCTCTTTACTTTGTTTTTCATTTTTATTAGAGCACATGATATAATAATTACTAAATATCACATACATTCCATTTCTCGTTTCATTTTGAAATGGCAAAATGGCTCGAAGCCATTTATTCGCATCTAGCACCACACAGACCGACACGAACCGTGGAAAGCAGTCAGCTGTGCGTGATAAAATCCTTAGAATCACGCACCGTGGAATACCGGCTTTAGAAGATTCTCAGTGGACCGATATCGGCATAAGCCTTATTGGCGGTTACTAAGGATGTTGCTAGCTTCTAGGTATGCCAAGAGCTTAATATTGAGTTCGTTCGTACGTTCCATACTCTTACAGAGGATGGACGTTACGGATACGGGTCTGTAGATGGCCAGGTCAGCTGGACTGCCCTTTAAAACCAGGAGGGCATCGATATTTTTTAAATAGTATTTATACTTTTTTTTTTTATTAATATTACCGTTTTTATTATTAATTATACGGCGTTTTAACATTTTAGTAATAACATAAAATGTTAAAACTAAAAAAAGTTAACAAAATTCTAAAGGTATTTAGTGTGGGCGTGTCTACTGTTCCAGTTCAACACTATATAGAACGCGGTTGATTTTAGTTGAGTTGCCCGTTCTCGATCACATAGACACAGTTTTTTCGCCACGTCGCACTTTCAGATCACGTCGGGTCACCAATTTAGTGTGGGCGTGTATACTGTTCCAGGTTTGTGTGTATGGAGAGAAATAAAACGATTGGATGTTTCTTTACTCACTTTACGTATTACAATGGAAGTACTTATTTAGTAAGGGCGTCTATAGTGGGCGATGGTTATGGGCGAACTGGCGTCGCCGAGCGCTGCACATACGAATACGAGTACAATCTTAATGTGTCAGCGTTCCTACAGGTACACATACATACTTTTTTTCGGTTGTTGGTTCTTAAATATAGTAATATTAAATATTAGTAAAAAGCGTATTCAAAAAATCGTTTCACAATTAATAAACTATTCAAATTCATTGGGACTACCGTGCGGTAAACACTATAGTAATTGTGCTCCTCAATCTTTACTGTTATTTATGTTTTAAAACCAGTGCTAGACGAAGTTTTTATGTGAAAAGACTACTTAACAGTTCTTAGTACAAAAGTGATTAGTGAGTGAACAATTCCGGAGTGTTAGTCTGCTATTGATTTGCAATATTTTTCATAACTCATAAACTTATAATAAAACAGATACCGTCAGTGAGTGATACCGCTGAGTGTTTGCCCGGTACGCGTAAGCGCCGTGATATACGCATCACTTACGACGTTCTTCTCGCGGGCTCGCTAGTGCGACACAGCGACGGTGTTTTGTTTGTTACTATACTGTGAACTATACTTATCTTAACCTGCCCGCAATGTCGTCTAAAAAAGACCGTACTCCGGAGCGTAACATCTCAGCTTCAAGAGGAAACAAGAGACCTGCCTTAAATTCTCCTCCGGAGTCAGCTCCTGCGGTTACTGGTGAGGAGGTGCGCTCAATCGTGCAGGAAGTTATTAAAACAGAATTTGCTACTATGATCAAGCAAATAAATACTACGATTATAAACATTGTCAATAGCGAGTTGGCCCCGATTCGTGCGGATCTTGAAGAGTTTAGAGCGTCTTTGAATTTTCACACGAGTCAATTTGATGAGTTTCGGTCAGAGCACGCCGAGTTTAAGAATACTACCAAAGAACTAAAAGACGATAATATTAAACTGCGGAACACAGTGGCAAATCTTGGTCAGCGTCTAAATTATTTGGAGCAGCAGACACGGGCCAACAACTTGGAGCTGCAGTGTTTGCCAGAAAATAAACATGAAAACCTGTACACCATTGTCAAGCAGTTGGGCTCAGTGGTTGGTTGTGGGGTTCAGGATGGAGATATTTCACACTGTACAAGAATAGCTAAACTTAACAAGAGTAATATTCGCCCTCGTTCTATTGTGGTGCAGCTTGCCTCTCCGAGAATCCGCGATCAGTTGTTGGCCTCTGTAATCAGTTATAACAAAAATAAAAGCCACGAGAAACTCAATACCGTAGATTTTGGTATAGCTGGAAATAGATCTCCTGTGTTTGTCGCCGAGCATTTGTCCCCTGCTTACAAAGCTCTTCACGCTGCAACAAGACTTAAGGCGAAGGAGAAGGGATATAAGTACGTGTGGGTGAGGAACGGCAGGATATTTGTCAGAAAGACGGACGGCGACGAGCATGTTCTCATTGGAAGCTTGGACATTTTAATAAGTTAAAATAATGTGTACCTACTTCACGATTTATCTTTTAATGTGTGCACTTGTAAACTTAATCATTTAAATTCAATAATTTGCAAATATATTATCAGAACAGTAGAGGGTTAAGAACTAAGACACATACCGTATATCGTAATATTGCCTGTAATAATTATGACATAATAATTCTGTCTGAGACTTGGTTGAATGGCTCTGTGTTGAGCGGCGAGCTGTTCGACGATAGGTACGTGGTATACAGAAGAGATAGAGAAACTTCACATTTTCAGAGTGATAAAGATGGGGGTGGTGTTTTAATAGCCATTAATAAACAAATAAAATCTAAACGTATTAAGAATTGGGAAAGTGGCTGTGAAGACTTATGGGTAAGTATTGACTTGCCGACATCATGTACTGTTCGCCGAATGGTTCTCTGCGCAGTATACCTGCCTCCTCCTATATGCCGTTCTTCTCTGGAGCACTACTTGGATCAATGTAATGCCGTTTTTGAGCAATGTTCAGATTCAAGTGTTTTTGTTGTGGGTGACTTCAATTTGAGCAGCATTGATTGGACTTTAGTAGGAAAATCGGATAAAAAACTAAGTTTGCCTAGTACTAGCGAATTATTGATTGATTTTACTCATGTTAACAGACTTAGTCAGTTTAATTTAGTAGCAAACGACGCAGGTCGCATTTTGGATCTAGTTTTGTCAACCCATTCCTTGTGTAGCGTAAGCAAAAGTATTAGTCCAATAAGTAATGTCGATAAACAGCATCCTCCTCTTGACATAGTTATTTCCTTGAGTAGGGATACCAATCTACCATACAACAGTGACAGGATAAAACTTAATTTTCGTACCGCGAATTATGAAACTGTTCGTAATTACTTAAAACAAGTAGATTGGGTTGAATTATTTGAGGGTAGCGATAGTGTGAATGAGATGTTGGATGTTTTTTATGAGACGCTTAACGACGCTATACAACAGTTTATTCCCTCACGGGTCCCAAAGAAACGTAAATATCCTCAGTGGTTTAACTATAGACTTATTAAAATGTTAAATTATAAAAACAATATTAGAAGGCGATACAATAAATATAAAAACCCAATGGATTTGATTGAGTTAAAATTAATTAGTAAGCGTTGCGATGGATTGGCCACTTCTTGTTACAAGTCTTATATGGAAGGTCTAGAAAATGAGCTAAAAAACAACCCCAAGTTATTTTGGACACACGTAAAAAATAAACGAGGAGGGTCTAGTAACTACCCTATGACCATGAAAAATGGATCACAGTCCACATCTGATGGTACAATGATATGTGAGATGTTCGCTACTAACTTCGCGTCTGTCTATAGCCCCGAGAAAGAATTGAGCAAGGAAATTGATACTAAAATATTATTAAAATCTTTCGAAAATAGTAGTTTATGCTTAACAAGTCCAACAATTAGCAGTGAGACATTACTTAAAAAACTTAAGAGTTTGGATATTAACAAAGGAGCCGGCCCTGATGGCATACCGCCGATTTTTATTACGTCTTGTGCGGAGGAGTTAGTGTGCCCTCTTATTCTTATATATAGCAAATCTTTATCTTCTGGCGTATTCCCTCTAAAATGGAAAATGGCTAAGGTGGTGCCTATACATAAATCAGATAGTAACGATGACATAACTAACTATAGGCCCATCTCAATCCTTTCAACGTTTGCTAAGGTGTTTGAGTCACTGCTCTGCCCGTATTTCCAAAACCATCTAAAATTATTCATTAGCGATCATCAGCACGGTTTTGTTGGATCACGATCCACAAGCTCTAATCTGGTCCCTTTCACGGAGCTTTTGATTGAGGCTGTTGACTCTGGTCACCAAGCTGACGTCATTTATACCGACTTCAGCAAGGCCTTTGATAAAGTTTCCCACAAAATTTTATCTTGTAAGTTGCGTGCTTATGGTATCACTGGTGGCTTGCTTGAATGGGTGATTTCATACTTGAGAGGTAGATCTTTTTTTGTTGTGGTAAATGGTTATCAATCTAACGTATATAATATCTCATCTGGAGTCCCACAAAGCTCTCATCTGGGTCCAATATTGTTCAACTATTTTATTAACGACATCCCCAACTGTCTACAGAACTCTAAAATTTTTATGTATGCGGACGATTTAAAGGTTCTTAGAATTGTTGAATCTAACAGAGACGCTTCACTCTTACAGATGGACCTTAATAGTATTATTCAATGGTGTAAAAATAATGAAATGTATTTGAATTCGAAGAAATGTTACCACGTTAAATATACAAGAAAAAATAATCCAATAAAGACAGTGTATTACATAAATGAGGACAAAGTTAATGAAGTGGACACTATACGTGACCTTGGTGTTCTGTTTGATCAGAAGCTAACCTTTGCACCACATTTGGATCACATTTCTAAAAAAGCATCTAGGATGATGGGTTTTGTCATAAGACAATGTAAAGGTTTTCGTCAAATTAAAACTAAAATCTTGCTTTATCAGAGTTTAGTACGTAGCATATTGGAGTATTGCAGTGTGGTATGGCGGCCACACTACGCTACGAATAGTTTGCGTCTAGAACGAGTTCAAAAGCGCTTCGTTTGGCATCTGGCTTTTTCTGTGGGAATAACTAAAAAAGTGCGTTCTTACAAAAAGAGATTGATATTATTCAACATGCACTCTTTGGAAGAGCGAAGATGTTTGAACGACGCAATGTTTGCTAGCAAAATCTTGAAGGGTAATATCGATTCACCGCCGCTGCTCGCACTCATTAATTTTCGTGCTCCATCGAGGATGCCACGTAAACCTATTACTCCGCTTAGTCCCCCAAGGAGAAGAACGGTGATGGGATCTAACTCTCCATGTGCAAGGTTTTGTAGGGTTTTAAATAGTTGCAGTGATGTGGTTGATTTTCACTTTGACTCTCTTAATAAACAAAAATCCATTTTTGAACTGTTTAACAGATTTGTTGTAAATGTTTTTCGACTGTATGTACGTAAGTTTTTGAGGCAATTATGCTTTTAATATTTCGCATATGTTACTATTGTTATATTACTAGGTTTACTTGTAGAATGTGTAGCATACTGCTAACATAACTACTTATTATTGTTCTTTGTTCATGTGGTGTTTACCTATAAGTAATTGTTGCACTGTATAGAGTTTACACGCATGTTATATGTTATTTGTAGATAAGTGTAAACAATTGTTGGTAGACCTAATAAATAAAATAAAATAAATAAATAAATAAATTTTATGTCTTTATTTGTAAGGTTTCTAGTTCTATCTATAACGGATTTGGTCATAGGGGATATGGTGCATCACTAGTTTTGTTTACGAAATTATAGAGGAGAAGAGATAGCGAAAAACATACTTTAAAAAGAAAGAGACGCAAACATGCGGTGGGCGTTTTCACCTACAAACTTGACCAGTATAATATGAACTCCGATAAATAATATCAGAAAATAAATCTAATTATGTTTATGTTACTATTAACTTATCAATGAAATGTTATGCAGTTTTTCCGGCAACTCGAAGTCAATCTGAGCGCTTGCGACCCCGGAGTCCCGCCTGCTTACCTACGCTTTACGCTTAGCCACGCCAAGCTGCTAACCTACAAACACGCACTGAAAGGATGTCATCATTGCGACACTAGTATGGAGACCACGGGGCCAAACTAGCCCTCCCTGGGAATTACACCGAACATCAAACCGGAACAAGACTAGGACGCTTAGCGGTATGTCTTTGCCCGGTAGGTGGTCACAAGCCTTAGGCCGAAACCTACCACCAGTATAACCCGTTATGATAATATTTAGCCCGTTTGACCTCGAACTCGACTGATGGTAATGTCTATGATGGAGAAGTCAGAAAATGCTAGATCATTTTTGCTTTAAGAGATCAAAGGTTCAAGCGAGAGAGTGTCAAACTTTGGCTGTGCGATAGTACATATGGAGGTACCTTCGACGTTTTACCTGCAAGATCTACACCTGACTTTGTAGAACTGACCTGTTCATAAGCCATCTTCCAGTCGGTGGCAAGAGCCTGCAAGGTCTTTAACCTTGGCACCTGCATCGCCATATGTATGTCGGAGGTCATCATTCGACAGCGCGCGGTCAGCAGGGACTCCTTGACCGTTATGCCGCTCTGCAGACGGAACTCTTCCAGTATGTCTTCCATTGTGCCCGTTGAGCAGTCTACCATATCGCAACTGTAAATAATGTTAAAATATGTTCAATGAATGAGGTCCAAACCATCGGGACGCTTATTGCACTTTGACCCTTATTTCTGGTATTGAGGTAAAGTTATACCGTGATAAATTTAAACATCAGTGATTTTTTTATGTATTAAGAACTTGAATACTATTTAAATGAAGTTAAAAAAAAATACAGTAACTGATTGATGATACGAGTAGATTTTCGTTTGAATTTCGTATACGATAGCGATTAGGTACTCACGATGGGTTAGTGTCCACGAGGACCAGCGTCCCGGCAGGCGAGCCGAGCAGCGCATGCGCGGTTGTACTGCGCGCCGACAGCGTCAGAACTCGGTGAGTCTTCATGAGAGGCTTGGACACGTAGTAGCCTTCTAGATACGTCGCGTTGCTGGGAAACATTAACAGAATCTAGTGTCAATACAGTAACTCTGTCGCTACCACAAAATGTCATCCAATGGTGGATTTTAGTGTAATTAACTTTCCGAATCTTTGAAATAATTTATATAGCAAAACAACGTTTGCCGGGGCAGCTAGTCTCTTATAAATAAGCCACATTAAGGCATTTCGGGTAAAATAATTTATCCTAAAAGTGAGTATGGACAAGAGCATTTACTTGTAACAGAACATCGAGCATTCACTGTTTTTAAATTTACTCGAACATTAGCAAGAACGTTACATTACATGGAAATGCTTTAGGAAATTGAGCATTTGTCTGTACCATTCGTAAGAACGTTACATTATATTGTAATGCTCGCGAAAATTTAAACTTTTTTTTGTGTTATATGTTATGAGATGAGTATTCATTAGCCCTAGTGAATACTCATCTCATAACATATAACACAAAAAAAAAGTTTCTAGTTATGTCCGTTATAGACTTTGAAACCATCCAACCGATGTGCCCCAAACCGGTTTCATTAGAAAGGCAATAATGCGAACATGGTTTTAGACAAACAAAAAAAAAACAATTGGTAGGTAGGGTAGATAGGGAGTGAAGCCGCGGCGCCAGCTAGTTCATATATCTATATATATAAAAAATAATCCCTATTTCCCTCGGTCACGGCATCACGCGTGAATGGCTTCGTTATTGTATGTAGAAGGTTCTTATGAAAGAAAAAGATAAGTAAAATTGGTAGGTAGGTAGGTAGGATAACATAGGTGAGGTAGGGTAGGTAGCGTAGGGTAGGTAGGTTAGGGTAGGTAGGTAGGGTAGGTAGGTTAGGGTAGGTAGGGTAGAGTAGATAGGTAGTCAGTTGACGGGAGCGAAGCCACGGGCACAGCTAGTATTATATGATGCTCACCTGGTGAAGTCAGGCAGCGAGTTGTGCAGGTGCACCTGGAAGTTGGCGATGCGCACGGCGGCCTGCGTACGCGGCAGCAGGCGCGGCGCGAAATAGGAGTCGACGCGCAGCACGCCCGACAGCTGCTCAGCCGTCACAGACGTCGACGGTTTCACGTTGTGGACCTCTTGGGACTCTTCTATTAACTGTAACAGAGCAGCGTTTATGTTTAAATTTTTGTCAGTTTTGGTTATTTTTTATGAATTACGAAGAAGTAAAATTTTATTATTTTAACTGTAATGAATGTCTAATTTATTAAGATCATTTTAAAACATAAAAATAATCATATTTTTTAAATTCTTGTTATCCTAATGATGGAATTTGGCCTTAATAGTGTCTGGCTGTAAAGGTGTGATTAGAAACTTACCGTCACATCGTGTTTGGGTAAGAACTTCTTCATCTGAAACTCATAGGATGGCGGCTCCGGCTCGGGGTCAGCGCACGCGCGGAATCGCCACAGTATCGCGAACACCGTCTCTGTTTACAAAATATTAATCAAATATAAACAACGCTGGCTGAATGTGCTTCTCCAACTCGTCCGGCTTGACAGATTTTTAAATATGCTGATATCGTTCCATACTTAGGTATTGCCACGGCCGATTGCTCTAGAGCTAGACTAATCGAGCCCATCGAGTAGTCAATATGGCTTTATATTTTGATAGACAATCAAAATTAACCCAGTAAAACTTCAAGTTTTATCGTATTACATAACATCACGCCTATATTCCTCGAAGGGGTGAACCCGCATTTGACCAGTGATTTGAAAGAACCATGAAATAGAGGCTGAGCCTATTTACAACCACTGGGACAAGTCTAAACTCCAGGATGCTACTGAGAAATATGTGAAAAACCCAATAATATTTTACTCCACTTGGGAGTTGAACCCAGAACGAAGCAAAGCAGTAACGCGATAGCTAGACCAATGATTTTATACTCGTAACTTGAGGCATTTCTCACCTGGTGGGTCGACATACAGCGACAGCTCCCTGGGTTCGCCCACAGGCAGTTTGAAGTAGGTGTGCGGCTCCCAGTGCCCCAGCATCGAGCTGTAGAGCTCCAGCACGCAGTCTATCTCTTTGTCCTAAAAAGAAAAATAAACTTATATAAAGAAAATATTTTTTTTCATTTATTGATAGTAATACCGACTACATATTTTTTTAACATTTATTTGTACCTTGCTTTTCATTCTTTGCAAATGTGTTATTTAATTATAGGTGAACACAATATATACAAATGACACTTTGGTTAATAAGTTAAATTAGATAGAAGAGATAGATTTATTTTACTATATAATCAGTCTATAATGTTATACCATATACCAAGGGAGGAGGCCAGCATTGGGCTGGCCTCCTCCCTTGGTAGGAGAGCAGGGCCATAATTCACCACCCGAGTCCAGCACGGGTTGGTGGAGGTCAGGTTTTTGGACATGCCGGTTTCCTCACTATGTTTTTCTATTATGTATATATATTTACACAGCCCGGCCAAAGCCGAAGTTGGCCGCTAGTTGTTCATAGTTACCTGTCCGGGCAAGGGGAAGGCGACGATCCTGGTGATGGATCTGGGGTGTGGATAGCGCCACGACACCGCGTCTCCATTCAGCATCACTTGGTACGCCATCGGCAGCTGACCTCCAGTCAGGATCTTGAAAGCACCGCTCCTGTAGTTTGTGAAACCATTCAACTGTTAAGCGATGTGACGCTTTAAAAGAAAACCGTTTATCGAAACAGTAGCTTCAGTATCGCATTTTATTTTATATGCGTCAAAAATCGAATCGAATAATTAAAAAAAAAATTGAGAAGACGTGTATTAAATTGTAAATGTATTTTAGTCAGCGACAACGAAAACAACTACCGGTTAATATTAGTCACAATGGACAGACCTAGTCAGTTACAAAAACGGATACAACAAAGTTTTTAGGGTTCGTGATAGACAGTCAACTTACGTGGAAACCGCGTGTTGAAGAAATTTGAAAAAAACTTAACAGTTTTGCGTTCTTCATAAGCTCTCCAAATTTGTGAACCGTGACGCCATGCTTATTGCCTATCATAGCAACTAAGAATCAGTTCTAAGGTCATCTTCTGTGGTAACTCGAACGACAAGAATTACGTTCTCATCGCACAAAAAAAATGCGTACTTGCTATATGTAATCTACACTCAAAGGACAGTTATAAGCCATATTTTAGACTGTTGTAGCTTCTAACATTGTCGTCATTATACATCTTTAAGGGGGCAGCGTTTATTAAGACAAACCCACAGCTTTTCAAAATAAGAGCCCCAGCTGATCCACGGTTAATATAACAAGGGATTCGAACATTCTTTGTGTTGATCGCAGTAAAACAGCGTTCCTACGTAAAAATATTTACCGAATGGCTCCAGTTATTTTCAATAAAATTACACAAACAGATTAAGTATCTTTATAATAATATCTTTAAAAGAGAAACTGATTTTTTTTTATTCATAAATGTTACTACTCTACAACTGATTTTATGGAGGACACCACTGACATTTAGCTTATTACAATATCACATTTAGATAATTATTATTAACCCCCGCCGGAAAAGAGGGGTGTTATAAGTTTCACGTGTGTTGCTGTGTATCTGTGTGTCTGTCTGTGGCATCATAGAGCTTTAACGGATGAACCAATTTTGTTTTTTTTTTGTTTGAAAGGTGATTTTGACGAGAGTGTTCTTAGCTATGTTTGAATAAAATCGGTTCAGCCGTTCAAAAGTTATGGGCGTTTTACTGTTTGAATCGGAGTGTTTTCGCAAGATAAATGTGTCGAGGGTCTTTTAAATTTTGGAATTTTACTTGTTTTGACATTGGTAATTGTGTGTTAGTACGTAAGAAATTGTGTATTAGTATGTAAGTAATTGAGTTATTTCATTTTAAATGTAAGTCTGTTGTTTCGACACCACAAATTTTATTATTATTTATATGGTCTTGAGTAATATGCAATCGGGGTGATCTATGCGCTGCCACCGACGACGCCGTGGAAGCGGCAAAGTTTAGGGCCAAACAAATTTGAACGACTGTTGTGCCACGATACTAAGAAGAAGAAGAGCGAACTGACCATCTAATTATTACATCCTATGGTATAGTTGTGGGCACGTAACTTGGCAAGAGTCGTTAGATGCGCACAAGTCGTATTTTAGGTCTCTTTGGTTACCAAGCGGGACGCAGGGAACGTTTAGCAACGTCCCGAGCGCGCGATTGGTTGGTCAGTTGACGTAAGGATCGACTGACCAATCGCGTCGGGGTTCAGTTCGGGCACTATGCGCGAATTTACCCCCACTAAGCCAAATTCTTGCCAAGTTACATGCCGAGGACTATATTGAAACCTACATTTACGAATAAATGTGATTTGATTTGAAATGTCTTTGTTATGCAAGAATCTTCGTCACGTGAGAGCGCTGAGATTTTCTTAACAAAATTATTTTGAATGAAAAGCGACCAATTAGCGACAAGGTGAAACACTCGGCACCATCTCGAAAAGTTGCGATGTCAGACGAATAACAGACATAGAGAACCGACTGAGCTTTTTCTATCTATATTCGAGCCAAGATGAAGACACAAAATTTACTAACAAAGCACTGAAAGCTTAATCAGCTGACAGCAGAGGTGAAATTACAGCGAACCTAAAAATAAAAATCTGCCAATCCTATGACCTTGGCTATTTTATGTTCTCAAACTACCTTGCATCTGTACTAACTTAGTTAATGTTCAACAAAACCGACACGCTTCACCCAGAGCGGGAGAAGTCATTGGATGATTACCCAGACCGTAATCAAAAAATGGGTTCATCTTGATGCTGGATAATGCTCGATCGCATACGGCGCGACTAACAAAACATTAGTTGACACTGTAATTGAGATGTTGCATTGGCCAGCCTGCAATTATGCCAAGAATCCCATTCATTCTAATCAGTTACAAATTATTCATTAAAAATCATTTTATTTGAGAGCCATATCATGGCAGTTCCCAAAAAATAACTAGTCTGCCATCTTGAGCTTGAGGAATGGTATAAAAGTTTTTTTTTAATTATAGATAGGCTCGCGCTTGACCTCTATCTCACCTAATGGTAATCGGTGATGTGCGTGTGTGTTTAATAGCCTCGTCAAATAGCCAGCGAACAGATAGCGTGGCGAAACGTTTTTATTTTGTAAATTGTTTCGTTTTCACTTTTGTTTGTGACTAGATTCAATTCAAACGATACGTTCGCTGTCTATTTGACGAGGCCTTTAAGGTATTGCGTAGTAAATTGACAGAGCCAAGTATCGAGTTTTTAATGTGCCAAAGTTTTGGCGGAAGGAGGGGGAGGACGGAGTAAGTAAAGATAGTGGCGTTCTGTAGTTTCCGCGTAGTTCAAAAGCGATCAACATTTTCGTAGGGCGAATTTACCTGAGGTCGTCCTTATAATAGTGGTCAGCGTCGTCAACCTCAGTGAAGGACCAATCTTGCGCTAACTGCGTCGGTAGCCCATGCAAGATTTCTTGCGCCTTTTCAGCTGTTGATTGTTGCAATAGTTCTTCTGACTTTTGCATTATTTCTGGCTCATCGATGTTGCTGAAGTGGGTTACCTTTTCCGTAGAGATCAACTGGGGAAAACAAACTGTTGTTTTAAAAAAGATACTGATGATTTTGAGTATATTATAATATTACCAGCTCACTAGGTTTTTGCCAACAGCTTCGCCTTTGTGCAGTTTGAAAATGATCAGAATGGCTATTGGGATAAAAAGTATCTTGCCCTTATTCAGTTCTTCATTTCTAAATCGTTATTGTAATGTGTACATTACGCTGTGGAAATAGGCATCCATTATGCTAGACACATTTTTTTTAATTGAATAATCAATTTCCAAGTGGTGATGGCAACTTTGGACCGGAGTCGATGGAGGCATATTGTCCGCTTAAAGGGATCCAGTGGCCACGATCATCAGTAATGAGGGACTAATTGAAGTAGCTTTGATCCCCTAAAAGCGAACAAAGCTTCTTCAATCGGTCCCTCGGTCGGTTACTCACCACTCGTTTCTTCCACAGTTCCATAGCAGATTTTTGCAGGCGTTGTAGGGCGGCCAGCTCGGAGGGTCTGACGTCGATGGTGATGTCGTCCAGCTCCACGCTTATATTGACTGTCGGCGCATGCGCAGTCATCCCGCCCTCCGCGTGACGCCACGCCTCCCAAAATGCTTCTCCTTCCACGCTGCGAATATTAAGTAGTGTAAGACTTTAATAGATATCAATAAATAAACACCTTAAGATTAACTTTCACTCACACCTTATTTTGCCGACTATGTATGTTCCATATTTTGAATAAATACAGTTCGAATTGGGAACATACGCCCCCATCTGAAAATTTCACATTTTCTCGCTATGTGGGAGAGGTAATGACTTGCCCGATTATATTCGATAGTATTTTAAGTTTACTAGCAATTCAAGCTATTGTAGTCAGGACCATAGGTAGAGACATGTCGTTGTTTTGACATGATTGCACATTAACCTGAGTTCCTTCAGAGAGAAGAGGCCTGTGTCCCAGCAGTGGGAACATTAAAAGGCTGAGTACAGTATTGAGTCGAACTAAACCAAATTATTTTTTTCTACTGACTGTTTCGTTGGTCTAGTGGACGCAAACTCTGAGCATAATGTGGGTTCGATTCCCAGGTCAGTCAAAATGTTGTTGGGTCCATCTAAAATTACTCAATAGCAGCCTGGAGCGGAGTCCAGATTTATTTATTTATATACACTTTATTGTACACCATAATAAACAAGAAAAAAGAAACTTAATACTAAAAACATACAACAGGTGGCCTTATAGCATACCGCGATCTCTACCAGGCAACTTGGATTTGAGTCCGGTTGATGGCAATAGGCTTGCTCCCTTTTATACAGGACTTAAAAATAACTAGCGAAATGTGGATGTGCTATAGCTGCACATCTGCCCAACACTTTGGAGAATATAGGTGTGATTTTATGTTTATTTACATACATACATACGTCAACTCACGCCTTTGTCCCATGGGGGTAGGCAGAAACTACAGAACGCCACCCGCTACGATCCTTACAAACATCTTTTGCTTCAGTCACGTTGATACATGTAGTCATACACGCACGCCGGTTATGAGTACTGCGCATCTGGCCTATCTGTAGGACTTATTTTTGTAGTAGAAAACTGAGTAATATATACCCCATTATGAGCGGCTGCAGCACCACATGCCGCCGGTCCCCGGGCGAGCCCGCGGCGACCAGCAGCGCCGTGACGAGCCCGCGCGCGGTCAGCCGCGCCGGCCGCGCGCTCCGGCACACCTGTAGCGACGCGCTGTCCCAGCCAAGCACGCCCTCGGACCCGCACACGTTGAACTGACTCGTGTGGATCGTGATGCTCTCTATGCCTTCGTTCACTGCGGACATTCAAACGAAAAATACATGGATACGTTATATGATATTGTTTAGTCAACTGATTGTGCCATAACTCTTAACTCTCATTACTCTTAAGATTTACTCTTTTGATTAAAAAGTCGTACAACAATCGATCAAAAGCTCAATTTGTATTCCGATCTATTGGTGTGCGCATACCATCGACTTAATAGTCGATCTGCGACTGACCAATCTCGCATTAGCATTCGAATTCGCGCCACGTTTCTTGTCACCATGGCTGGAAAATACCTCTCCTTAATCTCATTTTCAACCGACTTCAAAAAAGGAGAAGGTTGTCTACTCGACTGTATGTTTTTTTTTGTTACGCGATTACTTCGTCAATCATGGACCCATTTTCAAAAGTCTTTTTCTGTTTGAAAGGGTATAATCTCGAGATCACATGGAAATCGACCGAACTCCTCAAATTTTATGGGCATACATATAGTGATTTTGGGATTTTCATCAACATAGTAAGCATTTGCATTCAGAAAGAGTCATTTGGTGAAGTGGTACTGATGAATAAGACCACATATGATGTTAACACAATAAATAGGTATTTAGGTATTTACATATGGACATTGGAATATCTCAATGATAAGTATGTTTTGGATATAGGATATCTCGAATAATTAATTGACTGTTATGAAACAAATTTATAAAAATGGTTCTAATGAAAATGATACCATCAAAGTGATCTGGTGATTAAGTTGGGAAGGTAAGCACCGGAACGCCGTAATAATACAATGTATCCCAGTCGTGTTTAGGATTCATAGAATTGTTTTAAGAAGCTCTCTGGCTATAAATGGTTTTCATGGTAATATAAAATATCAAAAAACTACACCAGTTGCCTAAACATAGCACTACAAAACAAAAAATTACTGTCTTTTAGGCAGTTGGTGTCAAAAACAAAACATATAAGTACCTACCTAGACACGACACGTGAGATAAAAAATCGACGATCGATTGCATTGATTGCATGCGCACCTCTAGTACCTAAACGGTTTAGTTGTGTTGAATTCACGAGAAGTACACAACTCGACGGAACACTTTGGTTAATGCAAAAGTTGTGAGTTTGCGCTAGGCATTAGACAGTTTGAGCTCAGTGGATGGCCACGTTTATAGTGGTACCAGTGGCGTTAACAAAGTCCTCCAAAGTGCAGGTGTATGTACATGTACACTTGGAGCACTCCAAGAAGTGGGTCATTTTCTGGACAGTGTGAGCCTGGATAGGTTATATGAGGAGTGCAAATTATTATGGCAAAGAAAGTTATTTTAAAAACCAAAATACCTGACTACTTCAGAAGTGAAGCATTCGGCGGATACATATGGTTTTGGTCAGTCAGCTCGCGATTGTGTATCCTCCGACTGCACAGCATATTTTTTTTTTATTTATAACTTTTTAGTATTTTTTTAAACATATAAGTCTATATACTATATACGCAGTCGAGTAAAAAGGGAGTTAGTGAAAGCGTGACAGTTGACAGGGTGGAATTAAAGAAGAAAACGTGTTTCACCAACCACAACTAATACAGGACAAGAGCAGGAATAAATGATGATGAATAGCTGTTAAAATTCATTATTATCTCATCAGCAGGAGCTCGTGGTAAAAGTAGCATGGGTCGATCTTCAAGGTTAAGCAAAGCTTGCCGAAGTCGGTCCATGGATGGGTGACCACGTTAACATACCGATATTCCTCGTCAAGCACGTTTTAGCCTTTGGTCCCAGCTGACATTTTTACATCTTTGACAGAGGTTACGGATAGTCAGAAACCAGGCAATCTGACACATGACATGCTAAAGGGGGCATCGTACTAATGAGGTAGTTGCGTGGTTTGGAAGTAAGCGAAGAAACAGGCAGAGGTAGATAGCAAATTTGTTATATAGTATGTATTTTGAAATCATCCGTAATAACTCACCCAAGTCGTTCTTCAACTTGTACAGAAAAGGTATTTCAGTTTCAGAGGTGAGCAGGACAGGCTCGGCGAGGTTTCGTTCCAGCTGTAACAAAAGTAAAGTGTGAAGCTCAAGACTGGAGCTGGACTCCAGCTGTGGGACATAGTATCTTAGACAAGTAACAAAGTATTTGCAAACTATTGTAATGATGCTCACTGCAGGACTTAGGGTACCGCGGTACCATTAAGATATTTTAACTACATTTCTTCAACATTTAACTAAGTTTTAGCTCAAGGCATGGTGTCAGCGAGATATGCAGCTGGAAGAAGCTACCAATTGTAATAAAACTTACAAGGCGCATGATGGCCATACTTCGCAGCACCGTGTCAGTGGATACGTCCAGCTGCACGGGGCGCTCGATGTCCAGCCGCATGGTACCGCGCGCATTCGACGGCCCAGACGTGTTACTGCTACTAATACCTGTAATATTATATAAAATGATAAAATCAGAAGAATTCATATTATGAATGAAGATGCCGTAGCTGTGTTTGAAAAAGGCGAGGAAGAGATCCCTAAAGAAGACTGAGTCCACTACTTCATTCAATGGTCCCAAATCCTTCGCATGCCACGGTGCTTAGAAGGAACGGAGACTACTTCGAAAAATAATAAAAATATTAACAGATACTACATCAATTCCATTTTTATTTTATAAAATTTGTCAGTGTAACCCACGTACAATACCAGCCTGTAACTGTTCCACTGCAGGGCAAAGGCCTCTTCTCATACCGATATTCTTCTGTAATATTATTGGAGCTTATTGTCTGTATATTTATCATGCAAGAGGGCGAGACGACCAGGGGTCAACTATGATGTCTTAAAAGCGTAATGATTTCGATGTGTGAGATGGACGCAGCCAAACAGGTAGAATAGCACTATCCCTTTTTCACAAAGCAATCATGATGGCAGTGGCTCTTCGTATTACGGACTGGACGAGTATCGCAAGGGTTGCTTCGTGGTGGCGTGGTAGTGATTCTCAACGAACAAAATTTCATCTACATAAGCTTTCGTCTCCTTTTCAACCAAATAGGAGATGAACGTTGTCTGGAAACTCGTTTCCCTTTTGGGAGTAACATTTTGCTATGGTGTTCACTTTCGTATAACGAACTCATTTGCGAAATTTTACTTTTCTAGACCTTGCGGTTTAAGCCACAGAAACACGGACCAGAGAAGCTATTTCTAGAGGTCGTCAACTTCTTCTTGGTGTGTAAAGAAAGTTTTGACATTTCGGTGCTGAGTGTAGTGAATTTATAATTTTTACTAAGATAGCTACAATCTAGGGGTCTTTAAGTCAAGAGTAAATAGGTTACTTCTAGGCAAGCGTGCTTCATCCTAGACCACAGTATCGCTTACCATAAAGGATTACCATAAAGGGACCTAGGAAACGGTGGGGTGACGACTTTTAAGCGTTTACGGGGGATTAGCCGGAGATAGCAAAACACCGAGAAGAGTGGATGGAGACGTTTGCCCAGCAATGGGTCAGTATAGTTTGACTAAGAAAGTTAAATTGATGATTCTGTTGAGTAGTTTGAAATATATTAAAGCTACTCACTAGCGATGGGGCTGATCATCTTGAAGGTGGCGAGCGCAGGCGGGATGTCGGTCACCGGGTCGGACACGCCCTTTGCAGTAGACAGTACGACGGCGTGCCTGCTATCGGGCTTGTTTTTCTGGCCGAGCGCTATGGACGCATCAAACAGGGACAGCTGTGGAAATTATATAAGAATGAATTTTAAAAAAAACATTCAAATGTATTCAGAATCTGCTCCTTTTTTGAAGTCGGTTAAAAAGAACTTGGGTTCCGCCAATGATATTCTAGTAAACAGATATGTTATGAGCGCGCGCATAGTCTTTAGTCTATGTCACGCATGGCGAAGAGCAATACGCATTGTTGAAACAAAAACAAAATTTAAAAATGCCCTCGTGTGTCTTTAGAAAGTGTACCATGACACCAAAGTACAGTATAAAACAGAAGAGATCTCATGTGAGTGTATAACGTATCTGTTTACTAGAATATCATTGGATCCGCCTAAAAAAGGCAAAACATTTTTTTTTAGGTTTTACGAGTTCACGCGAGCGAAGTCAGATAGTTTATAATATTAGTAGAATAGGTAAGTACAGTAAACCGCACGTTAGTGGAAAAACTTTGACTTGTAGCTGATCTAATTAAATCGGAAACTCATTTCGCCACCGAGCTTCTTTAGAATAAGAGGCCCTTATATACAGTTATTGATATTAGGAGAAATCGACCTAATTCATCACAAATAAGTCGAAACTTGTATTAAGTAGTGTTTAACTTTAAGGTTACAAGTTATCTATACTAATAAAGCTGTAGAGTTTGTTTGTTTGAACGCTCTAATCTCAGGAACTACTGGTTGGAATTGAAAAAAAAATGAGTTGGATAGTCCATTTATCGAGGAAGGTTAAAGGCTATATAACAACACGCTACGACCGATAGGAGCGGAGCATAAATGGAAAATGTTGTATAAACGTGCAAAATTATTCCTTTTTGAGGGCTTCCGTTGCGTGCGCTGCATAAACGGTTTAAGTTACGCAACAATCAAATATGTAGAGTAGGGTAGGTAGGGAAGATGGTTAGGTAGGTAGCCAGTTGACGGGAGCGAAGCCGCGTGGGACAGCTGGTGCGTTATATTGTAATGAATAGAGTGTAATGTTCGTTACGGTTGACAGTGATAGAAAGTTTAATATTCTCTGGTGATTCTAATCTTTGTGTTTTGATTACTTATTACTCTCCCTCTACTTAAAAACAAATATTATGAAGAAATAAAACGAATTCGATATATTATAATTCTGCGTTTGTTTTACATCGATTTAACTGTTTTTGTACAGATGACAGATAGTTTGAGAATATGAAATATCACAGGTACAGGTATAATACTAGAAGTTAAGATTAGAGCGAACCCAAAAATAAAAATAAAATCGTCCCCTGCTGTCAGCTGAATCAGCTGTCAGTGATTTGGTAGTAAACATTGTACCTTGATCTTGGCTTAGTATAGTTTACAATATCAGTAGGCAGTAGTACTATATTTATTTTATATTTTTATTTTATTAGTTTTAAGAAGGCTTACAGTCTAATTACAAATAATAATAGGTAACTACAACACATTATCAAGTTGCTAATAACAAGCCTCCACAGATATATAACATATCGATCAATTTAAGCCGAACAGTTAAAGTTCAATGTGTACATAAGTAAGTAGGTTATTCCAATTTATTTAATTATTTAAGTTACTACGCATTAGTCAAAGAACCACTAGCCGGTGCATAATTCACAAAAAATGATTTGGCTAAGAGCGTCCTTGCTGTGCTTATCCTAGTGCAAAATAAGTCAACATCGTGCTCAGAAGACACATCATTGAAACTTCGAGCGCCTCTTATAAGAAAAGCATTACGCCTATAATTAGTAGTGGTAGAAGAAACATCTAGAAGCGGCCTTTTACGTAATCCAATAGTGTTAGTGCGAAATGATAACTTTGTTAGTAGCTCAGGGCAGTCAATCGAGCCATTCGCTATGTTAATCAAAAAACATACATCATTAATGAGCCGCCTACGATCTAATGGCAGAAAATGGTACCTCTTACAACGGTGACTGTAATCTATAGATACTTGGTGCGCCCTATAATCCAGATGTCTAAGAAACTTTTTCTGGATGCCCTCAATGCGTGACTTATGGATCTCATATTGAGGGTTCCAGACTTGCGATGCATACTCCAAGTGGCTGCGCACGAACGAACAGTATAAAACTTTGATAGGCTTCAGAGAACGGAAACAGGCTGAGGCTCTGATTACAAATCCTAGTGCCCTCGAAGCCTTGCCCACAATACCGTCAATGTGTTGGTCAAACAGTAATTTGCTATCTTGTATAATACCTAAATCCCTTATGCTGTTAACTTTGCCCAAGGTAAGTCGGTTGAGACTATAGTTTGAATTTACTATATATTTCTGGCGCGTGAAGGTCATCTGAAAACATTTAGAGACATTTAATTGGAGCAAATTATGTTTGCAATATTCTTCAAATCTATTCAAATCAGCTTGTAACTGGTGAGTATCCGAGATATCACGTATAATCTTGTGAACCTTCATGTCATCAGCATATAGCAATACGTAAGAGTGCTTGAAGCAGTTTACAACATCAGCAATAAACAGAGTGAAAAGCAAGGTCGCCAAAACTGAACCCTGTGGCACACCCGAAGGGACCGATGTCCAACCCGAAGTGTAACCTTGGAGAACCACAGCCTGACTCCGATTCTCAATATAAGACGAAAACCATCTATAAAGGTCTCCGTGTATACCGGCTTTGAGCAACTTCTCCAGCAGCAGACGATGGTCGATACGGTCGAAGCACTTGCTGTAGTCGGTATAAATGACATCCACCTGCGCATGTCGATCCATACCACCCGATATAAACTCGTGCGATAAGACCAAGTTAGTCGTAGTGGATCGCTTTTTGAGGAAGCCATGTTGTTCCTTCCCGAAGTTACTTTCCATAGCCGCATAAACATCGTTATACACTATACGCTCAAGGATCTTTGAAAAGAGACATAACTTAGATATCGGGCGATAGTTCGTTACATCAGATTTGTTTCCTTTCTTGTGAACAGGGGTGATGAATGCCGATTTCCAGATTTTAGGAACTATACCCTCAGAAATAGATCGATTGTAAAGGATACACAATGGGACTACCAAACTAGCGGCACATTGTACTATAAACTCCGGGGGTATGAGATCCGGGCCACCTGATTTAGAAAGGTCCAAGGACTCGAGCAATTTCAGTACTCTAGAATGAGATATTTCCAACGTACTGATAAATGCGACACTATCATCACTACCAACACCACTATAAGTCTGCGAAGATGTACTAGGGACGTGCACAGGTTCTTGGAAAGTGGAGTGGAAGTACGCCGCAAATAAATTGCTGATATCCTCACCACTACTCGCCGTAACGTCACCATACCGCATGAACTTAGGAATTGCATTAGAAATTCTCCTACTTTTCATATAAGACCAGAAAGATTTTGGATTTTTGACTATCGATGATTCTATTTTATCCATGTATGTATCATAGCATGCCTTTTCCAACTTAATGGCCCTGCTCCGTAATAGGGAAAAAGAATGAAAATCAGAGATATTACCATACGTTTTATACTTACGATGATACTTATATTTTTCCCTTAATACCTTTATTAGAGCAGAACTATACCATAACGGATACGATGATTTTTTAACACATTTGAGAGGGATGTGCTTGTCTCTAAGTTCGTATAATTTATTGTAAAAGATTTCAACAGCACTTTCCAATGACTCCGAATTTAAAAGGTCAGTCCAGTTGATACCGTCCAATTCAGATCTAATGGCCACATAGTCACCCTTAGAAAACATGTACCGACCGAATATTATATGAATTGCCAAGGTTCTGCTTGCATAGATAAAGGGCGCAAATGTGTAATTTATAAGTAGTAGCCGGCCGAGACCTCCTGAGAGTAAGGGACACCCAAATGTCCTCAGCAGTACTACACCAATCACGTCTCTCGACTACAGCAAGCTCGCTTCTCACCGCTATTAAAACACCCCCACCCCGCTGTTGAGCAGTACGGGAGTAATCACGATCTCGTCTTATCACCATGTACCGACCATCAAACATCTCACTGCTGAATATATCATCTACCAGCCACGTCTCAGTAAAAACAATAACATCATATGAACTAAGTAGTATTTTACGGAAGATATTGTTCGTTTTCGTACGCAGGCCACGCACGTTCTGATAATATATGTTAAGAGTGAACATTTTTAAATCTAACTATAATAAAATATATAGCAAAAACAGATAAGTTATATAGTAAAAGCGCACAAGATTGTCTTTCTATAAGAAATAAGTAAACTACGAGGGTAGAAGCTAATAACTCGCGATAAATTAATAGGCACTGTAATGCACAGTGTCCGACAAATAACTTTTTTAAGAAATATATGACCATCGACTTATGAATAGAAACAAAAGGTGACGAGCAAAAACAAGATAAGAAACGCTCGCGGCAGATGGCATCAACGAACACGATGCTGCATTCAAAATTGAGCCATAGCAGAGTACACAAAAGATCATAATTATATTGGAACAAATTATATGAGCAAAAATAATATTTAAAAGACTTACTGTTTAGCACTGTGCAATGACACAATGCCAATAGGAAAACAACAATAGCACACTGCATTATGTGGTTCTCAAACTTTACATGGAAGCAAACAGATTTTAAGTATTTTATAAAGTTTGCTAGCTTAGTTACACAATTTTCGCGAGATCCTTTTCGGATTTGACAAAAATTACCGGAGAAGTGTCCATTTTCCTCGTGTGTATTTTTGAATGTTTGACCCACACGTATTGAAAATTCATTTCTGCCGCAATTTTTTTGGTTTTTGACAACAGGAACTTATTTTTTGTTGTAAGGTGGTCATTAATAAACCTATAAATATCACTGTTTTACACTGCATTCGTGCCACGCTCTAGTGTAGTAACGCTAGCAACAGCAAGGCATGTCCTTGATGAAAACGTAAGTTTCCGCCTACTGATACAATTGTGATCTTATACCTGTATAGCATACCTGTAATGTTTTCTGTGTCTTCCTCTTCCAGTAATAGACGTTGGGCTGGAACAGCATGATTTGCAGCAACGACATGGTGTGTCCCTGCGATATTGTCTGTGGCACACATAATTATCAAATTTTTTAATATCATTGCTGGATGATGAATGTGAAGTCAGACAGATTGAAAAACTGTGTCATGGGAAACAAGACAAAAGTTACAGATATAACGTGCAAAAGCAAGTATATCTGAGACTTTGATCATTTGTTCCTTTCCGATGCGCAAGGCCCGGTGCGCAGTTTTTTTTTTTTTGTATGATATTTACATTGAAGCCAACTTCAGGTCGGCCAAGACGTTTGGCAAGAACTATAACTGAATGAAAGAAAAATAAGTTCAGAGTTGTTTTCTAGTTGTTCATTTGTGTCCATTTCAAAGTCTGGATGGAGAATGGCTCTCATTTGACCTTGATCGGCGGTTTTTTAACCTAGGGTGGTACATTTATGTTGCTTCTGTAATGCTTCTTTTAACAAAAAATATTGAACGGCTCGTGCTCTGAAGAATTGTGTGACTTATAAAATCTAACTGTTGTTAACTTGAAGGTCATTTAACATGCTTTCAGCCGATATCAATACTAACTGGGTTTAATGCATTCGTTAATGGCAGTACAGGGGTGAATGCTATTTTCAGAGAGTGTATTATGTAACCTATCTATTATGAACATTGTGTGTGCAAAATAAACATAATTTCTCTTCTTTTTTGTCAGTGATGGTGTAGCAACTAGCGTGTCTCACCGGCAACTCCAGGGTGGTTTGTCCGCGCTCCTGCACACGCGCCATGTCCGTGAGGCTGCGGCAGCTGCCGAGCGACCCTGACGCCTCGGCTGCCTCCTTTTTCCGTTGTATATCTGCCTTTATAGCATCCTGCCAACATACGTTCAAAGATATTTATTTATTTTAAAAAGTTTTTTTCAAAAACAATACAACCGACTTTAAAAAATACTATATAGTGAAAAATTACTTCAATTTTGGCAGTCAGTGTTCCTGTTTTTCTTTTTCGTTTTTTTGACACCAACTTTAGAAATTGAAGTTATTTATGAGTTTGTAGTGTTTTTTTTTGTAAGTCTGTTGTATTTTTGATTTTCTCTTTTTAGTTGTGGTACATAAAGAGCAAGAACTATAGGAAGGTACCTACCTATAATGCACAAAGTTATCCCAGAATAGAATACCCGAATAACATAAAACTTGAATATAAACGGTGCAATGAGAGTGTACCAGAGTAAACTGTACCCATCTGCGTACCTCTTTAGAGCGTACCGGCGCGATGTTATGTTATGAAATGCCGAAACAATAAACAGACATGCGATTGCAGCAATCCCGGGCGATTTGCCGTTGTTTATTGAAAAGGTCTGTTTTATATCTTATCTTATCTTACGAAGTTCTACACCAAAATTAAATGGGACTACATGAGAAGCACCAGCTTACAAATAAAAGTTTAAAGGTAACACACATAAAAAAATAAAGTTGAATTCAGTCCTAGTCCTCCTCCTTTTTAGTTAAAAAAGACAAAGCCACGACAACATCATCATCTACAGCCCGACTTCGCCCACTGCTGAGCACAGGCCTCTTTTTTCTTATGCCAATCCCCACGCACCTGCGCCACCCTTATCTAGGTTCTACACGCGATGGATACAATGTCGTCTATCCCACTCGTTGCCGGACGGCAACCCCGTTTCTGCCCTCCGCCTACCTCCTCCATATCTGCATTCCTTCTGCCTGTTCTAGGTCTTATAATGTTTACCATAATTATGCTAAACTAATTAGAACATCGAGTTCGTCCCTACGTACATAAGTTTTGAATGTTTCACTAAACTAAGTTATTTATTACTGAATGCGTAACCGATCAGTATTACACGGCGCTTAGGACCTTCCGTCCACGAAATTCTAATGTCGCGGCGTTAGTGACACCGAAGACGCTTTGATCGAAAGTTCTTAAATACTACTACTATACAACAAAGTATTGAATTGCCCGTAGAATTACCAAAGTGGCAGTGGTTAGGGCACATAACTCGCATAACGGATGGTAGATGAGGACGAAAAATTATGGTCGGCAACCGCGAACCCGAAGACGCTCCGTTGGAAGGCCTCCCGCTAGGACCTAAAATCTAGGTAGACCGATGACCTGGTCAGGCTGTAGGAATCCGCTGGATGCGAAACGCATAGGACCGATCGATATGGCGACAGTTGGAGCAGGCCTATCTTCGACGTCTTTCGGTTAAATTGATTATGATGATAATAATGAATATGACAACAAAGCATAATGTATGCACGCACCCGCAACATATCCATAGTGACCATGGGCTTCTCTTTGGTCGTTGAGGGAACCTTGGGCGGGCGCAGCAAGGCCAGGTCAGCACTGCCGTCGTCCGCCACGTGAAGCGTCAACTCGATCACGCCCATCGTCACGAACAGCTCCAGGTATTGGGACGCATCCGGGCTGACAAAAATCATTACAAAATGAAACAAGCTTAAGCAAATATACAATTCTCGCCAAACTTCTTGACCGACCTAAAGTTGGCTACAATTACTGCGCAGTAATAAATCTCATACTAAAACAGTACCGCGCCGTGCCTTGCGCATTGGAAAGCTAACTTCAGGGCAGCCAAGAATTTTGGCAAGTACTGTACCGTCGTTTAAAATCTACAACCACGTAAGTATTTTTTTTAAGAAACACGTTACGAATGTCCTGGTTACACGAGTCTAGTTTCTCAAGCCAATATAGCAGTAGTAAGCTAGTGTTAGCAAGCTAGTACTTCTGGCTATGTACACTATACTAGCTTTATTTCTAGGTAAGTAAGCTAGTTAGAAAGCTGGTAAGCCAGCTTCTCAAAATATTATGTAACTACTAGGACGGGGTTTCATATTTTGAGCCAGTAGCACCCCGACACTGATTTTATTATCCTGGGTTGTGTATATAGCTTCATATTATGACCGGCGAAGCTAATAATCGATTGGCTAGTGAGCTTCCATTGCCCTTCACGGACATGTTGCTACGATAGCGCCATCATTTGCCCCTAGGGTGTAATTGGTTCAGTGTCATTCAGTCGATACCGGCTAGTGCCGAAACCCAGCGCTGTGGCTCTGTCTCACACGCGAGTCCCAGCATTATGCCGAGCGATGACCGTTTTGCAAAGCTGTGACTCATAGTTTTAATTAAGTTATTCCTTTTATTTTTTTAATGGTATGCGTTGTGCATGTCGCTTTTTTCTTTCTTTCTTTATGCACTGTAATAGTACTGGCAAAGATAATATAATACTAGCATACAGATGCCTCATCCCATACAAAAACAAAGAAACCGCGCCGACGGAACTAGCGTTTTTCGTCTGATTAAAACGATTATTTTTTGTACAGTTTCGCGTTCGGTTCAGTTTAAAGATGGTGTAAGCAGCGATATGCAAGTAGAAGGGTTTGGTGAAGATTTGTTTTATAGTATTTTTTTGCACCTTTTCACAGTTTTATTGCACCAAAATGTGTTACAATACGAATTTAAACAATCGAGTGGAATGCCTCAGACATTGAAAGCCGCGCAATCTATTGGCATCAATTTTAAATTGATCCGTTCAAATAATCTTTGAAATGTGAATTAAGGGCCCAATATTCCATAATTTTGTACTTAGGAGAGTTGATTAAACAAGAACATACAATTTGTATGTTTAATTCCAGAAAATGATAGCTTGAAAACTTGTCTCGTGTCTCGCGGTTGCTGAAGTGATTTCAAAGTCGAGGTTTATTTATACTATGTTTCTTATATTCTGTCACTCACGTCTCCATGAAGAGAACAGACAGCGACTTGCGCAAGGACAGGTCCGGATCACTGATCTTGGTTTTGGAGGAGGAAGCCACGGTCTCCACTCCGGAGTCGGACGCCATACGGCCCAGCTCTTGAATGCTTGTAGCCTTATTTTCTATAAAAGAGTGATTAGGTTACATTAGGCGAGCGTGCTTCACCGTCCGTCGACTACATATATAACATCCCTAAAGTTAAATGTATTAAGGTTTTCAAATATAACGTCAATTAATAATAATAATTATAAATATTTTTTTTGTAACATTCAAATTAACAACACAACAATTAGTTGGCTACTTTTTTCTATTTACAAATATTTTCTTCATTTTTCGGCGACATTTTCTGGTTACACTAAAACTTATGAAATCACTAACTTCTGGCCGCGGCTTCGCCCGCTTGAAAAGTGTTTAAATATCCCAAGGCAACGTTATACCGCTTAGAGCATTTAACCTATGGAGATGGCATAGCTGAGCGTACCCCTCTGCCAAAGTCGCTTGGCCATATGACCATACGCGTTATATAAAACTAGTTCATTCGCCGACCGCCGCCATTGTGTATCGTATTGTGTCGCAAGTAAGTTCTCCGAAAAAATGGTTAATTGTGCGGTTTCCTCTTGCAAAAAGCGAGCTGCCACTTTCAATTTGCGAAGCCATGGTGTTTCCTACCACATATAAGTATAAATTATACATCAACATAGTTTTATTTAAGAACAATGTCGAAATAATAGATAATGCCTTTACGATAGAAAAATTCAGTGGTACGTTGGTAGCACAAACGCAGTACAGGGGCTGACAGGGTAGCGATGTGCATAGTGCTGGGACAACGTGAATGAATGATTGATAAATTAAATGATTTTTTTGAATCAGTATGTTCAGTATCAAAATAATTTTGTTTGTGTTGGTTTCTGGACGTCAGGTTGAACTAAAAAAATATATTATTTATAAATGTCTATGAGAATAGATTTAAATTCTTTTCTTTTCAAGTTTTAGGCTAATAAAACGTAAGTTTGTTCGTTTCGTTAGTGAGTTTTCAATCATTTTTTAATCCCCGACGGAAAAAGAGGGGTGTTATCAATTTGACGTGAATTGCTGTGTATCTGTGTGTCTATCTGTGGCATCATAGCTCCTAAACAGATGAAGCGATTTAGATTTTTATTTGATACCTCTATCGAGAGGAGACTATCGCAGCCATGGTAGTTACAATGACAACCCCACTGCACATTAATTCGAAGCCATATACAATTGCGAATGTTAAAAATACTCAAATGTTCGTTTATCCTTTTTAACCAAAAAAGTTGATCCACAGAAATGTGTTCGACATGTATATAATAAACTGGTACATTTAAAAAATCAGTGATTGCCTCTAGGCGTGATCATTGAGACATGTCTATGAACTAGATTATGGCTATGAAACCATACACGTATGTTTTCCTATATAAGATATCAAACTAGCTTAGCTAGGAAACACCGTACTCAAATAGTTCAAAACAAACGAAAAACTGACGTGTTAAAGTGTTACATAAAAAAGTTTCAAATAAAAGTCTATCCGGTTGATTGTATTATTTATTATTTACGCTTTCCTACTATTTAACACGTATACATAATATCCGTATTAAAGAACGGTGCTCATGTATGAATCCCGAATGCCCGAACCTAAATAAAACAAAATGTCAGTGACAGTTTCATACTATTCTAAGCTGAAACCTGTAGGTACTATAGTTTATGATTAACATTGTTCCAAGACGTATGCCACCATTTTTTTGGGTACTACACCCAGTTCGTCTACCATGCATGGTGTATTTGGATATTACATTTATTTGTAACGTCATTCTTATAGGAAAGACACGGGTCCAACAATATATATTATGTAATTATGAAATATTATTCACTAAAAATAAATTCTATCGTTCTTTTTTTAGTGTATCTTAAATTCTCCTACCTTTCTTACCTACCTACGTAGTTTCGCAGACCACAAATCATATTTCGTATCTTTTTTTATTTGTGAAATTATTTACTTAACTTTATTTTTAAGTGTACCAAAAATAAAACGAATGAACATTTTGCTCATTCATTTATGCATTAAAATGAAATTCCACTCATTCTTCGTATCACATCACTAGCACTTTGTGTTTGTTGTCATAGGATAACTGTATAAATACACACAAAATTGTCAATGAATATGTGTTTTTTGATTGTGTGATTATTATTTCTTCGTGTGCGTTTGTAGCAATAGGATCCATGTATCTGTGGGTGATTGTCAAATTTTTGTAGTGTGCTGTATGTGTTTTCCTCGCCCCCCGCCGAAAGTGGCAGAAAAAGTTGTTCGGTGATTCGCGGCTTGCCATCTCCATAGGTTAAATGCTCTAAGTTATACCGCCATAATGTGCTATTCCAGACTATAAACTATCTCTGCCAATTTTCATACAGATCCGTTCAGTCATTCTGGCGTGATTGAGTAACAAACATCCATACATCAAACATTCATCCATTGAAACACACACATTTATAATATTAAGTAGGATTACCGGTGGATACAATGGTTTCGAACAAGTTCATCTCGATGGCCGATTCGGATTCGGGCATGATGTAGATTGCGTACGGGCACACGCCAAACTTGTCGCTTGCCGCCTCCAACGGGTGACTGATTTCCAGATACCTAAAAAGAATAAACAAACATTAATTTAATTCCTTTTCGTTCAGATATAAGTGGCCGTAGAGCGAGTTTTTAAACGTACTTGAACGGGTTAACATTGAATAATGAGCTAGGTATTCATGACTATACTAATTTACTGTGCTCGATATATTGACATATTGTATCTTGTTGACATTACCATTTTTATTTGATTTTTATTTTGATTGACATTTTACCATTTTATTTGACTTTTATCTTAACTTTAATTGCCAAACTTTATTTTATAATTGTTATTCTGTAGCATTTTTTAATAATTCAAAAAATATTTTTTCGATTTAATATTTTATAATCAAATTTCTTTATTATTTCACTCAACTGCTGTGCCCGACAACCATGTGAACTATATTACTATTTATATCAAATCAATTAATTTATTTGCGAAATATGGGTAGTTTTCAGGGTGACATTTTAATAAAATTTGTTAAGACCATATCCTACCATGGTATGTGTGCAAAATATTATAATAAAATATTAAATTACTTATAAATTAACGATTGCATCACCAATTGCATTACATTATATAATTCGATTATTGTACAATTATTCAACTTCATTATTTTCTCATTTAAATAAGATTTTCTTAAACAATATAGTTATTGTTAAATAACAATAACTATATTGTACTTAAATAAGTATTTTACTGTATGTAAATTTATGAATGTGTAAATAAAGAAACAAATAAAATTAAAAAAAAATGTAATTATGCATTTGCATGTTTACACTGGTTATTGCCAACTTTAACTAAAAACTAGTGATGCATATTTTTTTGGTATATATTTTGGCACAGAACAGACATTTCTGCTTTTAAATGATTTGAGCCATCGAAGATTCTGAGAGTCAGAATGTTGAGAAAAATGTGCGGATCGACGAGAATGGATAAATTGAGAAATGAGTATATTCGAGGAAGTATAATATTAATAGGATTCGGGAATGTCTAACCTGGGGTCACTGGTAGCATCGATGAAGTCCATGGCCAATTGTTTGAGCAGCACCAGCTGCGCGATGCTGAACTCGATGCTGCAGTCCGACACCAGGTTCAGTTCTACGGCGGGGCCGCATGTCAGCATGCCGCTCACGTACAGCGCGGGCGCAAATATGCAGCTTAGCTCCACTCTGAAAATAAAGCTGTGGCTGACAAATCCTCTTCTCTTAAAATATTTGTCAGCGGTGAGGGGCGGACTTGGCTTTAACCCGCAGCGAGTGAAAAGGTAATTTCATTCTTGGTATGTAATGAAACGCCAGTGACATAAGAAACTACTTTGTGCCCTAGGGCCTAACGCCTAGACTAACATATTATATAATACTTACTGAACTCTTGCTGTGTGTGCGTGTGTTCCACATAAATGATATGGTCTCGTGGAGAAACAACGTAAAATGTGGTGACAAAAGAACACGAGTTTGTTGACAGTTAACAGTTATCATGTGAATAGAAGTGTTATGAAATGCTCACGTGTGTAATATTGGTACCATCTCCGGCACCTCCACTGCCTTGCTCCATTTCAAAGCCGGGTTCTCACCACTTGTGCCCATTTTGGCCTCTGCGCACGCCTCCTGTTGATATAAACATATAACTTGTAGGGTTCCGTTGCTAAATCGCAAAAACGGAAGCGAACTCGTAGGGTGCGGTCCCATGAGCTATTAACTAGTAGTTTTGAATACAGAAATGGCGATATAATAGTTTGGAAATTGGCAAAACTAGCTAAAAGCTCTAGATGGGACCGCGCATATCTGAGGGTAGATTCGGAGAGCATCATCGATCGCATAGTGCCAACACCTTACGATAGATACTAAAACATCCAACCTTACATACATAAACCATTACGCGTTAGTACAACCGACGATCCGACGCATGCGTTAGAGCCGGTTCTCATAGCGCGTTACGTCAGCATTGAGTTGATGTTGCGCTATCGCTGCGGTGCATATATATGCACGGTGCACTGCGTCGACGCAACACACACAGGATTGACTACATCCAGGTCTGTCTCTCTACCCGTGTAGGTATCAAAATCATAATTAGGCGCGGTGGCCATGCCAGCGTGGCCAATCCAGTAGGGACTCACGAGCGAGCAGTGGCGCCCGCGCGAGCTTTGTTCATAACCTACTTCACCGATCCGACCGATGTTTTAAAAAAGGAAAAATATGAAAAAGGCAAAAAAATACACTGTGTTTAAATATGGATTGCGATCCAAATTTAACTTCTTTTAATCTAAATATGGACGCTGAAAGGTAAGATCTACTTTAAAGTGTTTATTATTATTACATATTCATAGTGGTGTTCAGAGAATATGGCACCGACAATACATTCTACAAAGTAGCATACGACCACGGTTATACTCTGAACACCACTATGAATATGTATGCAATACAATAAAATATTAAATAATATACATAATAATATATTTATACCATTCCCCCTCTAAAAAGCTTATTTTATTCACTGAAAACAGTGAATAAAAAGCACTTTTTATCACTGTTTTGGTGTTTGAATTTGGAACAGACCAATGTATTAGACGTCCATCTCAATGCTATGTAACCTCCTTGCGCCTCCTTGCGCAAAAAATACGCGATACAAACTTCTTGTGCAGAGAACTCTCGACTTTCAAACTCCTTCTTAATTTTGAGTTTGTTATTTAGGATTTTAATAATGATTTTGATTTTAGTCTAGGATATTTATTGAATACTTATTTGGATTATAATTTTTATATTAATTGCAATGGTATTTAATTAATTCTAATTATGTAACGTAACGGAGGTGGTCACTGGCTCCTGAAACACAGGCGCTGTTACCTAGCTCAGGGGTCAGGGTTTCACATTTGATGTAAATTTTGAAGGTAATAAACCATTTATTTATTTATTAAACGTAATATTCCTTGTGCTTTTCGCTTAAATCTTTCTTTTTCTCGAAGTCATGGTGTAAAATATAGTATGCAACTCTTGAATAAAACGGATTTATATCGAGGGCAATGAATCACTCGCGTCGCTCATAATTCTAACACTTGAATCACTCGCTATGCTCGTGATTCAATCATCATGAATCACTCCCTACGGTTGTGATTCAGTCGTTAGAATCCTTCACTTGCTCGTAATTCATCTCTGGCCCTCGCTTTAAATCCGTCTTTTATTCACTAGTTGCATAATATACTATTATACCATTCCCCCTCTAAAAAGCTTATTTTATTCACTGAAAACAGTGAATAAAAAGCACTTGTTTGAATTTGGAACACACCAATGTATTAGACCACCATCTCAATACATCCTTGCGTAAAAAAATACTCGATACAATTTTTTTGTGCAGAGAATATTCGAGTTCCAAACTCCTTCTTCGATTTTAATTTTGAGTTTGTTTATATTTAGGATTTTAATAACGATTTTGTTTTTAGTCTAGGATATTTATTGAATACTAATTTGGATTTTAATACCAATATTAATTGCATTGGTGTTCAATTAATTATAGTTATAATTAATTATTATAATTGGCCCCTGAAACACAGGTGCTATTACCTAGCTCAGGGGTCAGGATTTCACATTTTTTGTAAATTTTGAAGGAAATAAACCATTTATTTCCTTATTACTCGTAATATTCCTTGTGGTTTTCGCTTATATCTTTCTTTTTCTCGAAGTCATGGTATAAAATATAGTATGCAACTCTTAAATAAAACGGATTTATATCGAGGACCATGAATCACTCGCGTCGCTCATGATTCTAACACTAGAATCACTCGCTATGCTCGTGATTCAATCATCATGATTCAGTCGCTACGGTCGTGATTCAATCGTTAGAATCCTTCACTTGCTCGTGATTCATCTATGGCCCTCGCTTTAAATCCGTCCTTTATTCACTAGTTGCATAATATACTATTATTACATGTAAGTTGTTTATTTAATACCTGATATATAACAATTTCAGATGAGAATATTTTCTTGTTTTAAGCAATTTTTCAGCTGTCGGGTTTTAGTTTTTGAAATTATTTTTTATTTTGGTGTTTTTGCACAGTCACATCACATATTTTGCTGTTTAGGGTTTGTTGTTTTTTTACATGTATCTAGATAATGCATAAGTTACAACAGTGGTCTATATATAACGTATAATGATAACGTAGTTGATTTAGAAAATTTACTATACATTAAAGGACTATGCTATGTGTGTGTAATTATTTTAGCTAACGAAACTTACATACATAGGTTTATGTTTCGAAATTTGAGAGACTTAGTTATGAGGGAACAAATGAACATAAATGCATACTAACATACTTGCATACCGATCAACAAACATTTTGCGCCGATGCAAAGTGTTTGTGGATCGGTAGTCGAGTAAAAAGATAGTTAGGATTACTTTGACGGAATATATCTACCAAACGATACGCTTGCCTAAAATTCGATGTAACAAACCCTACTTTAATTTTAAAATCTCTGTTCAACGATACCACATATGATACGGAGGAGAGAAAACTTTTTAGCTCGTCTTCGAGCCCGCTAGAGGATGCCATATTAAATTTTATGTGATGTCACATAGCCTAGCCTAGCCAGCAGACAGACATGACACTTCTAACGACACCTCATTTGTCAAATTATGATAAGTAGTTTAGAAGTTATGAGGAAACAGATGAACATACATACATACACACTTATAGGTCAAATACATAACCCTACCTTTTGCTCGCCGTAGTCGCGTAATAAGTAGGAACGTAGATATACTAGGTTGGTTATTTTTCACAAATTTATTAGAATTAAGAAATTTCTTATTTTTGACATTGACGATCTGTTTCGTTATAAGTACCTACCCACCTACTAAATAGGTACATGTTTTCTGTTCGCTAGCATAAAGTGGTTAGATAGAAATAAATATGCATTGGTACATCCTATAGTTAGGTATGAATTATAACTGCCAAGTAAGTAGTTAACTTTAGAATTTACCAATAGCCTGTGTAAGTAAGGTGTAGGTACTTATTTATACCTAACGAACAGACAAAAAACACCACCGAAGATTTCATCAAGCCAACTTTAAATAAACAAACAAAAAATATCACTAAAGATTGAATAAAGAGGTAGGTTTCTGGGAAACCTAGTTTTCTTTTATTTTAATTTGTTAATTACAAATGACGGATTACAATATTCATTGTCTATCTACCTACTTGACCGTGTAATCATACTCATCAAACATAAGACAGATTACGTGGTCAAGCAGGTAGACGATGAATATTATAGTAGCAGCGGCAAGCAGACAACCCTAGCGCGTTACTCCGCGCCGGACAGCGACAGAGTTACGCGTTAGAAGAGAGCGGCAACGTTTAGGTAAATATCGCGTTAGACATTGAGTGCTTATGCGAGCTGACATCTATGTAATGTCGATGTCAAAATGTCCTGATTGTGTTCGGGACTCACCTCAGCGAGTGTTATTTTCTTGAACCTGCTGGACGCCACCGAGACGCTGCTCACGACGATCTCGTACTGGCGACCTTCGAAGCCGATAGTCGCCGCCATCCAGCCTCCTTCCACGTTAGGACTCGCCGCACGCCTGCGAGTTTTTTAAAACAATGAGTATTTGAGAGCAGTGGTTGCAAGTTTTAGGTCGCAGGTACGAACCCAAGCAGGCGCTGTACTTTGTGTAAATTATTACATCACCACTGCTCTCAAAACGTTAAAGGAAAACATCTTGAGGAAACAGGCATGTCCTAGAACCAAATTTCGAAGACATGTGACATCCACCAACCCGCACTGGGCTCACGTGGTGGATTACGGCCGTATGAGAGAGAATGTATCACAGAGAGGAGACCTGTGTTCCATCAGTGGTAACATTAAAAAGCTGATGTTGACGAGTATTTTCTGAAATTATAAGCTTTGACTCGTGTGCTTAAAGTTGATGTCGAAGCTTTTCATGTCAATAATAGCCACGAAAAATACATACCGGCAAACAGGATTTTCAGGATGTGGATTGATAGTTACTTTCCCCACCTGTAAAATATAATATTTTAAATTTCAAGAGCAACTATAAAGTTTTTGTCTATTCTTTTTCATAATAATCTACCTTTACGAATGGACTAGTATAATACATAATTATTGTTTTTAACCGACTTTCCAAAAAGGAGGAGGTTTTTTGCTTTTTTAGTATTTTTGTCATTGAACAAGTGATTAATATGTTCACTATGTATAATGCCCGGGCATTATGAATCCATCAAGTCAAATCGGGCAATGTAATGAATACTGATTTAAACTTCTATAGCTGCCCACGTGTGATGTGCGCAGGGTGACAGTCAATTCCCAAACATTTTGTACCCGTAAATTGCGCATGGTGACACCTAGTCACCTAGCAAAGAAAATTTGGAGTACTGGCATTTTAAGCCGTACAGCTCTAGGGTATTTAGAAGGAACTTCATTAATCCATGAATTTAGTTCCCCACACTTTGATATATGACAACACTAAACGAGTATAATCTGTCAGTCTGACGTAGTATTCGTACAAATTAAAATCAATATCAACATTAAAATAATTTAAAAAACACAATCTTTTATTACCCTGCCCAATAAGTGATGGATATTAATCAGAAAGCCCGATCAATTTAATTATTTCAATAGTTTTATCACATTACCTACTCAAATTGGGCATTTTTTAAATTGCACGGTCATTATGAATAATGCCGTATTAATCACTTAACCCGTTCACTTCACCGATTATTCCGTCAATTATGGACCGATTTTGCAAATTCTATTTTTGTTTGAAAGGGTATTCTCTAGAGGTGGTCCCATTGTCACCAAGTCAGGATCTGATGAGGGGATCCCATGGAAATCGAGCGAACTCATCCATGTTTTTAGGCATATATATAGCGATTTTGGTTTCATCATGAACATGGCAAGTATTTGCATTCAGAAAGTATCATTTGGTGAAGTGAAACTGATGAAGAAGACACAGATGACCACTTGAACATCTCGGTGTTAAATATGTTTTGGGTATAAGTTATCTCGAATAGTTAAATGACTGTGATGAAGCAAATTTAAATAAATGGTTCTAATGAAAATGGTACCATCGAATTGCTCTGGTGATGAAGCCGGAAGGTACGCACCGAAAATCCGTAAAATAACAATGTATCCCACTCGTGCTAAAGCTTGTTGGGCTTTTTATGAGAAGCCCTCTGGCTATAAATGAATTTCATGGTAATATAAGGTACTCGAAATTCAAAAGTGCCTTTTAGGTGTTTAAATATAACAAATGATTATACTTTGATCAAAATGCACTGGTTGGCGTTGATATATTAACAGATATAATACTTACAGATAATACGATTGTGTCATCCAATTCACTTTTTGCTTCTGCTTGCTCGCCGAAGACGAGCAATCGTACGCCGCCAGCGTTTAGGTAAATGTAAGGGTAAAACCAGTCCGGTGTACTGCAAATATTATACTCTGATTAAATTACTGCCTAGTGGTCTAGTGGTCGCGAGCGCTACTGATACGCATAAGGTCCTGGGTTCGATTCCCGCGACGGGCAAAGTGTTATTGGATTTTTCCAAATGGAATTTCACAGTAACAGCCTGGAGCCTAGACTTGTGTCCCGTTGATGGCAATTAACTCACCCCCTATTATAATCACCAGCAAGTAAGTTGGCAAGAGTCGTTAGATGCGCAGAAGTCGTTTTAGGACTCATTGGTGAAAGCTCACTCGTGACGCGGGGCGCTGGGAACGTTTAGCACCATTCCGAGCGCGCGATTGGTGGGTATGTTGACACAAAGATCGACTGACCAATCGCGTCGCTTCCACGTTCCGTTCGCTCGATACGGTGGTTGGTCAGTTCGCGAAATATCCGCAAACTTTCGCCCACTACCTTCGATCAAGAATACACCTAGATTCCCGGTCAGCGCTTAAAAAACGGGCCGAAAATTTGGGCCACAAATACGTTTGTGGACCTATTTCAAAATTAGTATGGTCCAATCATAGCCAACATTAATACGTTAAAAATGCCGCAATGTGCATTCAAAAACTGTGAAAATAACCACCGTAACACCTTGATTTTAGAAGGAATATCTTTTTTTCGGTAAGTTTATATCATTAAGTGTTTTTCTTATAGTAAAAACCGAATTAAATAGAAAATATGAATCAATTACCAACACAATTACCAAATATTATGATTGTTTGACCAACGTTTGCGTCGACAAAGCGAACACGCCAACTATTGTAACAAACATTGACCATTCTGGAACAGAGAATGCATGGAGTAGTTTGTAAAGCTACTTTTTTTTTAATTATTTAAAAAAATACTATTGTGTTATTTTGGTCCGACTACTTTTTTAAATCAGTCAAAAATATTTGACACCATAGAAAACGAAATAAAGTAACCCTGAAATTTCCTAGTGTTTTTTACCTTATTGCTGAAATTTTAAGTTTCGTTTTTTAATAAATATTTTTGTACTTACATATAACTGACTTTTAATTTTCAAGTTTTCATGCAATCCCTACCCTACCTAACTACCCTACCTACCTATCTACCCACGAATATTTTTTTTTAACTGTCTCTATTCGAGCGAACAAAATAAAAAAATAATTATTCAAATCGATCCAGCCGTTTTTGAGTTTTAGCGAGACCAACGAACAGCAATTGATTTTTATAATATAGAAAGATAGGTAGGTAAGTGTGTGTGGCCATTTGAGCGACTTATTTTCGTTCCTGATTCTTAATCTAGTATTTTTATAGATCGATGATATAAAAAAAATAATTGAACGTTTCGACTCCACTCATTCCTTGTCCAAGCTCAAACATAAATTTAAAAAATTCGAATTTCGATTTGTTTTTTTTTTGGCACATTGTGATTTAGACTTTAAACACTTGCGTGTAAGACTAAATTTTTATTGAGCTCATAATTTTTTTATTGCTTTTTATACATCGTTTTGTGAATGCAACTTGAAACATTGCGTTTAAGGTTGAATTTACATTAATGTATATTTATGCCAAGTAGAATTCTTAGAATTACCTAAACACAATTGGCGTCAGTTTTAAAGATTAGTTTTGTATGGGATCCTCAATCTAGGTGTATTCATGATCGAAGCCCACTACGCCAAAACCTTGCCAAGTTACATGCCAGGGACTATACATGGGGCTTATAACTAGCGAAAAGTGAACTATAGATAGTGTATACTATAGATGCACATCTGCCTAACCCTTTGGGAATACAGCGTGATGTTGTATAAAACCCGCGAACCCGCCTTGAGCAAGCGTGGTGATTAAAGCTCGTGCCTTCTCTATTAGAGAAGAGGCCTTTGCCCTCCAGTGGGACAGTAACAGGCTGGTATTATAACTATCAGATTTGACTAACACTAAGTTAGTCAACTTATGTTATTTACGGATACGTTACTGATATGCCATCATCACATGACACAAGTCTTGTTTTTGAGTACTGTGTTAACCAGTTACTGGATTGTGGATGGCAGATTAATTTGACCATCATAATTATCATCTCTAAATTAACCGTTTAAAGTACCTGTGATCGATCTCAGCATTCAGCGGGCAGAAAGACCGCGGCGACATCTCTCTGACCAGCGACATCAGATTGTCCACGACATTCGGCTGAACGACGGCTTCTAACGGGGCTAGAGAAGCGAACACCTCCCACATGTAATCTACGCCCTGAAATTAAAAGATTGGTTACACAAGAGAAGAAGGAACGAAATATATTTTTTAATTGTTACTTACACAGGTAGTACAGAACAAAAAGAAATTTGAAGGCCTCATTCTTTCTTAGGCCGATAAACATAGAAACACTTTCTTAAGTAAGCGTTTCATATGATAATGAACCTTGTTAGTAAAAACAAGTTATGTTCATATTTGATTGGAACTCTTGATCGGTTCCGCTTATGCACAGTACAGCCTTATTCAGCCCAAATTTAATACAATCAGCTCCCATACCATAACGTGTCAAAACTATCATCAAACGACTGTGAAAAAGGAACAGATGTATACAAGTTATACATTATGCATCTGTCCCTTAGTGTGTGTCACTAAAAATAACCTTTCTCTATGAGCTTATGGTCACCCCCTTGGGTGTTGGACAGGTCAGCCAGGTGAATGTTAATAGATTTTGAATCTTTACCTGTTTGTTAAAGAGGATGCGCACTTTACAAATTAGTTCCATTAGATGGCAGATGGAAGTGATATTAAAAAGAGAAAATAAGAGAAGAGACTTGAAAAGATACCTCCGCCGCTTTAATACCGAGCATAATAAAGACTCTGGCTATTGGGCAGAGCCATCTCACGAAACTAAAGACCGACAATCAAATGGCAGGATCGTATCCGCCAAACCGGAGCTTCTGAGGGAGATCGAGACATTCTATGGGCAGTTGTACACATCAATCAGCAAGCCCGTTGCCTATATCCCGTGGAAAACTTCAAAAGCTGTTTGATTCCGTCATACTCGAGGGCAAAACGCCACAGGCATGGTGCAGGGGTGTGGTGGTACTCTTCTTCAAGAAGGGCGACAATGCCCGGCTAAAGAACTACAGGCCCATCTCACTTCTTAGCCATGTCTACAAGTTGTTTTCAAGAGTCATCACGAATCGTCTTGCGCGCAGGTTTGACGATTTCCAGCCTCCCGAACAAGCCGGATTCCGAAAGACTTCTTACGACTCTTTCTTCTTCTTTTTCCGGAAGACTTTAGCACCGTAGACCACATACATACGCTGCAGCAGGTTATACAGAAGACTGAAGAGTATAACCTGCCTCTTTGTTTAGCGTTTGTGGACTACGAGAAAGCCTTCGATTCGATCGAGACTTGGGCTATACTGAAGTCTTTCCAACGGTGCCAGATCGACTACCGGTACATTGAGGTTTTGAAGTGTTTGTTCAAAAACGCCACCATGTCAGTCCATCTTCAGGATCAGACCTCGAAACCAATCCTTCTCCAGCGCGGCGTGAGACAGGGAGATGTCATTTCTCCGAAACTGTCCACTGATGCGCTGGAGGATGTCTTCAAGGTTCTGTACTGGAGGGGCCTAGGCATCAATGTTAATGGCGAGTACATCACTCACCTTCGGTTTGCCGACGACATAGTGGTCATGGCTGAGACTATGGAGAGCCTCAGTAAAATGCTCGATGACCTCAGTAGTGCTTCCGAAAAAGTGGGTCTTAAAATGAACATGGACAAAACCAAGGTCATGGTGAATGCCCATGTAATACCCACTCCTATCAAGATCGGAGACTACACTCGGAAGTTGTAGACGATTATGTCTACCTGGGACAAACGGTCCAGTTGGGTAGGTCCAACTTCAAGAAAGAGGTCAACCGTCGAATCCGACTCGGCTGGGCAGCGTTCCGATAGTTGCGTGGTATCTTCTCGTCCAATTTACCGCAGTGTCTCAAGACAAAAGTGGTCGCTCACAATGGGCCTTATCAGAAAGCTTATCCATTGCGCTTTGGGTGACTTTTCACCCAAAGCGTAATGGACAGGGCTATGGTCGGAATTTCCTTGCGTGATAACGTCAGAATCAAATAATGAATACCACTAGAGAACCAAAGTTACCGACATAGCCCGAAGAATTGCCAAACTTAAGTGGCAGAGGGTAGTAGCACATTGCTCGTAGAACGGATGGCCGATGGAGCTGAAAAGTTCTGGAATGGAGTCCGCGAACCGGCAGACGATACGTTGAAAGGCTTCCCACTAGGTGGACCGATGACGTGGTTAAGGTTGCGGGAAGGCGCTCGATGCGATACGCACCGGATCAGTCATTGTGGCGACGCCTGGGGGAGGCCTATGCCCAGCAGTGGACGTCTTTCGGCTGGAATGATTATGAATGATGAAGTGATTTTACTTTAATCCAGAGTAGTACTTTTATCCATAGTTCCTTGCTGTAGATCGCAAGATGGTATGAATGTCTGCACATGCGTTGATTGGTCGCTGTCAAAATGATTTTGACAAGTGTCAAACAGTCAGCGCCCTCTTGCGGTGAGGCTTCCAGCGAGCATCCCCACTGTTGCCCTCCCTAATATGTCTAGTTTAAAAGATGGGGCAGTCTGACTAGTATGGATAGGTTTTTTTTCTGTCTAAAATAAAAAATAGTCTATTGTCAGTATAATACGTTTTCACACACACTTACAGGGATATGTTCTAGTACTTTTGGATGAAGCTCTTCTTTCCAGCTTGCAGGCAAGTCTGCTATCCTGAAAATATCAAAAGACAATTAAAGTACTCATAATTAACACCATACTCTGAGATGTCAAAACTGTCATGAATCCGCTGTGAAAAAGGGATATTGCTCTTCGTACTGTATGTCGCTGTCTCTCTCTTCTGGTCAAAGCAAGGCGCCCGTTACCGGTTTCACACAGAGCAGGTTACCATCATGATCATCATCCTTTTTTAATATCCCACTCCTGGGAAATAGGCTTCCTCTCTAAGAGCGAGGAAATGGGTCTTAATCCATCACGCGGGCCTAGTGCGGGTTGGCGGATGTCACATGTCTTCGAATTTATGGTACTAGCACATGCCGGTTTCCTCACAATGTTTTCCTTCGCCGTTTTTAAAGCAGTGGTGATGAAATAATTTACACAAAGTAAAGCGCCCGCCTGAGTCAAACCCACGAGCATCGGGCCATGACACGTAAATCGGGCCGTCGCCACTGGACCACCACTGCTCATCACTGCACGTTACATGACTGTGCTGACTGTAGGTGAGACACTCACTGCGCTTGCGTGACGGTGACGGAGAGGAAGTGCGCGTCTTCCTCGGCGTTAGCGGGCTCGCGCGCCTCCAGCACGCGCCCGCCGATCACGCCCGCCGTCCAACCCTCGTCACTGGACCTGGGGGCAATGTACAGTCAAGGGTCAACAGTGCAGTCATACTCTCCCAAAACTCAAATGCCTAGGTTTTTGTAAAATAAGTTAAATTATCCACAACTGATTTAATATTTTGTATAGAAATTAAAGTATAGATTATTCCTACTAACCGCGAAAAGTTGAGCATGCATTTAAACCCCGCGCACAAAGTATTTCGTGCCGTCGACTAGTTCAATGTTAAGCCAAAAAACTCCTGCTATAGTATTATTTTCAAAATATTACTAAAATAATAAAATATGGTAATAAAGCTTACCGTTTATAATGTTTGATGGAAGCGGACGCCAGCTTGATCTTAAACTGCCGGTACTCGGTTTGAATGTCCACGCTGTTGATGACGTCATCGATGTCCAGCGCCAGCTTCACGGTCTCTGAGGCCACCACCAGCGTCACGCGACTCACAACCCATTGGAACCAGAAGAATGTTTTCAGGGGCTTCTCTGAAAATTCAATTAGGTTACGATCTCGCCTTCGTGCTTGAGGTCGTGAGCATCCGGGCAAGCACTAATGTGAACCTTTCCAATTAATATGTATTTTTTACTTTATTTTGGATATCGCTGACAACGGTGAAGGGAAACCTGGAGCTATAGTTAATATAAGTTTGAAATCGCCAACCTATCTTATAGTGAAGCGCCGTAAGGCATAAAAATTGTAAAATCTCGGCACCTAGGGCCAGTCAACGAATCTGTTTAACGAGTGTTTGACTGCTTTATTAAAAGCTCAAATAAAAAAAGATTCCGACGAATTGAGAACCTCCTCCTTTTTTTGAAGTCGGTTAAAAAGTAAAAATAAAAATGTTCGATCTCGATTACAAGAATTTCGATTAAGCAATCGTGGTGATGACAAGTGTTCGTGCCTTCTCTGTATGAGAAAAGCAGTCCTGCATTGGTACAGTTATATGTTGGTATTATAAATATACTGTTTCAATACTAGGTATCGCACAGGTATCTTAATACCCCAGTTAATACGGTATTTGACAGTTCGATCTACAATCACATTGCACGAGTGAACTTTGATACCGTCGGAGCAGAGCAGGTGAAAGATAGAAAATGATAATAATTTAATAACAAAACGATCTTACTGAGAAGAGGTTACAGGAGATTGGCCAGAAAATGCAAGACACCGGGAAGAGTGAAAGGTTATTGGGCCAGTAAAGGTTGAATAAAAAAAATACTGACTGTACTTTGCGACGCTATCGAATATCGCTATCATTTCGTCTTGTTCACTAGTATTCTCTGACGGGGATGGTACCTCTTCCACTTCCGACACGGACCTGAAAACGAACACCTATGTTATAAGAATCAATGAAAATCTATCACTAACTAACAATCAAAAACAAAAAATCAAAATCAGAATATTTTATTTCAACAATACCACTAAGATACTTTTGAATTGACAGCAAAAACAAAACAAAAATCAAGTTACATGCAAATTCGCATGCGTCAGTAGGTCTCGTGCAAGAAACTCCACGGACACTCTTTTCCATCAATAAGTTTTCATTACAAGTATTTGGTTACATCATTCTACACACTACTACAATGCAAGTTAGATCAATCAATCTGCTTAGCCTTTCCCTAACTATGTTGGGGCCGGCTCTCAGTTTAACCGGATTCAGCTGAGTACCAGAGTTTTACATGGAACGACTGCATATCTGACCTCTACAATCCAGTAACTGGGCAACAAGATACCCCTTGGCAAGACTGGTGTCAGATCTCAAACTTCTGACTACCCGTAACGACTGTCAAAGATCTTCAAACGACATTTAAATAAAAGATTGTAAATAAGAATCGGTATCGTGTCGAATGGTTGTCAATAGGTGTGGCAAGCCGGCAAGCAAGAAATGGAGAAAAGCAGATGCATACCTTATGAGCGATTTGTGAACGCTGGCCACAGAGGAGGAAGGGAAGGTACTCTTGGCCACCGTGATTTGCATTCTGTGTTGGAGCAACGAGACGATGTGAGTGCAGCAGTGGATCGCCGCGGCCACAGTGTGCACCTAGAAAATATAACATTATTATCATTAGGGACAGAGCAAGCGTACGAAGTAGTACGAACGCTAACCGTTGGGCGTCATTAGTGAACATTGCAGGCTCGCTAGCTTTCCACCCGGTATGGATCGAACGAACCAAGGCGAACGAATGCTAGCAAACAAACTGCAAAGGGTCGCTCATTTGCTGAGTCTGTACCTATAATTAGGGTGAGTTTATATGAGATGAATTTGTTCACGCTAATCCAACGCATTCGCCGCGGATGCCTGTCCGGAAACCACGTTGTTACAGCAATGCTCTATTCATTTGACAAGTATCTATTAAATAAAAAAGCAAAAAAACAACGCACTATAAACAAAATGCACATCGCGCAGCTTCATCCCGCCTAGAGCGGATTGGAGGAGATGACATTCAAATCAGATGAAGTTTTCGTGACTACCGCGCGGCGACCGCACATTTACATGTTTCAAATAAATTGGAACGTTCTTACCTAGTAAATAGAATTCACATTCGCCATTATTATGTCGTGAAGTAGTAACTGATGCCGTAACGAATGTCACTAAAATAGTTAGTTTAATTTAAATGTCGATGCATGGTGAGGGATAGAGAGCCCAAAGATGAATGAGGACATACCGTATAAGGACAATGATATGAAAGAAAAGGGAGTCAGTGAGTTCTGAACCGTCACATGACGGTTGAGAACAGAAATAGAAGAAGGAGTTGTGCCACCTCTAATTAACATGGAACGGCAGTATCATCTTTCATAAAATGATCAAATAGTTGGCACCAATAGGTACAGCGAAGCAGCAAAATAGGATGTAGGCACTTGTCCCACCGACGACGATCAGCGAGTAGCGAGTAAAGCTAGAAACTAATAACGAGTTGGCGAGCAGCGAGTACCGAGTGTGTAGTTCTGATAGTTTTACCGCTCGGCTATGAGCAAGTGTTTATGAGCGACGGGCAATTTCGATTGGTCTCTCGGCGTGCGTTCTGACCGATAAGGGAGCAAGCGTGCATCGGCGAGCGAGTATAACTTTGATAGCACTTGTCGCTGCGACAAACTTGTGGTGAGAGAGTACTCGCCGGCAGTGTGAACAGCCAGCGATCAAATATTACTATATGTGTCTCTTTTATTAACATGGGATCTTATATCTTTCGTACGTTTCTTCAGCGAGAAAATAGTCGATAGCTAATCGCTAACTCATCGGCGGAGGGACAAGTGCCATAACTAGCGACCCGCTCCGGTTTCGTACTGGACAATTTATATACACAAACCTTCTTTATATATTTATTTTTCAATTATCAAAATCCATTGTGCTGTTTAGAAGAAGTAAGCAGAGAAACAGACGGCGGCAAACAGCATCTGTTTTTTATACTATTTACAGATGAGAAGAGATTAAGTAATGTATCTTGGTAAAAGGGCCGCTCAGCCGGTACACGCGTAAAAATTATAAAGCTTGCTACATCATCACCAAGTATGTGTATCATCTGACGAAATGGAATAAAAACTGAAATATCAATTTAAATCGTTTTGCCTCTCGGTCGTACCGTTTGCAGCTTACAGTAAGCTGCCTATACAATTTTCAGCACTGTATTTAAAAGAGCTGACTCAAGACAAAAGGAAACAAAAAAAATGTATGGCCCTTTTTGTGCACAGAAACGACTAACTCATCGCTTAACATCAGGTGATATAGTGGTCAAGCGCGAGCATATCTAAAATAATAATTAAAAAAAAGTTAAATCAAAAAATCAAAAAACCCGACTGCTTCAAAAGCGAACTAAAAAGTCGTAAACAAGGAAAAATTCATGCTGTGCAGTCGGACGATACATATTCGCGGGCTGGCTGAACAAAATCTGGTTACTGGCGCCTAGGATAGGATAGGATAGATGGACAACTTTTCCGCAATTATTGACGTGATTTACTGACTCATGAGAGGTTGCTTTTATCTCTAATAGATTTAAATTTTGAGTTTTTGATTGTTTGTTTGCGATGCGTGTGACTCATGAGAGGTTGCTTTTATCTCTAATAGATTTAAATTTTGAGTTTTTGATTGTTTGATTGTTTGCGATGCGTGTGACTCATGAGTGGTTGCTTTTATCTCTAATAGATTTAAATTTTGAGTTTTTGATTGTTTGCGATGCGTGATATTATGGACTCGCATTTGGTCCATTGTACGTTCAGGCCTTCTCTCTGTGACAGGGAATGGGCGGCGGTGACGGAAATCCACCACGCAGGCCCAGTGCATGTTGGTGGATGTCACATGTCTTCGAATTTTTGGTTCTATGACATGCCGGTTTCCTCACTGGCGCCTAACTAGGACATTGGACTAAAGGAACTAGAACTTCTAAACGTGATACTGGCTAAATGCAAAAACCGTGCGAAGACAAAAAAAAATACTGTTTGGTGTTTATTGCTGTCATTTTAATTAATTTATCCTTCGTTTTTTCACTAAATGTCTATTTTCGCTTAAATCTTTATTTTTCTCGTAGTCATGGTATAAAGTATAGTATGCAACTCTTGAATAACACGGCTCTATATCGAGGGCTATGAATCACTCGCGTCGCTTAGGATTCTAACACTTGAATCACTCCCTACGGTCGTGATTCAGTCGTTAAAATCCTTCACTAGCTCGTAATTCATCTATGGCCCTCGCTTTAAATCCGTCCTTTATTCACTAGTTGCATTTTATACTATTTTGTGTCATAGACGTGTGTTTAAAACAACAACTAAAATACACATAAATTTTATAGTACTTTTATGACAAAACTCTTTTTTTTTTTAAATTAAAACAGAAACAGTAAAAGTAACGGTAATTATTTGTTTGAATTCCTCCTGTTTTGTGATCCCAAGATAGCTTTATATCATGAACTTCGTCATACATATTTCCACAAATTACCATACGCCTTGTAACTGGGGACAATCAAAGGAGGGAATGCATTAGAATATGCTATAGGAAAACTGCATGTAGTATTGTACTGCTATTTAAATAATATTGGAGGAGTACCTCGGATGTATGCCATCGACTGGCTCAAGCGTTCGGTAAGGAAGGCAAGTCTAGCGCGACCACAATATCGATACTAAGCGGGCTGCTCGCCGCCGAACTTGGTAACTGCAAACGAAACAGAAATGTTACCACTTGCCTTCCTTTGTGATAGTTAATCAAAAATAGTAAACTAACGTGAATTACGTAATTACGGATAGTCAGAAGCCAGGAAATCTGACACCTGTCTAGCCAAAGGGGTATCTTATTACCCAGTTACTGGGTTGTGGAGGTCAGATAAGCTGTCGCGCAGCTGCATCCAACAGAAACCGGCCCCAATATAAAGAAAACAAAAGTTGGGCAAAGGCTACCCAGCATGATTTTCTTCTTTTTTACGACTTTTAGTTTGATTTGATTTAGTTTAGATTAAAACTTACTAACAAGTATAACATTATTCTTATTAGTTGTGAGTTCAAATTAAGGCAGAAACTAAATTAACTTTTCCATTTCTTATGTAAGTACTTTCTAAGTTTATTTATTAAATATCGCGAGGAAACCTGGCTTTAATAGTTCATAGAAGTTTGAAATCGTTAACCCGCCTTGGGCAAACGCGGTGGTTAATGCTTGTGCTTTCTCTGTATATGAAGAGGCCATACTACCCTGAAGTGGAACAGCAAAAGACTGTTATTATTATTATGCATACTTGTTGGGGCTTGATTGTGCGAGTCTACCCGCCTCTCAGTCAACTAAGGTACGGTCGAAGTACTTTTTTCTCTAGTGCGTTGCAAAAGCGACAAACGGCCAAAAGTAACGATGTCACGCCGCATTATCAAAACATGCTACTGAATCAATGCAAACAATTGTTGTGGACGAACGCCATAACGTTGGAGCACCATAGTATCATTTGAGGTAGTAGTGGGAGGTTCATAGAGGTCCCCTTAAGAAATCCTTATGGAAATAGCTTTATACCAAATAAGTCTGAAACTTTTACTCTAAACAAGGATTGGGTTGGGATCACATTTGAAACTACTCGACTGGGCAGCATTTGGTCCAAACCCGGTCAATGACTTTTCAACCTTATGAATAGGAACTTATTCAGTTGGCTGAAAAGACATTGACTGGCAGGCTTATTACGTAACAAACAGCCATCATCGAATGCTCAAACGCTTTATGCCATAAAAGTTAGAATTACCTATGGTATGGTAGGTCCTACACATCGTTTGCTAATCGCTCGCTGTTTTTCAAATATTATAAATGGAACACTTCTAATAGCTATCGTTTTGCTCTTGCAAGATACGTAATAAGCCTGCCGGTGACGACCAGCTCTTAGAAAATTATATTACTATTATGGCGCTAAAGTTAAATATTATTTACTAATTCCTACTATATTATTTAACATTAGGTCTTTACCAATGAAATTGATGTTTTTAACACGCTTTTATTAGCTTGGTATGTATGTATCTATGTAACGGAATCTTTGAACGTGATTTTCACCCCCTTCAAAACTTCGGCTTAATTTGAAACTTTGCACACTTATCAAGCACTGATGACAATGACAATACAATCTACCGATGACAATGATTTAAATAGTTTGTCCATATATCCTTACCAGGATCTTCAGGATTACCGATTAAACAAAAAGTAAAAATTTATAATAATAAAAATAAAATAAAATAAAAATAGCCTTTAATTGACAATCTTACATACAAATTACATTTGCTTTAAAAGTTCAATTATCTGACATCGTTACGTGAAGATTGTCTTGCTTTCCAGGATAGGCCTCCCCAAGAGCTTGCCACATTGAACGGCTCTGTGTTTTTCTTCTCCATGTAATACCCGCTATCTTTCTAATGTCGTCCTCCCATCTTTCTTTTGTGTTGTCTTGGGCACCACTCTGTTACGTCCCTAGACCATTTGTCTTTTTTGTTCCTTATCATATGTCCTGCCCACCTCCATTTCAGCTTCTTAATACAGTAGCTAATATCTGTTATTCTAGTAAGCTTTCTTATATTATATAGTTTTATTTTATCTTTTAATTTGATGTTAAGTATGCTACGTTCCATACTATGCTGGCAAGTTTCAAGCTTATGTACATTTTGGTTGGTTAGGCTCCATGTTTGGCAACCATAAGTCATAACCGGTAAGATGCAGGAATCAAATACTTTTGTCTTAGCTTTAAATGGCACGTGAGGGTTTTTCATTACCTCCTTGAGAGACCAGTCCCTCTTCCATGCTAAGTTTATCCTGTTGTTAATTTCTTTCAGTGTCTTTTGGAGATATGATCTGTCCGAGGTATGTATACTCTGCCACATAATCTATTGAGGTGCCATTAACGGTTATCGGGAATTTTGTGAGATTTGTCATCAGTTTAGTTTTTGCAGTATTCATTGATAATCCCACTTTCTCACTTTCCAACACGAGTTTTTAGCATATATTGTAAGCTACTTGGGTCTTCAGAAATAAGGATAAGATCATCGGCAAACCTAAGGTGGTTATGTTTCACTCCATTAATATTTAGTCCGTGATTATCCCATTCTAAACGTCTAAATACGTATTCCAGAACTGCTGGAAAAAGTTTGGGTGACATTGGATCACCTTGTCTCACTCCTCTATTTATCGGAAAGTATTCTCCTTCTCTTTCTGTTCGTATCTTTGCTGTCATGTTCTTGTATATGTTGATAATTATGCGTATATATTTTTTATGAATCCCTTGTGTGTCTAGAGCTTCCCATATTTTCGTGTTGAAACACACGAAAATATGGGAAGCTCTTGATCAAGCTATGAGTCAAATGCCTTGTTATAATCTACGAAAGCTAAATAGTAGCATATACCATATTCCTTACATATCATTTAAAATCCTTGTTAAACGGTTCAACACTATTTTTGAAAATATTTTGTAGACATTGGATATTAAGCTGATGGGTCTTAGCTATATCGTCTTTTTTTCCTTTTTTATGTAATAGTATTATAGTTGACACAATCCACTGGTGCGCAAAATTTCATTGAAAAGATCTGTGATGATGTGTAGTGTTACTTCAGATGTTCCTATTAACAGTTCGTTAGATATACCGTCTCCTCCTGGCGCCTTCCCTCTCTTCTGCGATTTGATAGCCTTGTCTACTTCTTCTCTCAGTATACAAGGAATCTCTTCCTCGTTACTGTTATTGTAATCGGGCAGTTGACCGTCGGCTAATATTTCATTGTCAGAGTATAGTGCCCGGTAGTAGTCTGTAGCTGCATCCAGTATCTCAATTCTATTTGTTTTGGTTTGCCTATTTCCATGGTGTTTTATACAGTCGATCCAGTCTAGTTTCTCCCTTAATTCAGTCCATGCTTTCTTGATGCCACCTGATTTTTCTATGTGAAAGTTTATTGTGTCGGTTCTTGTTTTTTGTCTATGTTTACGAATGTTTAAGTTGATATCTTTACTTATTCTTGCTATATCATGCTTGTGTTTTTTCCTGTCTTTAAGCATAATTTTCCTTTGTATAATCAACGTTCTCGCTTCTGGTCCTAATTTATCTTTTGTAGTTTTATTTCCTTTAATTTTTCTTTCTTTAAAATTTGAGAACTTTTTTTCTTTAACATTTGAGTCCAGCATACCAATACAACAAGTGCAGATTCAATCCAGACCAATAACATCCGGTAAATTAAATAAATTTAACAGCACTTTAATTGGTAAGTTAAGTTATCAGGACCTCACAGTGAATGATGGTAATATTTTGTACAAGAATGTTTTCTCAGTTGTTCAAACAGAATTCAATAATACTTTTAAGAAGAAAACTAAAACTATATGCCCTAAGTTTTTATTCAGTGACTGGGCGACAAAAGGAATCAGGAAAAGTAGGGAAAGACTTTACGAGCTGTATGGCCTTAAGCCTTATATTAACACTGAAACTTTTAGTAAATATGTTGCTAATTACTCAAGAATTTTTTAAAATACGTGTAAACTAGCTAAGGCTCTATACATTAGCAATAAGGTTAAATTCGCAGAAAATAAAATTAAGACGGTTTGGAAAATTATAAACGATGAAACAAACAGGAACAAAAGAAATAATACTGATTACACGCTTGAGACTACACGTGGACTTATTAGAGATAACAAAGAAGTTGCTCAAGAATTTGTAAATTTCTTTACCAGCATCCCAATTAAAACTACTGAACCCTTAAATTCTTCGCCGTCGCTCGCTTCTGGTTTATTACACGCTAACGTTTCAGCCTGCCCCAATGAATTTCACTTTTCACATATAAACCCAATAACAGTAATAAAGGCTTTTAAGCAAATAAAGGTAAAACTGACCGAAGATCTATGGGGCATGTCCATCAAAGTTTGTACCTCCATTATTCAGACTATAGCGCCGTACTTAGCTTTGATTTTTAATTTGTGTGTAGATCAAGGAGTCTTTCCGGATCTAATGAAATATAGTAAGGTTATACCACTTTTTAAATCCGGGGACAGTAAAGACACAAATAATTATAGACCAGTATCCGTGTTGCCGGTTTTCAGCAAGGTATTTGAGAAGATAATGCTAAATCAAATGCTCATTCATTTTAATACGAATAACATCTTACATGATAAACAGTATGGTTTCACCAAAGGACGTTGTACAACTGACGCTGGTGTCACCCTATTAAAACACATATTTAATGCGTGGGAAGAGTCGCAGGATGCCATAGGTATCTTCTGCGACCTGTCGAAGGCGTTTGATTGCGTTAATCATGAAACATTACTTCTGAAACTTGAGCATTACGGGCTAAGTCAATCAGCGTTAAGTTTGATTAAATCTTATTTGAGTGATAGACAACAATTAGTTCAAATAAACGGTGTGAATTCGTCGGGGTTAAATGTGAAAATGGGGGTACCCCAGGGCTCAATTTTAGGTCCTTTCTTATTTTTAATATACATAAACGATTTACCCCATTTATTCGAAGGCAAACTAAATATGGTGTTATTTGCTGATGACACATCTTTAGTTTTTAAAGTAAATAGACGTACTTGTCAGGTTGACGACGTAAATAACGCGCTACGGCAGGTTCAGGATTGGTTCACTGCCAATAATTTAGTATTAAATGGTAAAAAAACCAAATGCGTAAAATTTTCGTTGCCAAATGTCAAAAGTACTGATTGTGACATTATATTAAACAAGGAGAAGCTCGAATTCGTCGATAAAACGGTTTTCCTGGGGATCACGCTAGACTCAAGGTTACAATGGGGTCCTCATTTAGTATCACTTGCGGGGCGGCTGAGTTCGGCAGCTTATGCTGTCAGAAAGATTCGTCAATTTACTGATGTGGATACCGCTAGGCTAGTCTATTTTAGTTACTTTCATAGTATAATGTCTTACGGTATCTTACTATGGGGAAGGGCTGCAGACATTGAGTCTATTTTTATTCTGCAAAAACGAGCCATCAGAGCGATTTACAATCTTCGCCGCCGTGATTCTCTAAGGGAACTGTTTAAGGACATTAACATCATGACGGTTCCTTGTCAATATATTTATGAAAACATCATGTACGTGAGAAAGAATTTACATCTTTTTAGTAAAAACGGAGACAGACATAATTACATTACTAGAAATAGGGACCAATTAGTTCAACCAGGTTTCAGACTGGCAAAAGTGGCCTCATCTTTCATGGGGTACTGTACGAAATGTTACAATAAAATTCCTCCCCATATTCTAGAACTGAATGAGACGAAATTTAAAAATTGTATAAAACGCACACTATGCAGGCAGGCATATTATAAGTTGGGGGATTATATCACTGATAAAAATGCTTGGCTCAATGCTAGTCCTGCTCCACAACCACTAGGGCGCAAAAACAAATGATATGTTTATGCTTGTGTTGTATAGACTCGATTTCTTTTAGTATTGTATAGCTGCACAGCACGTGTGTGGGTACTATGTACCCAACTGTAAATCTACCATTTGCTATACCTATGTGTCGTTCGTTGACTTGTGTGTGCCCTGGCAGTTGAGTGTGTCATGCTCTCTCAAATGTCTCTCTGATGGTGGCGCGTGTGTTGGATCATTCGGTTCCCTTCATGATGGTTGAGCTGGGTGGTGCCGATTCATGCGTCATGTTCGTGAACGGGCGCCGTCAGTTGGGATTGGTCATAACTCAACTGCTTCGGATGTTGATGTTTTTCTAGTACCTATTGTATAACTGCACAGTACATGTGTGAGTACTTTTAATACTTTATACCTTTACATAGTATAGTGCGTAGTGCTATTCTGGGTGCATTGTCCTCACATATGTGAATTTATTAATGTATGTACTCATGTACCTAAATATTGTAAAAATCTTTTTTTTTTTAAAAGAGTAAGTATGGAGTTTCTTGTGCATTCTTCTCCATAACAAGCTACTTTCCGAATGCACGGTAGAATCATTTTTTTTTTTAAAAGAGTAAGTATGGAGTTTCTTGTGCATTCTTCTCCATAACAAGCTACTTTCCGAATGCACGGAAGAATCAACTTGTATTCCATTTAAATTTAAATTGTGACATTCAAAAGTGCCGCTTGGTGGCCCAGTTGAAATAAATATCTTTTGTCTTTGTCTTTCGAAATCTTTAAATTCCTTTTCCTTTTTTATTTGTCTTGTATTTCCTTTAGACTATTTATTGTTCCTAAATTTGTGTTTAAAGATTCTAAAACTCGTGTCATTAAAAACCCTCGCCTTCGGCTCGGGCTTGTTAATAACAGCTCGTTTGCAATAACCTACTTTTCACCCTTGTATCACAATGTACTATTCTCAAACATGCATGAAAATATTGTCATTATTTTAGAAAAAAAGAAAACGTGAAGTACCAATTTACGGACAAAGAAAATCAAATCCATTGCTGGAGCGTTTTTGAATTTGGAACATTACAACGCTCCAGCAATGTTGTATGAACCGGCGTGCTGGGGTTATTAGATACACTTTGATTGGATCTCTTTTATCATTCTTGGCATACCAAAGTAAGTCTCTTTGCTTAGTACAAATTAAGTTCACGTGGCTGCATAGCCATAAATGCGTTTGCCTTTCAGCACAGATGATAAATAGAAAATCGGCGGCAAAAAAAATTGTCTTGATTTGTTATTTAAATATATAAAAAAGAATGAGTTCCAACGGTTCAGCGAGTGAAATGGAGATTGATTGTACTCCACCAGATTTAAGACCAGAAGCCAAATTGGCAATGGAAAACCTGCTTCCAGCGAAGTCAAAAGAAAAATACATGAAAGTATAATGAAAATTTTATGATTTGGAAAAACGATAAAAAAGTGAACATTTTCTTCGAAACAGTATTTTTGACATATTTTAATGAGATTGCTAAAACTAAAAAGCCATCTACATTATGGGCAATTTATTCCATGCTGAAATTTACAGTTGATGTTGAAAACGGCATTAACTAAAAAAAAATATGGAAATTAAACTACTTTTTATTTCCCTGCATTCTTTTGAGAAAAGCACTATATATGCCTCGGCGAAAATGGCAATTGCCTGTCTCGTATTAGTGAAGACCTATTATTATAAATGTGAAAGTTTGGATCGATCGATGGATGGATGTTTGTTACTCAATCGCGCTGGAACGGCTGAACGGATCTGGATGAAATTTGGCACGGAGTTAGACTATAGTCTAGAAATGCATATATGTAGCTACTTTTTAACCCGGTATAAAGTTCCCTTGCGATAAAAATAACACTTTTCACGCTGGCGCAGCTGCCAGAAGCTAGTATTTTATAAGTTGAGGTTTTACCTGGTCTTGTTCGAGACGTATGATGATGGGCGGGGTGTCAGCGTGCAGGTTGATGCCCAGCGACACCATGGGCCCCTGCTTTATTGTGATATCTTCAGGGTTAATGTCCTCTGTTGTTGTTGGCGTAGGCGACGCTGATTTCTCCGTTTCCTGGCAACAACAGTATTGAAAACAAATGTGGAGATACATGGGTGTATTTTATTGAGAAATTTTAAATTAAAACACGCCCTACCAATCACGAATCATACATACTCCATTCATCATTCATGCACAAACACACCTACAAACAACCTCACAATTCTACACACTCTCTAACACACGCACACATGGTACATAGTTAATCAAGCAAGTTAAATTAGTAACTTCAAATTGTCTCCTCCAATTTTACTTTTAATATTTTTCTGTTCTTTTTTTATTATCTACAATTTAATAACATAAATACGGACTGAAAAACCATAATTGTAAATTAGACCAACTGCGAGCCCTACTGTCACTTATAGCACAGGGAATCCTATTTAAAGTGACAGAGTATTTTTGTTGTACTCTTTTTATTTTTTGAACCAATAAACGTATTTGTAATTACATAGAAAGTTGGTGCCTATTGCCTTTTAGAAAGCGCGGACCGATACGAACCGGGCGACCCCAAACAAATCAGATCCGAGTTAAGGCTCTACTAGACCTTCTAGAACCAGCTTCAACAAACGGTGACAATAGTGACAGGAGGCTAAAATATCACAAGTAAAATTTCACAATTTAAAAAACCCCCGACGCATTTATCTTGCGAAAACACCCCGATTCAAACAGTAAAATGCCCATAACTTTTGAACGGCTGAACCGATTTCATTCAAACATAGCTAAGAACACTCTCGACAAAATTACCTTTCAAACAAAAAAAACTAAATCGAAATCTGTTCATCCGTTTAGGCGCTATGATGCTACAGACAGACACACAGATACACAGCAACACACGTGAAACTTATAACACCCCTTCTTTTTCCGGCGGGGGTTAAAAATGTAAGAAATTGCTCACGAGTCATTTATCTAACGCTTGTCAATCCTGCTTCCTACTAATTTTGTTATTTCTGAGTATAAATAAATAATAAAAAAAATTATAAAATTGTTTATTAACCAACAGAAGCTACAGATATACATATAACAATACAAATGTTGCAAAATCAGTACAATAATTTATATAACCCTGCCTCTTAAACTAGGATCACCTGTATTTTAAGAGACAGTGTTCGGCCGAGCAGTTCCTTAAACATAATTTATTACAATAGGTGGACGGTACAAGTAAATTAGAATTTGTGTTGTAGATTTTTTTGTGTGAAGTGTGATAGTGAAGTGTGTATATGTGTATGTGATAGGAGGTGAGTACATTGTGTGTGAGCGTGAATGTGTGTATGTGTGTGTGTGTGTGTGCGTGTTTTTGTGTGCGTATGTGTGTGATAGATGAAGTGTAGTGCGAGTATGAGCTGATGGTTAAGGAATAAAGGCGTGTGTGTCCTTTAGTTGTTAGTATGTGTTAGAGAATGAGTACTTATGTTATTAGACAATGTATGTGAGTAAAGACTCTGTGTAGGCATAGTCCTTTTGTAATAGCCACTCTGTTACTACGGCTTTAAGTTTGTGTACGTTTAGATTTATAATATTTATTTGTGAGGTAATTTTTTGGTATATGTGTGTACTTAGTGTGTAGAACTGGTGCGTTGCGAAGGTAGTTTTGTGTTGGATTCTTGGAAGAAGATATACTCGCTTATTTGGGTTTGGCGGAGGCAGACTGAGATGTATTCTTTGAAGTGATCGGAGTACATAGAGTTGCCGTACCGTCAGAACTTTACAGTCAGAGTACAACTCTGTGGTCGGGTACCTGTAAGGTTTTTTAGTCATGACTTTGAGAATGGCTCTTTGTGCTCTTTCCACTCTCAGAACACTAGTTTTGGTTGCACCACCCCACGCAGTTATGCAGTACCCAAGAACTGACTGACACAGAGCATAATAAACCATCCTCAGTGTGTCAAGATTAGCCGAATCTCTAAGGGACTTAAAGACGTGGATAAGGCGCATTGTTCGTGTGGTAACGGCTTCAATCTGTTTGTCCCATCTTAGGCCACTATCAATCTGCACTCCAAGGTACTTTGCACTGTCAGCTCTGGCGAGTGCTGGACAGACACAGGGTTCGATTAAATTGGAGCATGAGTGAGCAACTACAGAGAAAGTATGAGAAGGTGCGGTGTTACGTCGGATTGCGAAAGGGAGGTATGTTGTTTTGCTTAAGTTGAGTGTCAGGAGGTTTGAACTGAGCCATTTCATTATTTTGCACATGGCATCTTCTGCGGTAGCCTTGACCATATCCCATGTAGGTCCGTAAACAAGTATCGCGGTATCATCAGCATACGCGTAGATGTTACTGTTGCTGAGGCACATCTTGCACAGGTCGTTAACATAAATTTGGAAAAGTGTAGGTCCAAGTATGCTTCCCTGAGGGACGCCATAGGTTACTGGTGCCTCGTCACTGTAGTGTGTGTCAATTTTGACCGCTTGTGTTCGATTTGTGAGGTAATTTTTGAACATTTCAAGCGGTATTCCACGTACACCAACGAGTTCCAGTTTAGCAATAAGTTTGGGAACAGAAACGGTGTCAAATGCTTTAGCAAGATCAAGTAGGATAACCAGACATTTTGATTTACTATCTAACTTTCTAGCAACCTGTTGCGTGAGATCCAGCACGGCATCTTCTGTCGACACACCTTGCCGAAATCCGTACTGATTCTCAGCAATTATTTTATGTTTGTCTAGAAAGCTCTTAAGACGTTTGTTTAAAATCTTTTCAAGAATTTTAGAGAGGGCTGGCAAGACTGATATTGGCCTATAATTATTGACACTGTCTCTGCTCCCACCCTTATGAATAGGGTGAATTATTGCCTTTTTGAGAGCATCCGGAAATACACCTGTTTGGAAGCAACGGTTGCACAGGTAGGTTACTAGTGGGACCAGTACATGTCGGCTTTTCTTTAGCAGTATAGATGATATTCCGTCCCATCCCACAGCACTATCATCTCGCAATTGGAGTATGACAGACTCAACTTCTGCTTCGTCAACCTCCAGTATTACAAGAGAGTCGGATGGGGAGTTTTGAGAGCGGTCATGGCCCAAAGTAGGGGGACTAGGATTACTTGTGGTGGTGAAGAACTAGTGTGGTTGCACGAAGGTTTGACTTAAGGAGTAAGTGGTCAATGCAGTGCTCTAGTCGGGTAGGAAAGAGGTGTGTTGGCATGAGCCCGTAGGAGGCATTTATCATAAGATATTCTAAGCTCCGGTCGTTTCTATTACTTTGGTATATATCGATATTTAGATCGCCTACGAGTACAACACTAGTACAGGAGGATATTTTATCATATAGTTTAACTAGGCTCTCAGTGAAATTATCAAATTTTTCTTTTGAATTAAGCGATGGAGAACGGTACACGGCAAGAACTGCTAACCTTTTTTCGATCTGAAAAACAAGACAATTCCCACCCACAAAAATGGGCTCCCAAACAGAACCATGTAAACCTTGTTTCGTGTAGATTATTACACCATCGTTTTGGTTCGTATTTCTCGAAGTCGAGTGGGAGTCAAATCCATCCAAAACAGGTATGTTATGGACTTTACCAAGCCAGCATTCCGTCAAGATAACAATGTCAAAATTGATTTTGGTCATATTTAATAGAACTTGGAGTTGAGTAAAATTTTTGTTTACACTACGTATATTAATATGTAATAAGTTTAAGCTGCTATCGGATTTGTTGATATACTTGAGGCAATCTTCAGGTTCACAACAAAAAGAATTACCCAACTGAAGATTATCAAGTTCATTGTTAATGACGTTTATGGATGCCATTGAGAATTATTAAAAGGTGGGTTGGGACATTACATGGATTTGTGCTGAATCGCTCATATATCGGAAAAAATAACAAAAAGTAGGAAATATTAATTCTGGTTTGCTGTTTGAAAGAGGCATGTGTGTAGTATGTGTTAGTAAGTGAGTTATGGTGTTGAGTGTAGGAAAAACGTTTGAGAGAAATTGTGTTGAACTTAACCGTAAGGGCAAGCCCGTGTAATAACATTTTACAGAGTATTATAATTATAAGAACAGCTATACTATACTTGACATTAGTTACTAGCTTTGTAGGTTTCCCGCAGTTGCTGAAAGGTGTTTTCACTTTTGACAACAGTATACTTATCGCCTTCCTTTTTACGCAGGAGAATTCGGCCATTCGCAATCCAGCAGTATTGAAAGTTTTCCGATCTGGCGAAGTCACGTGCAAGAAAAAGGAGTCTTTTCGCTTTTGGGGTCAAATGGTCCGACACGAACAGCGATATTTCAGGCCCTTCTAGACTAAGGTGTTTTGTGTTAATTTGTCTATCAGGTTTCGAGATATTATATTGCTTTGTTTCTCTTAGGAACTTGTCTTTGGCAAAGGTATTGGTAAATTCAGTGACCACGGCTGATGTTGTCGCGTTCGCCTTAGATGGTAATCTGTATATGTCTTTAATTTCCTTAGGAGAGCAATTACTATCGATACTTTTCATCAGGCTGGTAACCATGTTAAGTAGGTCTTCCTTTTTCTCCTTTTTCTTCTTCGGGACGCCTCTAATTTCAATGCATGTCTTTCTAATGATTCTTTCTAAACCCTCACTTTTCTCTTCGAGCTCCTCAATTTTTGCACGTGTATTAATCCGTTCATGGTCTAGAATATCAATCTTTTTATCTAGGTCCTTTATTTGTGCTGATAATTCTCCTAACGATTTTTCAATTTCATCGTTTGAGACTTGTAATCCAGTTTTAATTTCGGCGAATCCTTTTTCAAGATTTGCCAGTTTAGAAATACCCTTGTCGAGTTTTTGCAGTTTCTCATCTTGCTGTTTCATCCAGTTTGAAAGCATATCCTTAATCTCATCCTTAAACGCATCAAATATATTACAATCGTCATCATCTAGTCGAATACGTTTGGGATTAAATCTCATTGTAACGTTGGTCGCAGGTGTCGACGAGCTGCTCATAACAGATCTATTTATGTTAGAGTCTGATGCAGACAGTCCTTGCGGTGGAGTACGAGTCGAATTCATATTGAATGGGTTTAAGACTCACTGTTCCTTGCGCAGACTATTGCTATAATGCAGCCGGCGCGTAGCACTAGTAGCGGCCGCGGTGGTTCGTAGCTGTATCTTCGTAGCTGGCAGCCAGTGACGTCACCCGCGTAGCACAGCGCTTATGTAGGCGTCGTCGTCGTAGCGGTGGTTACCGAGCGTAGGGTGACAGAGACAACAATTATGGCGATTGCACTCCTCGCACAGACACTCCGCGCAGCGCGGTCCGCCTTTCACTTTTACACACTGGATGCAAGTCACGAGTTTAATACTATTATAATAAGTTATAGTTTAGAATAACTTGGGACTAATTATACGATATTATTTGGTTAAAAACTGATAACACGTCTGCTCAGGACGACTGCTCGGACGAGAGAGGAACTGCTCGGACGAGTATGGATGTTTGTTACTCTTTACGCAAATACTGAACGGTTTTTGATGAAACTTTACAGTAAGCTATATTACTGTATACATCAGAATAACACATACTTTATAATTTATAAAGATATTAAGAACATAGTAGTATATGAAGTAAAAGGAGTATGTAAGGATCGTAGCAAGTAACGCTCTGTAGTTTCTGCCCCCATGGGAAAAAGGCATGAATTTATATATTATGTATATACATACACTAGCTGTCCCCCGCCGCTTCGCTCCCGTCAGCTGGATACCTATCTACCCTACCAATTTGTTTAACTATTTATTTGAATAAGAATTAATACTACCACATGAGTAGATAAACGGAACAGAGATAAAGCTTCAAACAACCGCGCGAATCGGTTGCACTACTACAAGCACGCGGACGCATGAGTGTGTGACCACTGGCCGCTTGTCACGTACGTGGCGAGACTGGAAAAAACCGGTTCACGTTGGCACAGCCAGTGGACAATCTCAGGGTCTGTGCAACGCACGTTGTTTGTTTTGTTAGTTGCAAGTTTGAATATTTTATTGTAGAAACGTTGTATTTTATTATTAATAATGGTTGTTTACTGTACTGTGTGTATGAATAATACTTAAAAATAAAAAAAATATTAGAGTAAGTAATTTGTAAAGTATTCTATCATACATAATCTATATATATAAGAGAAAGTCGTGTTAGTTACACTATTTATAACTCAAGAACGGCTGAACCGATTTGGCAAAAAATTGGCGGGGAGGTAGCTTAAAACCAGGAGACATATAAAATAAAGTCTTGTTAGTTACACTATTTATAACTCAAGAACGGCTGAACCTGTTTGGCTGAAAATTGATGGGGAGGTAGCTTAGAACCAAGAGACGGACATAGGATAGTAGGGTAGGGTAGAGTAGGTAACGTAGGGTAGGGTAAGTAGTGAAGGGTAGGTTGCGTAGGGGAGATAGGGTAGGGTAGGTAGGGTACAGTAGGTAGAGTAGGGTAGGGTAGGTAGGGTAGGGTAGGGTAGGTAGGGTAGTGTAGGAGGTAGGTAAGGGTATGTAGGGTAGAATAATGTTTGGTGTTTTATTGCAAAACAAAGTTTGCCAGGTCAGCTAGTAAATAATAAAACTATTTAACAAATGTTTTGTTTTTGATTTCACCTATTGTGACAACCCTACCAAAATAGGTAACAATTTTGCTCGTTCTTAGGAAGCTTTGTCTCTGTTCCGTTTATCTACTCATGTGATACTACGATACGAATGTAACCAACTTTTGTTTCTACCGGCGGCTATCTTATTAAATTTTAGAACACAATAGCTGCTATTGTGACTTTACTATGATCGTTAAATATATTCCATCGCGGACTTTTTTGTACGTAATAATGAGTACTTTAATCATGTAGTACACATTTTTTTTGTATCATGACGCTAACCCATCAATCTCGACGCCTGTTTAGCAGAGGATTATTTCTAATGTTATGAAGTGAATTTGAATTTAGAACCTGCTAATTAGACAAGTTCCGAAGTCAACAAGGAACTCTTAGTTTCGCAATGTCCGTCCGCAGCTTAGCTCAGATACGCTTAATACTAGAAAGCTAAAATTTGACATGGATATACATATTAATCAATCCGACAGTGTAAAAAAAAAAAAATTGTCTTTTTTTCTGTTACTTCCAAGTGGGCTGTTTTTTTTTCTCGTCTAACCCATGGTGTGGGGTATCGTTGGATAGGCCATTCAAAAACATTACGGGTCTATTAAAATCAGTTTTCGATTTAAGCTTTAAATTGCAAATTTTTGTAAGAGTGAAGTGTCGCCCTCCCTACCAGCGAAATGGTTGCTGTTGGCTATGTGAAAAAAAATATCTTTTTTAAAAAAACGTTGACGCTGCTTATAAATCTTTACTACAAACGCTTGTCTCTACCCGCAGTGCCAAACAAATAAAATCAAATAGATATTATTTTTCCTAAGTTCCCTTGTGAAGTTGGATTTTATAACTCCTTCTTCAGTTACCATCGCCCTATGTGGGCCCGTTTTTAGACGTTGTGAGCCGCTGAAACCGTGTTAATGTTCATGTAGCAACAAAAATTATGCAACTAAGGCACCCTATTACTGCGCGTGGCGCGACACGCACTTGGCCGGTTTGTTTTAAACTAGGTTAAGCTTTTGTTTGAGACTGTCGATTAAACTTTTTAATTTATACACTAACACAATTACATTTGGATGAATTTTGTATCTTGAGCATTTTTTATATGAATATTATAAGCCCATATTTAGTCTCACAGCTGGTCAAAACCCAAATAGACAAAAACATTAAGAATAGACTTAGAATTTACAAATATTCAAAGATTTAAAAAAATTATACTTACTTCAGGAAGTTTAGTTTTGCTGAAACAGAAAATGGTACCATTTTTATAATTATATTAGTTTTTGTGCTAATTTCAGGAAAATAATTTGGTATTTTAACGAAAAATTAAATTTTGTAGATAGTTTAGCACATTTCTTGCAATCAATGTCTACCAAACGTCATAACGTATATTGAATTATCAAAATAAAGCATAACGTCATATTGATTAATCTAATAAGCCTAGCATACCTTCTATTCGGACCGCGAATAAATTCCTGTAACGTTGTCGGCTTAAAATCCACTCCAGACTCGAAGTACTTCGTTTTCTGTTGAAACATATACAAATCATTAACATTACTTTAAATGAGATGGTCAAAAAACCTATTGTTTACAATGCAAAATAAAAAAGAAAATAAGTTAATTATCCGTCTTTTACCGGTTTTATTAACACTATTCGACTCCCTAATTAATACCGCAGTTGGATTTGCAACATTTGGCATTTAGCCGAACACTGAAAATTCAACAGCAGCGAGAATAAGCCGTGTTGCTTCTCTTCGGACGATCCATCGTCATGCGCTGACGCCGTGGCGGATGTGTTGCGCCAGGGGATGGATTCAGATCAAATAAAAATCAAGATGGAACGTTGCAATCAACAAAGTGACGCCGGTTCAAACTATGCCTTGCCGTACAAATACACAATTACACGCACTCACGTACATATTTATACGGCAAGGCATAGTTTGAACCGGCTTCACTTTGTTGTTTGCAACGTTCCATCTTGACTTTTTATTTGATCTGAGGGGATGAAGAACTACATTTCACAATCTGATGTAACGTTGTCCAGCGTTGCCCAGCCATGGTTAGGTGCCGAGTGGCCGAGTGCGATCGCGCAAACGCGGTTAAACACAAGGCGTACAGTAGCGTGGGTCGACAATCGAGTACGCAAGGCAAATGACGTAAGTCAGAAGAAGAGAGCCTTAAACAGGGCTGCCAAGTCCTGCAAAAAGGCGATGCGAAGTGCACGGTTCGACCATATTATTAGAATCGGGAACAAACTAGCTTGTAACTTGCCAGCAGGTAGCCAAGCGTTTTTGTCCGTGGCTTAGTCGGTTGAATCAAACTTCTGTCGCCACTCACTACCACCACTGTGGAAACAAAGCAAACTTGTTTGCCTCCCTCTTTGCGGAATATTCGCGTCTGAACAGTGGTGGCACGCGGACCCTCCTTCTCTTGTTGGATGTGGGATGAGTACGTCGCACATCCACATCCATCAGAGGGATGTCTGTAAGGTGCTGCGCAAAAAAGGCTAGTAACCCCGATGGGATACTAGCAATTGTACTTAAAACGTGTGCACCTGAATTATATCCTATCTTTCGATAGTGACTGGAAAAGTACCGAAGGCTTGGAAGCAAGTTAACGTTCAGCCCGTGCCCAAGAATTGTAGTCGAGCTTACCCGGCCAACTACAGACCCATCTCAGTAACGTCCGTCCTCTGTAAGAGTATGGAACGTGTACTGAACAATAAGCTCCTGGCATACCTTGAAAACAAAGACATCCTTAGTGACCGCCAATACGGCTTCCGCCGATATCGGTCAACTGGGGATCTTTTAGCGAAGGGGTCACCAATTACTTTCATTTGGGGTCGTTTTTTTAAATAATGTGTCTGCCGTGGTCCGTAAGATTTAAAGCCACTTATCCTTAAAGCCGAGTGGTTATCGATGGCTGCTCGTCCGGTCAGTTAGGTATTAACGCCGGAATCTCTCAGGGGTTGGTGCTCTCGGCAACATTGATCTTGCTGCACATTAATGACCTGCTAAAACCCTTCTTTGGGAATGAGAAATACGTATTCGGCGCACAGGCTACTAGGCCTCAGATCCAGTCTCTTCAGGAAGCCATAATATGGTTGAGCGCTTGAACCCGTCTTTGGAGGCAGTCTCCGAATGGGGCGATGCTAATCTAGTCGGCAATGCTGCTAAGGCCCCGGCGCCATCATTCCGTGGTATAAACGTGCCGATAACGGACCATATCGCCCTTCTTGGTGTTACGATGACATCGACCTTCAATTTTGTTCTATTCATTGACGCAAATGCTCAGTTGGCTGGAAAAAAGTTGAGGGCCCTTGCAAAGGTGAGACGGTACTTCACTCCTGAACAGCTGCTCAACTTGTATGAAGCGCAAGTTCGGTCATGCATGGAGTACTGCTCTCAGCTCTGGAACGGATCTGCCAAATACCAACTTGATGCACTTGAGTCGATGGCAGACGGGCCAAGAAGCTGATCGGCAACGATGCACTGGTCGACACAAATCGCCAGAGCCTTGAACATCGACGACGAGTTGCCAGCCTGTCGGTTTTTTATCGGTTACATTTCGGGGAGTGTGCCATGGTACTGCACAATTTGACTCCTCTTAGCGCTTTCCATCATCGGCCTACAAGACGTACGGCAATGCACCATCGGTATATGGTGGACATCTCACCCATATGCACAAAGTGTTATGCGATTTTTTTTTCATAATTATCACGGACGCCCAAACTGCAGAGCATGCATAGTTAAAGATGAGACAGCAGCACACCAGCTCCTAACCTGCCCTGTAATCGCCAGTTACATGTCCAAATACTTCGATGACCAGATACAGACGATAATCAGAAACACCTGCTGGGATGGATCGAATGAAGAAATTGAATCGCACCCGTACCCAAAATACGCGCTTGGTCGTGGTCGTGGTATTTCGGACACCATCCCATCGAAACTAAAACTATAACAAAGACCTCGTCCAGAACGAACGCGTGGTGACTAGGCCGGGGGAAGGACCGGTGGTGGATGAGATTCGGTGGCCCCATTTTGTCCTCACATCCTACTATACTAACTTAATATTATAAATGTGAAAGTTTGGTTGGGTAGATGTATGTTAATCAATCACGCCAGAGCGGCTGAATGGATCTGGATGAAATTTGGCACAGAGATAGATTATAGTCTGAAATAGTACATAGGCCACTTATTGACCTACCTTATCTTCATGAACGGTTTCAGATTTTCCTGATGACTTCCTGGAGTAAACCTTGTACGTCATCATCTTGGTGACCACTGTTAGTGTGATGGTGGTGGTTACCAGCTCTAACACAGTCTTCGGCGTGGCGATCTGAATACAAAAGAAAGACGATCTTTTTTTAAAGGAAACATCTAGATTAATTTTTAAGGCTCCGTAAGTCCGAATGAAACAAGTGAACCTTTACAGAGTGACTCGTGTGTCTGTCTATCTCAATCTTTTAAAGTTCAAAATAGAAAAAAAAACAATCCCTTAGGCTGGAAAATATAAACTTGGGTACCTTGGGTATCTTCAGTTTGGACTTGAGTTTCTTGGAGACTTCAGTCTGCTCCACGTGGCTGATGCCGGGCAGCAACTCCGAGCGCACCTCCAGCGTATAGCACGACACGTCTGCCAGCTTGATTTTCCACGGAAAGGAATCCTCCTTCAGCTCTGGAACAACACATTTTTTTTTGTATTTTAAAAATCGCTCCACACTAGGAATTTCGCCTGTATCTGGATTCGTTTACAAACATTTAAAGTCACATACACCCAGATCCGGAACCTCCAAAGATTCAGTCACTGCGCCAACCGTGTCGTGTTTCAACAGATTTGTACTACTGTTGTTGAAAAGATGTAGTAGCAAAAAATGATCATTTTTACAGCTCGCACTGATGGCAATACGCTCGCTCGCTTTTACACTGGACTTAAACAGTATAATGTGGGTGTACTATAGGTGCATCTCTACCACAGATATAATATACAATGATATACGTGGGACACTCAGAAAGTTTTGCGAAACTAAAAAAAATTGTTCTATACGTACATATATTTTTATTAAATCTTTTCAAAGTACTTTCCACCAGCCTCTATACAAAGATTCATGCGCCTAAACCAGTTTTCAAAACACTTTTTCCAGTCCGCCGCAGACACCTCGTTTACAGCCTGCTCGAACGCAGCCAGCGCATCTTCCGGCGACGAAAATTGTATCCCTTTGAGCTGATTTTTTATTTTTGGGAATAAAAAGAAGTCACACGGTGCTAGATCAGGGCTGTAAGGAGGGTGACCCAGGAGTTTGACTGGCGTGCTGTCCAGGAAGTCCCTCGTTTTGAGTGCGGTGTGCGCAGGTGCATTGTCGTGGTGGAGCAGTAGCCCGCGGAGCCCTGTGTTTGGTCGCTTGTTGCTTATAACAGAGAAAACTTCTGGCAAACATTTGGTAGTATACCATTCGGCATTAATGCTTCTTTGATCCCGTAAGGGAATTGATACCAAGTGGCCAGTCAAATTAAAAAAGCTAGCGATCAAAATCTTACCCCCGCTTCTAGATCGCTTCACTTTGGTAGGCGTTGGCTCATTTTGAAACACCCAAACAGTCGACTGGCGCTTGGTTTCTGGGTCGTATTGATAAATCCAGGACTCATCACCTGTAACGATGTCGTAAACACGCCGAGACGAGCCTGCTTCAAATTTGTTAAGCATATCACGGCACCATTCCACCCGGGCCTGCTTCTGAGCATCGGTGAGGTTGTGCGGCACCCAGCGTGATACTATCCTCCTCACGCGAAGATGGCTGTGTAGAATCTCGTGAACGCTTCCCGATCCAATCTTCAATATGTGTTGAATCTCCTGATATGTAATTCGCCTATTGTCTTGGATTAAATTTTTCACTGCTAGCACGTTTTCTTCGGTAACAGCCGTCAAAGGGCGACCGCTTCTTTCGTCATCCCCCAAAGTTGGTCGACCGCGCTTGAATTCGTTATACCAACGATACACGGTTGCCTTGGAAGGGCCTTCATCCATGAATGCCATTTAAAGTCTATCGTACGATTCATCCGGTTTCAGGCGACACTTGAAATCGTATAAAATCATAGCTCTAAAATGTTCCCGGCGCAGATCCATATTTCAGTGAGACACAATACTTTGAATTAACTCGCAAAAAATGTGGAGGGAAATTTTGAAATTGGAACTTACTTATTTTTACTTATAAATAATCATATTTTCGAAAAACATTATAACTGGCCAGTCTCCCATATATAAAAACTTTTTTTCGCAATACTTTCTGAGGGGCCTGGTATGCCCGGTAGACGAAAATATATCGGAAACCTGTGTCTCCAGTTTGCCCCTACCACACGGCAACTACTACACATGCAGTTCAGTAAAAGCAATAAATATGCAGTCACGGACACACCCGCATTTCTTAAATCAGAACGTACTATACAATGAACAAATCTTTTGTACCATGCACAGTACAACATACCCACACAAAAACATCTGCACAAGCATATCACTAACTCAGCACACTAACACAGCAGCGGCCGTACTACGCGATGCATCCGCTTAATAAAGTATCGTTCTGTAATTTTTCCATTGCTGGTCTAGTCACTTAGCGACAAACTTAGGGAGTGGTTAAGAAGCAATGTATTCATTGCAAAAATAGTACAGTCACTGTGATATTTGATATACCGACTAGTCGCCGAACTCGCCAACTAGTCGGACGAAACATCCCTAGTTTTATTTTTATAACAAGCTTTTATTAATTTTTACCTGTCGCGGTGACTGTAATCAAATCTTAGAAGTAAAATTTGTCCTCCTTCCTGGAGTAAAATTTTGGCACCGGTGATTGAAAAGTTGTGTCGAAATCGGCTGGTCTGAGATTATATGTGATGCGGTAAACGTGTGAGGAATGTTTTGAGTGCCTAACAATTTCGACATGCCAATATTTTTGACGAGCTAAGGTGTTCATATAGGGACGATTATGAAAGGAGGTGGAGGAGGCCTTTACACATAAAAATTGCTAACAGAAACACTTTGTAAATAAGAAAATGTTCTACCACGATTAACATACATTTAGAATGTAAAATATTTGATTTGGAAATTAAAGGCTTATGATTATTATATTTCGGGTCAAATTAAATAAGCTGGACATTACAGAAACAATCTGAAATAATGCATGAACTTCACCGTCCAATTCTTTGCATGGCAAAGGTGTTTTATTGTTATACTAAAGCTACTTACTTTCTTGCACGTAAGTCGGTCCGTCAGACCGCAGTTGGTTCCACAACACCTGCGTCATAGTGTTCGATGCCATCGACAGCCGACCGAGGCTGAAAACCAAAATGTTTTATAGAAAAGCAATGGAATAAGATTTTAGACTTCTTTATAAAAACACAGATTTCAGTAAGATTCAGAGTAGACGCGTCAGAGACAATTTTACAAGGCCACGAGTATAATATACAGGGTTCTGCGACACCGATGCGAAAAGGGGTACCATGGACACACACGTACATGATTCTGGGCCGACGAAATTTTGAAAACTCCAACGGTCGGGGCGTTGGAGTTTTTCAAAATTTCGTCGGCTATTACCTAGTGTAGGTATAAGGCGGCGGCGTTGATCTCGATCGATAACGTTACGAAATCAACTGATAGGTAGCGCTTTTGAGTTTTATTTACATTGCTAGTTTTTAAAAGGGAATTAATGATTCTTCATGAATATGGGTTCGGTGTTTTGAGAAATCTTTTAAAATTTGTGGCCATTATTACCTTTGGACGGTATCTGAAAGATGGCTGTGCCTCATTGAAAAAGGCGGGTCACGGATTCAAAACCGGGTGATCAAGTAGTATGGGAAAGAAGGACATAGTACGTTTACTTTGATGGTCAGAACCAACTCAAGTGGCGCGAAGAATGGCGAGCTGGTGATTCTTCAAACTTCTAAATGGTGGCTGATAATAGAAAAAGTTTATAAAATTATCCGCAATCCAACTAATGGGATGCTTCAGTCTTCAGTCATGTGGCTTGAAGAGCTAGCGGTGTCCTTTCACGGCGAAGTCCTTTCACGGTCCAGGTTTCTTTCGCTCTGGTATCTGTTTGGTACATATATGGAGCAGGCAAAGGAAAAAAGGGAGCGAGATAGTTCAGGTTAATCGCTCGCAAATTGTCAAATGCGTTCGTCAATGTGAAACAAAAGATAAAACCATAAAAAATTATTTTTCTAAAATTCGGAAAACAGCTGACGAAAAATTCCAACGCAAATGTCCAGAATCATATCATTTTCACGTTGGTGTCGAAAAAACTCTGTATAAAATTTATACCACTCTTCACGCCAGTCTTCACTTTCGCTGGTAGTGATACAGAAGTGGCAAGGCTGACGGTAAAGCTATTACGATTTTGCCTTACACACTTACTGAAGTGTGCGTGGTACATACCGGATGCCGAGCACGCGGTGCGCGCCGGCCGCGTGCAAGTCCATGGCGTCGCGCAGCGTGGCGCAATCCAGCGCGGACACTGAGCTCATGGTCACATACACCACCACCAGTCCCAGCTCCACGTTGAGCAGCATGCTGCGCAAACGCGCGTACAGGCTGCTCAGCCACTCCGCAGACATCCACTTGTCCTTTTTATCCTGATGTTAGTTTACGGTAAAATTCTTAACTTTATTTTTCTAAAGAATTACATTGGCATTTACATACAGAGAAACTAACATATTTATACAATTCAAAATAAGTTGAGCACACAAAAGACTGCTTGCTTGAAGCTATGTTAGTTTTGACATCCAGGACAAAAGTAACATAGCATCAAGCAAGCATTGTTTTGCCCTGATGTTGGTTTAAGATCCTTATTAATCTTAGAGCATCCATAGACCTAGTCGACAGCTTCAAGGGGTTGCTTTCGGCTAATCTGCATTTTCAATACAAATGACGTTTGCAATATGCGGACCGCTTTTGCAGCCGCAGCTAAAAACTCCGGATTGTCCAATTGCAACCGCTTCAGCTATCAGCACTAACTGCTCCAAGCAGCCTGTTTATAGAGGCTCTTATCATCTCTTTAGGCTCTAATCAGACGGGATGCATTTAAACTGCACGCTAACAAAAAATGCAGTTTTTGTGTAGTTGGCGTAGTCACATAGAACTTGCCAAATAACTGCGTGGTCCGGTTGCAGTAGGCGTGCAGTTGGCGTTCATTTTTTGACCGTAGGCTAGCTGCACGATTTTAATGCAGTCCTATCGCAGTTAATTTAACTGCAATAGAACTTGCTTTTATATTAAAGCGATTAAATGTAGTTTTCTATGCAACAGTCTGCTTAGTGCCGTAGCAGTGTGTCCTGACTTGGCAAAGGAACGAATGCGTGTAGACTGACGAATGTGTGAATGTAGCTTGACTGTACTTTACATCTAGCATATTACTATGGTAGGGAATCTGTACACAGCGTATAACAGACTAAATTCAAAACTTTAATTTTACTCACGAATAAAAAAAAAACGAAACCACGAATAAAAATTTACTGCCCCATACATATTTGCATACCTCAACAAAATGAACTGAACAGCTGATATTTTCACGATTTTGTGTTAGTCCTGCCTGGAATCAGCTCTTTTCAGGTTTTCAGTTTATTCTGTTACATGTAGTGTGAGTGAGTAATATGGGTCAGAGGCAGGCAGATGATGATGTTGTATGAGTGAGTGTTACCTTGGCCATAGGCGGTATTTTGGCTTCCTTCCTCTCGCTAAGCTCGCTGCCGGAGCCTTGACTGCGCGAGCGCACGTGCACCAGCTCCGCGCAGATACCAACGGATGCGCGAGACGCGCCGCGCCCGCTCGACGACTGCGGACACATTACAGTAGGTATACACCGTTTAGATTCAGAATGTCCAATTCCCAAAATGTTAAACGGTTACAAAATGTCCAATGCCTGATATGTCCAATTCCCAAAAAAAAAAGTCCAATCTATGAGATAGTGGTAAATATGTTCGATAAAGTTTCATAGCGCTTTTTATCACTTCAGTATAACAAACAATGACTGAGGAATTAAAATAGTTTTTTTTATGGTTAGTCTCATCTTACCGCAATTGGGTAAATGTAATCAGCAAGTCAGTGTTTTATTTGTTCAGTTTTAACTAATCTGCTGCTAGGCAATGATGTTCTAGTAAACAGATATGTTATGAGCGCGCGCATTGTGAAGACTCGAATACGTCACAATTGTGACGTATATATAGTCTTTAGTTTATGTCACGCATGGCGAAGAGTGATACGCTTTGTTGAAACAAAAACAAAATTAAAAAAATGCCATTGTGTGTATTTCGAAAGTGTACCAATTATGATACCAAAGTACATAAAACAGAAGGGATCTCTTACCATATGTAAGTACCAGGCCCCTCAGAAAGTATTGCGAAAAAAAGTTTTTATATATGGGAGACTGGCCAGTTATAATGTTTTTCGAAAATATGATTATTTATAAGTAAAAATAAGTAAGTTCCAATTTCAAAATTTCCCTCCACATTTTTTGCGAGTTAATTCAAAGTATTGTGTCTCACTGAAATATGGATCTGCGCCGGGAACATTTTAGAGCTATGATTTTATACGATTTCAAGTGTCGCCGGAAACCGGATGAATCGTACGATAGACTTCAAATGGCATTCATGGATGAAGGCCCTTCCAAGGCAACCGTGTATCGTTGATATAACGAATTCAAGCGCGGTCGACCAACTTTGGGGGATGACGAAAGAAGCGGTCGCCCTTTGACGGCTGTTACCGAAGAAAACGTGCTAGCAGTGAAAAATTTAATCCAAGACAATAGGCGAATTACATATCAGGAGATTCAACACATATTGAAGATTGGATCGGGAAGCGTTCACGAGATTCTACACAGCCATCTTCGCGTGAAGAGGATAGTATCACGCTGGGTGCCGCACAACCTCACCGATGCTCAGAAGCAGGCCCGGGTGGAATGGTGCCGTGATATGCTTAACAAATTTGAAGCAGGCTCGTCTCGGCGTGTTTACGACATCGTTACAGGTGATGAGTCCTGGATTTATCAATACGACCCAGAAACCAAGCGCCAGTCGACTGTTTGGGTGTTTCAAAATGAGCCAACGCCTACCAAAGTGAAGCGATCTAGAAGCGGGGGTAAGATTTTGATCGCTAGCTTTTTTAATTTGACTGGCCACTTGGTATCAATTCCCTTACGGGATCAAAGAAGCATTAATGCCGAATGGTATACTACCAAATGTTTGCCAGAAGTTTTCTCTGTTATAAGCAACAAGCGACCAAACACAGGGCTCCGCGGGCTACTGCTCCACCACGACAATGCACCTGCGCACACCGCACTCAAAACGAGGGACTTCCTGGACAGCACGCCAGTCAAACTCCTGGGTCACCCTCCTTACAGCCCTGATCTAGCACCGTGTGACTTCTTTTTATTCCCAAAAATAAAAAATCAGCTCAAAGGGATACAATTTTCGTCGCCGGAAGATGCGCTGGCTGCGTTCGAGCAGGCTGTAAACGAGGTGTCTGCGGCGGACTGGAAAAAGTGTTTTGAAAACTGGTTTAGGCGCATGAATCTTTGTATAGAGGCTGGTGGAAAGTACTTTGAAAAGATTTAATAAAAATATATGTACGTATAGAACAATTTTTTTTAGTTTCGCAAAACTTTCTGAGTGTCCCACGTACGCAATACACCTCAATTTACTAATTGTTTTTTTTTCCTAATGTTCTGATATTTGGAGGTTAGAAAAAGAAAAAACATTTTTGGTCAGAATAATATGTTTGTTTGCATTCACACTCAAGTGACAACACTAATGTCTCTTTTTTTCTTGTCGTTTTTATCAAGCCATTCCTTTCGACTTGTAGTGAAATGTCAGATGAATGAAAAGAGAGTATGTGTGCTGCCGCTGCTGCGCGGAACACTTTTTTCGATTGTTTTGTGAGTATATAACGTATCTGTTTATTAGAATATCATCGCTGCTAGGCCATTTATTTCTCACCGGCAGCAGGTCGATGTGATTGGCGTTTCCACATATCTTGCTCATATAACTGCTAATCGGCCTATTAACACAACAGCGGATTTTGTGTCAGGTATATGGACACGCCAATAACATCCACCCGTAACCTATAAGATTTATTGGCGATTAATTGGCGCCAAGTAATAGGCCAACCAGCAGATATTTGGACCAATGCGTAATGCACACATTTCTATAACGAAATTGAATTGATCGAATGCGAACTTCTGTTTTATCTTGATATAAATGTGTGCATTACTTTGTGAAGATAGGAGTCAATATGCTATGTTTATGTTTAGAATTTCCCATCAACTCCGTCTCAATGTCCTTTGAGCCTAAGTAGTACTAAATCAAACAGTTATCTGTACTAACCGGTGGCGTAGTACGACGTCGTAAGGTTATTGATGACGGCGCCATGGTCTTCAGAGCGGCGGCTAGTGATGCCTCTGTGGATGAATACATTATATACTTACGAGCTAGAGAGAGAACTGCTAAAATTAACAACTACTGGCCGCAGGATTGCTTTGTATTTCTCACATATTTCTGATTATCGATTAACTTGACAACCGGATAGGGAACGCTTAGTCTATTGCTGTAAGGTCTGGGGTTCTACCTAAGGACCTGGTGTGAGTTTTTAACGAGCTTTATTTTATTTTATGGTTTATATTTTGATTCTAGATTGGCTTGCACCTGACGACCATCTCACCTGATGGTAAGCGATGATGTGTATACAAATTGACCTAAGAAAACGTTTACGGTAATGTGCATGAGTACGTTAAAAAACTTGCGCTAAGGCCTCTAAACTGTTCTTATAAACACTCACCCGACTTCAAAGTTGGTTTGTAGGCGAGCCAGGATATGAGTAGCGGGTCCACGGAGATGGCCAGCGGCTCTGTCCAGATGCCGCAGTAATCGAACGAGTTCTCAATCGGCACGTTGCACCACTGGATCGCCGAGCGAAGATATGGGCTGGAATACAAATGTGTAATTCCAACGGTTCAGAGAGTGAAATGGAGATTGATTGTCCACCAGATGTAAGATTCGAAGCCAAATTGGCAATGGAAAACCTGCTTCCAGTGAAATCAAAAGAAAATTACAAGCCATTTTACATTATGGGCAATTTATTCCATGCTGTGAGTGTGTACAATTCATGTTAAAAACATTAACTTGAAATATTATGGAAATTTAACTATATTTTTATTTCCCTGCATCCTTTTGAGAAAAGCACTATATATGCCTCGGCGGAAATGGCAATTGCCTGTCTCGTATTAGTGAAGTCCTCGCGTACGGCCTCGGCCTTCAAACTTATACTCGACCTGCAATTGCCTATTTGCCGGCCTTTGCAATAATGTATTATTTTTTATTTACATAAAAGATTTAATATAAAATTGAAATGCACTGACCCAAATCCTCTAATGACTAAACTAAGCATCCTTACGGAACACGGCTAGGGCGCTCGGCAGTACATATTTGGCCGGTGTGTGGTCACAAGCCTTCGGTTAAAACCTACCACTGGTGTGTCAACTGATTAGCACATCCGGGGACCACGTGTAGGGATAAGGATAAGGGGCATTCTCCTACGGACGCGGTTGACTCGCCCATAGGTCTCTCTCACAGAGAAGAGAGATGGCGCCGTGCCTGCGAGATGCACTAGTATTTGTGGCATAAACAGTACCTATTGCATAAAAACTTTTATATTAATGTTTGTAACTTACGTCATTGACGGCGTGTCGGGAGCTGAGAAGAGCCACGCCTGTCTAATAGCACCATTCTCTGCAAATTAATTATGTAAATTATGAGCCGAATGTATGTAAGCGCATCACTTCAAAACGGCTGCACCTATTTGGCAATTGGTTTTTGTAAGGCCTAGGTTTGCACGAAAAAAACGAATAAAAAAGAGACATTTGTTAAGGCGGTACGAAGTTCATTAGCTCAGCTAGTAAGACATAAAGGAAAGGAAATTTGTCAGTATGCGCCACTTATGACGCACACTATAAATAACAATTCATCAATCGGTTTAAGGCTTCGTCAAATAGACAGCGAACGGATACCACGACCTCATCCCACCGGCCCCCTTCTACCATCGGACATCTAAACGCACTGCAATTTAACATCCATATCTGGTTGCCATTCCACCAATTCGCACCAAGCGCTTCCAAACATCCTTCATAAAGCGCACAGCGAATGAGTGGAACTCACTACCTGCGTCTGTATTTCCGAACGCATTCAACCCGAATCTCTTCAAAGTTACGAGTGAACAGGCTTCTTCTGGGTAAGCTCACTCCATCGTCGACTCTGTCACCTCTGACCTAGACTAGAGTCAAGAGGAAACCCATTACAAATTTAAAAAAAATATAAATAAGAAAAACAGTAAAACGAAAGCGAACCGATACGTGCCGATACCGCGGCGAACCGAAGGCGTGAGGCGCCATGACAAACCAAAGGAGTGCGCGCGAAGCGAGGCGTGAGCCAGATAGTTGTATTAGCTGGCTTTGTATGCACGTTGTCAAACAGAGAGCAAATGCGCGACGCGAAGCGAGACCGAAGCGTGACGGTTTTGTTAATTTACAAAAATTCAAAACACGACGACACGTGGCCATGATGGATATCGAAAAATTTATAGAATGTGTCAAAAAATACCTAATATTGTAAAATGGACGTCACAAAATATAAAAATACATTGAAAACAAGAGGTAATTTGGTTGTCGAGAACCGCGAGTGAGTGACGACCCGCAACGATACTTCACTTTATATAAGAGTTCGGTTCGCTGCACCTAGTTTGATGTTTCCGCTTCGCAGTTGTGTTTGACAAAGGCTTATACTTATTGCAGTCGAATTGTAATAAATAATTAAAGGCACGTATTCTAAGGGTACGAATATTTCACGACATAGAGCGCCTTTGCCCGACTTCGCACGACTTATCTGGCTAAATCAATTTTGTAGTTTTCTATGCCGCAAGTCAAATCGAGCAAAGTTGCGCGGTTTCGCTCGATGTCTCCGAAGACAATAGACTTTGATTGCCCCCCTTTTTTTGTTCTGGTGTGGAAAAGCCTCATTGGATGTCTTTTGCCCTGGGTGGGGTCGGAGGGGTCTGTCAGGCTCGTACGAACTAAAAACCACCCCGGTGTTCCATCTCACACCTACGCCGGGGGTCACGGGAACGTACCATCCTTCCGCAAACCCCGGCCGTCCCGCGTCTGCGGGCCTTAACCTTTGGTTCGGGGGGAGTGAGGTGTTTGACATCCCCCGCGACATCCAAGGGGGGCGCGCATAGGACACTACGCTCCACTACCTCGGGTCCTAACGGGTGCCAACGGACGTCCCCGAATCCGTCATCCGTGGACCCATTCAGGAGGGCTGGAAGACTGACGCCCGGCGCGTCTGCTGCGGGCCGGTAAGCGGATAAAATTTCCCTCTACCTTGGCGCAGCCTAAATATGTAATATAATAAAAACTTACTGGGTGCGTGCAGGGCGGTGATCTTAGCCGATTGCAGCGATATCAAGTGCGTGTTCACGTCGTTGGTGATGTAGCCTCGCATGCCGAAGTCTTCTAGGGTTATGTCTATCGCTACTGCATCTGTTCGCAAGAAAATTTTAGAGCGCAACATGTCATGGAGGCATCAAGTAAAATAGCAAGCTTTTTCATATTGCTCTCAGCAAACCCTCAATTGATATTCATACATTATCATGGGCTGGCATAGAACATAATAATTGGTCACTTAGCTAACCGTGCATTGTAATGACAATGAAGCGTGTCAGCAAAATTTCAGCTGAATCTGTTGGGGATAACTATTTTAAAATTAAGTTGCTGCCGCGGTGTCGCCTGACATTTTCCGGGACCACATTGTGTTTGTTTTAGCCCATGAACCGTTCGACATGCGGCAGACGTGTTTCGCATCGAGTATTTTTAAAATACGGTTTCTAACTATTTTTATTTAAAATACAAATACATTAAAATACAATCGATCATCCTTCGTGACATACTTTCTAATAAACTTAATTAATACTTCAGAAGTTTCGTGAAAATAACCGTTTGAAATAAAAATGTCAATTGACAAGATACTTGATAGATAGACGGGCGCAGTTGCCATTTTGCTTACGAAAGCTATCGAGCGCTATTTTATGCAGAACGCACCCATTAATAAGATCGATAAATGATCAAATGTCATAAGTATTTGAATTACTAACTACAAAAAACCCGACTGCTTAAAAAGCCAAATAAAAAGAAGTAAACAAGAAGAAAAACATGCTGTGCAGTCGGAGGATACATATGTGCGAGCTGGCTGAGCAAAACTAGATGTATCCTCCGACTGCAAAGCATGATTTTCTTCGTTTACTTCTTTTTAGTTGGCTTTTAAAGCAGTCGGATTTTTTGTTATTTTTTTTTTATTTATAACTTTTTAGTTAGTTTTTTTTCGAATTAGATACATTAAACATATAAGTGTCATATATTTTTGAAATCACCTCTTAAAACCCTTTATTTTGATACCCCACACGATGGGTTTCGAAGATAAAAAAAAATTTGGGCCCCCACAATATGGCACCCAAAATCCGCCATTTTTCTATTGTCCAATTTTAATGTAGCCTATGACACTCGCAGGGTTAAGACGCATCGATTGACGTATGAATCATCAAAATCGACCAACGCGTTTGGTCTCTGGAACGCCATATAGGAACTAACATACATACTTACATACTTACATACATACATACATACATACATACATAGACTGATAAACACATAACCCTCCTTCGGCAGTCGGGTAAAAAACTCACTGACAGTGATATTTACCAGAAAACTTTTGGTAATTGGTTCTTAGACCAGGGGGACCACGAGCTCTTAGAGCAAGGATATTTCCATTGTGCGTAAGGGACAGATGTATACAAATCGGTAGCCCGCAATTTAATGCAACTTGCAAGCGAGTTGCTCGCAAGTGGACATGCGGCCTTAGGACGAACGTACACATGTCTGTTATTTGCATGAAGTTGCTACTGGCACACTGTTGTGCAAGTTGTAGGTATGTGTAACTTCGCCCTTACGCACAATGGCAATAATCTTGCTCTACGACCTCATGGTAGGTTATACATTTCAACTGATTGCCATTTAAAACGAGTGAAGTGGTGTATTGTGAATAGCTCACCTTCATCGTTGAGTGCGTCCTTGGGCAGCGTGGTGTGCTTGAGAGGGATGGAGGAGCTCTGGTTAATCAGCGACAACACCACCTCGGAGGCCGCCTGCAGTCGCGCCGACGAACCGCAGATACTCATCTCCTCTGAACAAATGTTAACAAACTATTAAACCCTTGTTGGTTAAAAAAAGTGATACTGTATAAGTGTGCTTAAATCCGGGCAAATACCAATGTCTTTTTAATGTTCCCATTGGTGGTCTACTCTCTAGAAGAGGGACTTGGCAGTAATCCACCTCGCGGGCCCAGTGTGGATTGGTGGAAGTCCCAATGTGACTTTTTCAAATTTAGATGTACTTTCTAAGTTTATCATGGACATCACTTACAGCGATGAAATAATGGTATTATTATTATAATATTGTATGTGTGATTTGCGAGGCTGATCATTGGGTATGGTGAATTTTTTTTTTGTCGTCATCATTTTGGTATCGTTGTGGGAACTGTGTCGTATGTATAAAGAGGGTCCCATGGGAGTCGGAACTTTTAGAATATTGGCTAGATGCCTTTTTTACGCACAGCTGGTAACAGAAAAAAACTAAAAATATATACTCACTGATCTTGAAATGGTAAGCGAACTCCACAGAGCGCCTACTTATGAAAAACATCTTGTGCAGCAAGTCATGCGTGACGAGGTTGATGTCTGCGCGGGCGCATGGCCGAGTCTCGGTGCCGGTGTGGTTCACGAGGCGAAGCTTGAATCAATTTATTTTGTGAACAGACGATCCACATGAAAAATTACCGAAACTGCGTTCCTTCGAAAGGCATAAAATGAAGTTCGATTCGGACGCTTATTGGCGGCTCTAAAATTAGCTAGGTAAGATGACCAGTTATTGGCACTTTAAGAGCGTGCGTAAATAAATATCCAGAAAATCATATTAAAATGCACTAGCATACAAACATTGTAATGACATCGAAGGAAATAATATAATCTTTACCTTAAGAGTTGTTTCATCAATATATCCTAACTAATATATTCACTAAATTATAAAAATACCTATCTACTAAAATCCTATTACTGGCATAAGAATTCCAACATGGCGTAATCTATAGTTTTCTTATTTTAACCTATAAACTCAGAAGTGGCAATAACTGGAGACCATGCGATAGGATGGTTTGCGGAATGTTCTCAGCCACTTTCATTCATTTGAGAGAAAATTTATATAAAAGAGACAAGCTATCTTTATAGACAGTCTGTATAACTATCTAAACTATATAGAGGCATGTAATAAATAAGTAGAAGCTGACCTGCATCGCGTTAGAGGTGAAGGTGAAGTGGCGTCGCGCGGCATGCCACAACGCGCCCTCGTCGGCCGGCAGCTGGCACGCGGCCGAGCACACCCTGCGGAGAGGAATAGGCTGCTGAAGGCATTGACTTGCAAGAGTTGTGATAGGGAAAAAACATGGCGCAGCATATAATAAACGAACTAATGACCTAATGTCACACAAAATCATGCACTGCGCAAGCAAGCGATTTGAACAAATACAACAGTCCGACAAAAACGTCGGGCAGTTGCCCACCAGCCAGACACAACACCCGCACAGTATAAATATGGACTAACAGTATGGAAACTACCTACAAACGCTCGAAACGGCACACTCACACAAACATGCGCATCGACGAGACTCCTCAGAGGTTCTCGCGGTACTGTCAGTAGTGCGAGCCGCTTAGGGGTCTCGTCGAGGTAGTTTCCATACTGTTTGTCCATATTTATACTGTGACACTCGTCAGGTCGGAAGACGCTCTCTTTTCAATGGAGGTCGACGGGACCGTCCACCCTATTCTGCATACCTCCATAATCAATTAATACAACTGCATGACACTACTTCGTATACAACGTGTAAAACTGTATAAAACCTGGCGAGCACGGCGCAGGTGTTGGGCAGATCCAGCATATCGGGGCTACTCTAACGAACATCGAGCCCTCACTTACCTGTGCGGGTACAAGGGCTCGGTGAGCATGGCGCACGTGTTGGGCAGCTCCAGCTCCAGCACCAGCACTTCGGGCCCGGGCCGCTCCGACAACGAGTGGTTCCACGGGATCAGGCGCACGCGCAGGTTTCGAAGCGACAGCTTTATTCGCTTCTGTGGCAAGTTCTCGTTCAGAGCCTCGTTTTCTTCAACAGTCAGGACACGCTTGGGTTGATCTGTGGAATAAATAAATCAAGGTATTAATCTCGTCTCGCATGCTGGCGGTCGTGGTTTCAAATCCGGACAAGAAATGAAGTCTTATGTACTTTCTAATTTTATCTTAGACATCTCTTGAGATCAGTGACAGAACTTTTAACTGGAGCTTTAGTAAATATAATAGATGCCCCAACCCGCCTTAAGCAACCGTGGTGATTAATGCTTATGCCTTATTTGTATGAGAAACCCTGCAGAGGACATTAACAGGCTGGTATTGTTGTTATTGAAAAACAGTTAATTTTCTTATATGTGACTTTTTTAGGAGTCGGTAAGTCTCAGAAGGTTGAAAAAGAAAACATCGAAGAAACCAGCCTGATTACGAGGCACATTGGGAAGGAGCTAGTAACATTTATTAGATGGATTGATAGACTAGCGCTTAACCACCATATCACCTGCAGATTACCTAGAATTTCTAGCCAAGCTGGTTTAAGTTATTTCTAAGCTAAAGCGCTCTTGACTTCAAGACCTCCGGGTGTAGCCGGGAATGCCACTCCTTACCTGCTAACTGCTGCTCCTGTTTATTGAGGATATTCTTCAGGTACAGCAGCCGGTGCACCAGCCCCATGCAAACCCTCGTGTCCACCGGCTCCACCACTATCGACATGCTGCACTCTTCCACCCAGTCACTGTAGGCAGACGTACAACGTTACAGTCTTCGCCTTCTTTTCGAGTCGATAGTTAAACCTAATATAGTTTAGACCCAGTAAGTGGCCAAAATTATAACAGATGTTTGGACTCTTCGAGAATGCTCCAACAAATGGACAATGTTTGGACTAACATTGGTTGATAGACGGGTCTGTAAATTTTTCTCCATTTCTGTGTCCATGGGTCCCCATTTTAACCGACTTTGCAAAAAAGTGGAGGTTCTATGTTCCGCTGTATGTATGTTTTTTTTAGGGTTTTGTACCGAAAGGGTAAAAACGGGACCCTATTACTAAGACTCCGCGGTCCGTCTGTCTGTCCGTCTTTCACCAGGCCGTATCTCATGAACCGTGATAGCTGGACAGTTGAAATTTTCACAGATGATGTATTTCTGTTGCCGCTATAACAAAAAATACAAAAACAAAAAAAAAATTGAAGTGGGGCTCCCATACAACAAACGTGATTTTTTGCCGTTTTTGCGATAATGGTACGGAACCATTCGTGCGCGAGTCCGACTCGTACTTGGCGAGTTTTTTTTATGCATGTTCACCGATTTCGCCGTCAATTATGGATAGCCCTTGAAAATTATTTTTTGCTTGCAATGGTATACTCTCGAGGTGACCGCCTTTACTATTATTATAAACGTGAAAGTTTATGAGGATGGAGGTTTGTTACTATTTCACGCAAAAACTACTGAACGCATTTTGATGAAACTTTACAGAAATGTAACTTATACATCAGAATTATTAATATATAGAAGATATTGGGCGAAGAATAATACCTCACGGGCGTAGCGGCAGCTAGGGTTACGATAAAGTGACAACCCACCAAATAATTATCATTTAGTCCATCTAATTAAATATCAGAATTAAATTAGCGGTCAGTAACCGCAGAATCAATGTTGCGAGCGCACAGCTGATAGTTAAAACCTATAAACGGTGCAAATGAAAAAGAGAGCGCGCGTGGTTACTCGTACTAACAGTTCGAGCTGCGCGCTCGAGTAACCATACAATTTGTATGAAAGTAAACATCTTTCGTAAGTAATAACTTTATTTTTAGTACTACTCTTCTTATTCATTTTCTTCATTAGTGAACATAAATGGTCGTGTGTGTTAGTGATGCCACCACAACCATTTGACTCCTAGCGAAATGAACCAAAGTAGCTCAGGACTCGTTGGTAGCACATCGTGGAGAGTCTGGATCCGATGTTGAGTTAGTCAAGAATGGACGTATTTGTGCGCTTTACTGTACATGGTATGCGCAACATTCCTCTCCAACACCACATTTCAAAAGTCTCAATCTTTTTTCGATCTACGAATTCGGAGCCGTATAGAAATATCGAGAATAACAGCGTTCTCACGAGTCTCTTCTTGGTGCTGGAGATCTTTCTGTCTTGCCATATTCTCGACATTGACTCATGGCTGCATTGGCCATCTGTATACGCCGCCGAATTCCCATATCGCATCCTCCCCGATCGCTGATCTAGGAGATCCAAGTAAACAAAGTCATTCAAGAATTCTAAGACAGCAAGCTCTGCCGTGCTTACGTTTAGTCCAGCTCGGTCGAAGAACCTGTCTTTGGTCTTTGACCAATTGATCGACAGTCCTACCATATCGCTTTCACAACTTATCCTCCCAAAATTATTCGGCAAGTTCGTGCTCTGAAGACGCCAAGACGCAAACAATGTGCAGATATCTGCATATCAGAGATGCCTGATCTTATTGCAATCTACCGGGATGGCAACCTCTCACTCTTCTAAGGCTCTATATTTGCCATTGGCGTTGACAAGAAGGATAAAATACATCCTCGGCGTTCTCCTTTTTCTGGCTCAAAAGGTCCTGATACCACGTTATTGTCCCAGACAATAGACTCTCCATCCTATCCATATAAAAGGTACTCCCATTTCCTGGAGGATTCTCCTCAACAATTCTACCTCACACAATCAAACGCCTTGGAATAGTCAAGAAAGCACAGAAGCATTGGAACATTAAATTCCCGGCTCTTCTTTATCATTTGCTTCAAGTTGACTCACAAAACCAGCCTCCTCAGGTGGTATGATTGCATATGAGTCCGTTAACTATGTGCAACATTACCTTGCAGTGCCACCGTCTGGTAGTTTCCACATTTCTTAGTTGAGCCTTTCATAAGTAGTGATATCAAGAGAGACACCTTCTAGTCTACCCCTCATCCACCCGTTTCTCCAGAGATGGTTACATAGGTCCAGTAAAAGGTTAATACCCCTGTCTCAAAGACATTTTAGCTCTTCGGCTAAAATACCGGCTTGCAGCCGGTTTGGTAGTCTTTAGTTTTGCCACCTTCACCTTGCACCTTCTACTTACGATTCCAGGATGTCTGGCTCTAAAAACTGGTTTGTCATATGACACAACGGCTCATCAAATCTTCCCGCATCCTTATTTAGGCTCTCACTGTACAGCCGCCACCTCTATACAAGTCATATACATCTGTCCCTTACACACACTCAAAATAACCTTACTTTACGAGCTCACCCCCCTAGTCTATTGCCGTCAGTAAAGTCACATGACCAAAATAAAAAATACGTGTTTCTTAACGTTCGTTCAAGTTTATTTGGACAAAATATCAATACAAAAATACTGTGTTTTTACTGTTTTCTTTATGCTCATCATATGACATAAGTGATCGGCCCGAAATTTTCAGCCTTTCCAGCCTTTTTTTACAGACTTGAGAGGGATCCAATCATTACTATTCTTTACTCAAGTTTTCAAAAGGATTGCAGCGCCACGGGCAAATTGAATGGCACTGACAAGACAACCCTTTATTCAAAAATTACAAACTTATCCCGCGAATCGGAAGGTGAAGAACAATTTTGATGATGAATGATAGCGCGATTTAAAAAACACCCCAACATCACCTCTTAGCGAAGAGCGCAACGATATGCGGCCATCTTGTGTAAAATAAGTACTTTTAGTATAGTTCTCGCCAAACTTCTTGGCCGCCCAGAAGAAATCCCTAATCACAATGTACTATTTAACCATATGGTTAAGGTTTTAGACATTTAACACACAAATAAAAATGAGGATCTGCTAATCAGTACTTAAACTAAACATATGGTTAAAAAGTAATTATACATAAAATTCTTATTTGCTAGTAAAAAACAGGCAATACTATATTTCTACCCTCTTACTAATAAACGCGGCATAAAGTTATACCAGGTATAACTAAGGTATACCCATACATTTTCATAGGTTTATACCTGGTATAACTTTATTCTGCGTTTATTTGTAAGAGGGTTAAAGTTCTTAAGTGTGATATAACACCGAGTACGTAAGCCTCTTTTTGGGCTTCGCGACAGCCGAGTAACATCGTTTGCTCACCTATACTCGAAGTCTTTGGGCGGGTTATCGTACGGGTTGGTGTTGTTACTGGGCGGCGTTCGTTCGTGCACATAGTCCACGAACACGAGCGGCGCCATGTTGGTCCACAGCTCATCGACCTGCTCATCCTCGCGCTCCGTCGGGAGAACCGGCACAGACTCTATCTTGATTTCGGTAAGATTTCGTCTGCTTTCCGTAGCTTTTTCTACCTCGGACGGCCCAGCGTCGCCTTCGGCCACCTGATTAGTCTGCGAAAGTAAGTTCACTATTATCAGTAGCATTAATAGTTATTTATGCAACTGTTGTATAATAAGGGGTATTAAAACACGAATGTGGGTTGAAAATGTGGTGAGTATCACATGAGTGTTTTAATACCTAATTATAACAGTTGCATACAAGACTTTTCATCCCATCTATTCGAAAAGGACGACTTGGTTCGCCTTTATGTGCACCCAAAAGTGGTGTTTTCTATAAGAAACTTTTAGCGGGCAATAATGAGTTTTTAATCGTCTTTATAAGTGCGCCGCAATTATCTTTGCCGCGCACTTTTTGAATTTGGAACATCTTAGTGTTCAGCACCAAAGAAATCGAACGCAAATATTGTTTGAATAAAGACTGGCTGGTACGACGGGCCATAGTCACGCCGCCGGATGAATGAAAAAAAAACAAATTATAAAAGCGCGAACTACAGCCCGCGTTTTCGTAAATTTTCACGGATTGTTAGAAATTCATTGTTTTGTTTTGTTTTGAAAAATGAGATCTTCAAGTGACAGTGAAAGTATAGAATTAACTCCTGAAAGCATTAGAACTGACGCAAGAAATGTGATGGATAATCTATTACCTGCAAAATCCCGGGAGAAATACCAGGCCCCTCAGAAAGTATTGCGAAAAAAAGTTTTTATATATGGGAGACTGGCCAGTTATAATGTTTTTCGAAAATATGATTATTTATAAGTAAAAATAAGTAAGTTCCAATTTCAAAATTTCCCACCACATTTTTTGCGAGTTAATTCAAAGTATTGTGTCTCACTGAAATATGGATCTGCGCCGGGAACATTTTAGAGCTATGATTTTATACGATTTCAAGTGTCGCCTGAAACCGGATGAATCATACGATAGACTTCAAATGGCATTCATGGATGAAGGCCCTTCCAAGGCAACCGTGTATCGTTGGTATAACGAATTCAAGCGCGGTCGACCAACTTTGGGGGATGACGAAAGAAGCGGTCGCCCTTTGACGGCTGTTACCGAAGAAAACGTGCTAGCAGTGAAAAATTTAATCCAAGACAATAGGCGAATTACATATCAGGAGATTCAACACATATTGAAGATTGGATCGGGAAGCGTTCATGAGATTCTACACAGCCATCTTCGCGTGAGGAGGATAGTATCACGCTGGGTGCCGCACAACCTCACCGATGCTCAGAAGCAGGCCCGGGTGGAATGGTGCCGTGATATGCTTAACAAATTTGAAGCAGGCTCGTCTCGGCGTGTTTACGACATCGTTACAGGTGATGAGTCCTGGATTTATCAATACGACCCAGAAACCAAGCGCCAGTCGACTGTTTGGGTGTTTCAAAATGAGCCAACGCCTACCAAAGTGAAGCGATCTAGAAGCGGGGGTAAGATTTTGATCGCTAGCTTTTTTAATTTGACTGGCCACTTGGTATCAATTCCCTTACGGGATCAAAGAAGCATTAATGCCGAATGGTATACTACCAAATGTTTGCCAGAAGTTTTCTCTGTTATAAGCAACAAGCGACCAAACACAGGGCTCCGCGGGCTACTGCTCCACCACGACAATGCACCTGCGCACACCGCACTCAAAACGAGGGACTTCCTGGACAGCACGCCAGTCAAACTCCTGGGTCACCCTCCTTACAGCCCTGATCTAGCACCGTGTGACTTCTTTTTATTCCCAAAAATAAAAAATCAGCTCAAAGGGATACAATTTTCGTCGCCGGAAGATGCGCTGGCTGCGTTCGAGCAGGCTGTAAACGAGGTGTCTGCGGCGGACTGGAAAAAGTGTTTTGAAAACTGGTTTAGGCGCATGAATCTTTGTATAGAGGCTGGTGGAAAGTACTTTGAAAAGATTTAATAAAAATATATGTACGTATAGAACAATTTTTTTTAGTTTCGCAAAACTTTCTGAGTGTCCCACGTATATGAAAGCCTATGGTAATTTTATTGAATGGAGAAATGCAAGAGGCGCCAAGAATTTTTCAGAATCTGTGTTTTTGGCCTACTTCCAGTACTTAGCCAAAACTAAACAACCTTCCACTCTTTGGAGTACATACTCAATGCTAAAATCAACAGTCAGTTCTAATAACGATGTAAAACTGGACACATATTCCAAATTAATAGCGTACCTGAAGAGGATGTCTGATGGATTTAAACCTAAAAAATCCAAAGTGTTCTCAGTCAAAAACGTGGAGACTTTCCTTAATGAGGCACCCGACAAAGTCTTTCATGCCGTAAAAGTAAGTAGGTAACTATGTTTACGGTGGATTAGTAAAATATAATCATAGTGTATAAAAATGCACATTTTATTGTAACCTGTAGGTACTTTGATAGATACTTGTCTTATTCACATTCGGTTTTGTTACAGGTGGCTTTAATTTTCGGATTACATGGAGCTTGTCGTGGCAATGAACTTTTAAAAATAACTGTTGATGATGTCGAAAATCACTCGGATGATTTACTGTTAGTAAAGCTGACCGATACAAAAACCAAAATTGACCGATCCTTCGTAATACGAGGCGAATACAAAACTATTGTACAGAAATACCTGGACCTGCGTCCTGCTGCTATGAAGACCAATCGGTTTTTCATCCGTTATCAAAATGGCTAGTGCTTCAAACAAGTGATGGAAAAAAATAAAATTTCTAACATGCCACAAGAAATTGCTACTTATTTGAAGTTACCAGATATCAAGCTGTATACAGGACATTGTTTTCGTCGTACTTCTGCTACCCTTTTGGCAGATACTGGAGCGGACTTAACTGTTCTCAAGCGACATGGAGGATGGAAATCGAGTGCTGTAGCAGAAGGGTATATAGAAGATTCCATTGAGAACAAGGCGAAAACATCTGAACGCATCGTGGAAAACATTAAATTGCAACCTTCAGTTAATCCATCCATACCACTGTCGCCGCGCCCATCTACATCCAAACAACGAGATTCACCGTCACATTTTCCTCAAAATTATCCAGATTCGGACATTTCAAACACGCAGAATATAAAATCTACAACAATCTCTATTCCTAATAAAACTGTAACAATAAATTTTCATAATTGCGAAAATGTCTCAAATGTAAATATAAGTTTTTAGTTGTTTTAATAAAGGATACTATTTAATTTCAATTTAGTTGTTACTCTATGTTTTATTAAATAATAATATTACAATAAAATATAAGGCGCTTTTATTTTCTCATAGTGGGTGATGAAAAGTAGAGTGTATCACTCGGGCGCAAAATATATTTTTGGCTCGGGCGACGTACTTTGAATCCCTCGCTACGTTCAGGATTCTACTAAAGAATCCCTCGCTACGCTCGGGATTCTACTCTAGAATCCCTCACTTCGCTCTGGATTCAAAAAAGCGCCCTCGCCGTAAAAATATTATTTTGCTCCCATATGATACAATCTACTATTGCTGTATTAGAAATATCTGGTGGTGTGTTATCAAAGCTTGTATCACTCATTTTTATAAACAACATTTTTTTTTTTTTTTTATACTATTATTGAGCAAAAATGGCGGGATAACACGTCAATTCAAAAATTGTGCTGGGTTTGCTGGATGCTTGGCGAACCACTTCTCCGTTGGGGCCCCTGGTTTTTTTTTTGGGTGATTTCTTTTTGAGCTCATGTTTGCCGACACCGAAGGTGGTTCGAGCGTCGTCTGGTCCATCAAGGGGGCAAGTTCCGCCTGGGTTGATTGGATTGTGGTGGTTTCACCCCCTTCTGCTCGCCCCTTTTCTTTTCTCTATGGGGGTTCTCTTTCTTTGGCGTTACTTGCGCGATCAAAGTTGCGGAAGGTCGGGGTGTCTTTTGGGGTAAGTGCGATTGTTCCCGCTCGCTTAATTCGCATCTCTGCTCGTTACACGGGGCACTCTCGGCTTGATGCAGTATATTCGCCTGCACAGTTGGCGCACGTAGCCGGCCATCTCTTGTCGTATTCTCCGCAGCGTACTTGGAATACATTTTAAATGATACGTTCAAATAATCTTTGTTAAGAGCCCAATATTCCATAATTATGTGCTTAGGAGAGTTGATTAAACAAGAACATACAATTTTTATGATCAATCCTATAAAATGTTAATTGTACACACAATTCAATAACAAATCGATGCATAACGCGCTATCTAGTGATATTTATTTGAAACAAATTATCTGTCTAGGCGCTGGGACCCCATGGTATGGGTGGGATGTCCACCATGTACCGATGGCGCATCGCCGTACGTCTTATAGTCTGATGATTGAACGGGCTAGGCGGAACTGAATCATGCAATTCCACCGCACGCTCCCGGAATGTAACCGATAAAAACCGTCAGGCTAGCAACTCGGCGTCGAAGTTCAAGGCTCTGGAGCTTTGACTCGACCATTGCTTCATTGCTGATCAGCCTTTATGCCCGTTTTTCGATCTACTCAAGTGCCTCAAGCTGGTATTTGGCAGATTCGTCCCAGAGACGAGAGCAGTACTCCATGCATGATCAAAACTTGCGCTTGCCACAAGTTGAGCAACTGTTCAGGCGTGAAGCACCGTTTCACGTATGCAAGGACACCTAACGTTTTGGCAGCCAGCTGACCCTTTGTCTCAATGTATAGTTGCAAAATTAAAGGTTGATGTCAACGTTCGTTTATGATTGCATAACTCGACAAATTGTCAGCTAACAATTTGTGTATTCTCGATTTTAGTATTGGTCCCTTAGTAAAGTTGTTCATATAATGAGTACAATGACACCTTTCGGGTATTGCGTTTATTTTGTTACAAGTTATATATTGTTGAATGTCAGCACTTACCATGGACTTCCGTTGCGACTGGCTTACGATAATCGACGTGGCAGAGAAGTTCTCGTCCACGGCTACCCCGGTCTCGACCACCTTTTCATTCAGCAGGTGTTCCGGCCACGTCCACTCTTTTTCTGTCGAATCCCCTTCGAGGCGTCGAGTCTTTCGGAGGTACACTATCGGCTCGTGGCGGGCCTAGAAATGGTGTTAATAGTATTGTACAAAAGTTATGGGATCAGGCGTTACTAGAGGAAATTGATGACAATGATATAACAAAAAATAATTATGTTAAGTTTTTATTCGGCCTGACTAGAGCCAGTGTTAATCCCGCCCCCAAAAATATGTAAATGATTAAGGTGCAGCAAATGTAACGCAACATGCAACCTATACTTGACACGTGTTTTGCTACTCCAATGGGCTTCCGCGGGAGATAAAGGTTCACGTCTGAACGGTCTAAGAGACAGCATTGCCTGATAATGTCGCGTGAAGGGACAGGCTTGGTCTTGCTCACGATGTTTTCATTTCTCGACATCAGAAAGTCTAATATAGACTACTATGTCATTTGTATTTTATTTTTTATTTAATGTGATTTAATGTGAGCGACCACGTCTCGGTCCCATAGGTAATCACTGGCAACACACACCGGTCATAGAGTTTGTCTTGAGACACTGCGGTAAATTGGACAAGAAGTTACGAACGCCGATTCGACGGTTGACCTCGTTCTCGAAGTTAGACCTACCCAACTGGACTGTTTGTCTTTTTTGTCTTAGCTTTAGGAGGTTTTGGTGAGGTGATCGAGGATTATACTGAGGCCCTCCATGGTCTCAGCCATGACCACTATGTCGTCGGCTAAACGAAGGTAAGTGATGTACTCGCCATCGAATCGAAGGTTTTCTCGTATCCACAAACGCTAAGCAGAGGGACAGGTTATATTCTGTGGTCTTCTGTATATCCTGCCACAGCGTACGTATGTGGTATACGGTGCTAAAGCCTTTTCGGAATCGGGCTTGTTCGGGAGGCTGGAAATCGTCGAAGCAGCGCGCGATACGATTCGTGATGACTTTTGAAAACAACTAGTAGACATGGCTAAGAAGTGAGACGGGCCTATAGTTCTTCAGCCGGGCATTGTCGCCCACCTTGAAGAAGAGTACTACCACACCCCTGCACCATGCCTGGGCGTTTTGCCCTCGAATATGACGCAATCAAACAGCTTCTGAAGGTCCTTACGGGCCGGTTTCCCACCCGACTTCAGCAGTTCCGTCTTCAGGCCGTGTTTCAGTCATCACCCGGTGCCTTGTTGTTTTTAAGCTGTTTTAGAGCCAACCTAATCTCGAACAGGCTGACGTCCGGGATGTCATCGGTATAGTGTCGGCAGGCTTACTACGTATCTCATGCAAGAGCAAAACGATAGCGATCAAAAGCTTTATGTCATAAAAGTCGAAATTAACTGCAGTGGTATGGTAGGTCCTACACAATCGTTTGCTAATCGCTCGCTGTTTGTCAAATGCACTTATTTTAAAAAAACCGCCAACAACTCTAAAACTATTGTATTGAAGAGCAATTATTGCGCAAAAATCGATATCGTTTTGCTCTTGCAAAAGATACGTAATAAACCTGCGGGTCCATCTAGCTCTTGGGTCGTTTGCTAGATTCGCAACGGAGTTGCTGATTGATGTCAACTGCCCATATAATGTCTCTATCTCCCTCAGAAGCTGCGGTTTGGCGGATACGATCCTGTCATCGTCGGTCTTCAGAACCGTGAGCTAGCTCTGCCCCATAGCCAGATCCCTTGAAAACACCTTGTTGCCTTTTTTTTGTTCAATCGCGTCTTTAATACGCTCGGAATTAAAGCGGCGAAGGTCTATTTTCAAGGATTTAGAGATCAGTCTCAATAGACGGAACGGACGGCCCAATAGCTGCCGGTATTTCCACGCCTCATCTGAAGACTGCTGGATCATCGCACGCCTCGCCTTCATAAGCTTGACTGGGACTGCCAGTCACCCTCGGAAATAGAGCAAGTTACCGGTTTTGATGATTATCGAGTCCTCCCCCTCCCTTCGGACTTCTGATAAACCTATAATACTCCATCGTAACCTGCTTAATTCGTCTTCGCTTCGGTGATCTTCTCGTCGGTCCGAATTGTGCGCATGTTGTACGTTGCCAAGTCTAGTCGTCGATGTTTGTTGGGGTTGCTGTATCTCGTCCGAAGATTCTTAACACCTCGTTCTTGAGAAAATTGGTGGTGACACAGTGACAGACGGAAAAGCGAGTGATCTTCTACGGGTTCCTTTTTTTACCTTTTGAGGTACGGAACCCTAAAAATCCTGGTAAGGATAATGGGACAAACTATTTAAACTACTGCATTGTCATCGTTTCTTCGTTTTTTGACACCAACACCCTCCGAACCGTAACCGATAAGCTGGCAACTCGCCGTTGATGTTCATAGCTCAGGAGGTTTGAGTCGACCAGTGCCTCTGACAAATTCTTCTGATTATTCAAATGAAGGTTAATGTTAAGTCAAATATACTAACCGTGAGATAGCAGACATATCCGCAAACGCACTTGCCGTGCGAGCGCACGACGAGCTCGCGCAGGCCGGCGCGCACGCGCAACGCCGTAGGACTGCACGCCGACGACTTGACCGCCGCGTGCGTCGCGCACAGCTCCAGCAAGACGCGCGCGCGCTTGCGGTTGTGCCCTTCCATCTCCATTACCTGCACAGTTCATACAACACGGTTAAAATAACTGTGCACCTCGCTGGAATGCTCGCCCACTCCCTTGTAGTACCCGCGCGTTCGCTTATAGCGTGCCCTAATCACATTGGGTATGAAACTGGTCTACTATATTCCATTCTGTTTTAAAAATTGTGCCTAACGTAGCTACCTACAAGAACCAAAATATCTAAAATGTTAACCATCGCGACTTGTATGAGTAAGCCGTGGATGAGTAGAGCTAAACTGGGTGAGTTCAGCTGAGGGGGAGTAGAGCTGAAATAGGTGTGTTCAGCCGTGGATGAGTAAAGCTGAACTGGGTGAGTTAAGCTGAGGGGGAGTAGAGCTGAAATAGGTGAGTTCAGCCGTGGATGAGTAAAGCCAAACGGCTGAACTGTTGAGTAGAGCTGGTGCCAAAGGTTGAAATCAGAAAGTGGTTGGTCGAGAACAATACTACACATTATCATATCCGCGTATTTAGACGTGATATAACGTAATTACAGAAAACGAAGGTTACCTTAAACATGAGCGACACATCGTCGAGGAATGCGTTGAAGGAGATGGGCAGAGGTGTGGGCGGCACGGGCGTCTCCTCCACACCCACCGGGCGGTCCGCCCATGACGGCAGCCACGACCACGCCCACTCCGACCAGCTCTCCGAGCGGGTAGGCTCCGCAGAGTTCGCTGATGTCGCGCCTGTAACAGATAGAACAGAAATATTGTAACAACATGGTCAAAATAACTGTACATCTCACTGGAACTCCCGACAACCGCGCGGCGCCCCGCGTCGTTTCGTGCACCAATAGCGTTCACCAGTTACCAGTTCATATTACATGCACACAGGTACAGGTTTGTATAATTCATAGTATTGTAATGCGAAAGTAACCCTCTAAGTACGTCTGCCTATTACTTTCTCACGATAAGGCTACGTCATAACTGACAGGCGGCTTACTTAGTGCCTAGAGTCTAGCCAGTCACCTAACGAACGAATTTTACAGAATTTCTGCAACAGTCCTCACAGATACTTTCTAGGCGACACGCAAAGGCGCCAACAGTCTACTTCTGGACATAGGCATCTTCAAAGTTTTTTTGGGTTACATTTCGGGGACTGTGCGATGGCATTTCATGATTTAATACCGCCTAGCCCGTTCCGTTCCGAATAGGTACTTTCATTGTGTGTCTCAGCTAAGGAGTGGAATCATAATTTCATGATAATAATGAATCGGCCATCCGTTCTGCGAGCAATTTGGCCTGCCCACTACCACTTAAGTTTCGCAATTCTTCGGGCTATGTCGATAACTTTGGTTTGTTTTTTTTTCCAACATAATTTAAGCATAACAAAAACTATCGTTAAGTTTTATTTTAAACATAATGTGATGTTTTTGGCCATCAATTATTTTTCTTTCTACTTACGTGGAGGTGTCGGGGCGACGGTCTGCTTGGGCGCAGGTGACAGCTGGCTAGCTGGCGCCCGTTCCTTTATCAGTCTCAGCAGTAAGGCTAGCTGTTCGTTGCTGACGCTCCACGCTAGCTTGCCGGAACGCAGCTGAACGTCCAAGCTGGTCGCGCGACGAGTTGTGGCTGACAACAGACGAGTTAGCACCCTAGAACGTAACAGAGATATTATTAGTTACAAGATTACGTTATTTCTATTTACATTAAGACTACTAGACTAAACTGACATTTGGAGAGTTATAAGGGTTATCGTTACATAGTGTCTTTTCCTGAGTGATCGACAGTTGATCGAAAATGGAACTACTTCATAGCAAAAAAAAAACATTTGTTAATAAAATACTGTTATATTTAAATACTAGCTTCTGTTCGCGGCTTCGCCCGCGTAAAAAGTGTTTTAACATCCAAAGTCCTATTTCCTTCCCAGGGTCTCAAACTATCTCCATCCCAAATTTCTTCCAAATCGGTTCAGTAGATTCAAAGACTACCCCTCTACAACCTCACAAACTAACTATTAATACTTCATGCACACAAACGTACAGAAGCGGACTTAATGCCTTAGGCATTTTCTACCAGTCGACCTTTGCGTGATGCAGAGAAAATAGTGGTGGTGGTGGTGGCAGTTTAGTCTACAAAATTAAAAATTAGAGATAAGTACATTTTCATATTTTGTCATTGCAGTAGTGGTGGGTTTGTCGGCGTGCGGCGTTATGAAGCCGAGAGTACACAACTCTAAGAATTCAATCTGGAATCTTGATTTCTCTCATCATCATCATTTCAGCCGAAGTATGTCGACTGCTGGACATAGGCCTCCCCCAGGCATCACCTCGATCGGTCATGTGCGTCTCGCATCTAGCGGATTCCCGCAGCCCTGGCACGGTCATCGCTCCACCTTGAGGGAGTCCTTCCAACGCTGCGCTTTCCGGTACGCGTTCGCCACTAATTTTTCTCCATCGATCATCCGTTCTGCGAGAAATGTGTCTTGCCCTCTGCCACTTAAGTTTGGCAATTCTTCTGGCTATGTCGATCACTCTGGTTCTCTTTTGGATGTCTTCATTTCTGATTCAATCACGCAAGGTAACTCCGAGCATAGGCCTCTCCATTGCCCTTTGGGTGACTTAACCTTCTGAGGAGACCCATTGTGAGCGACCACGTATCAGTGCCATATGTCATTACTGGCAACACACATTGATCATAGACTTTCGTCTTGAGACATTGCGGTGAGTTGGACGAGAAGATATACCGCGCAACTTTCTGAACGCTGCAAAGCCGAGTCGGATTCGACGGTTGGCCTCTTTCTCGAAGTTCGATCGAATAGAAGGTTTTCTCGTAGTCCACAAACGCTAAGCAGAGAGGCAGGTTATTCTCTTCGTGTGGGTACATGGTTGATAATGTTATAAGCATGGCGGGTAGGTTGAGAGAATAAATGATTTAGTCTAAATTCAACTACGTAGTTTGATTAACGCATCCCTTAACGTTTACATGGCGCAGCCGGTTTAAAATAAAGAACCGTTATTTAAATAGTGCTCAGACTCGGCTACAGTAAGACCTTTTGTGGAATTAAGTGTGTAACTGAAGGTTGGCCCGACCACAAACAGGATGTAGATGACCAGGTAAAACCATATTGGGGTTATCGAGATGAGCTAACAGTCGCTTATGGCATGGCGTGGAAAGGCGATCGAATAATCATTCCAGTGTCCATGCGCAAGGACATGTTAAGGCGGGTGCACATTGGGCACCTAGGTTTGGAAAAATGCAAGCTAAAAGTTCGCGAGTCCATGTTTTGGCCAAACATAAATAGTCAATTAGAAGATTTTATTAAAAATTGTCAAGCGTGCCTAACTTTTAAAAATCAGAATTGTAAGGCAACATTAATACAACATGATATACCAGACAGGGCTTGGTCAAAAGTTGGAGTAGACATTTTTCATTTTAAAGAGAAGAAGTATTTATTAATAGTAGATTACTACAGTAAATTCATAGAAATGATGGAACTGCATTCTTTAACGTCTGGGCATATTATTGACCAGTTAAAGGGTGTTTTTAGTCATCAGGGCATACCCGACATTGTTATGTCTGACAATGGCCCTGAATTTTCTTCGAGCCAATTCAAATTGTTCTCTCAGCAGTGGTGCTTTGAACACATGACTTCCTCACCCCGCTACGCACAATCCAATGGACAAGTTGAAAGAAGTGTGCAGACAGTAAAAAATATTCTTAAAAAAACGAATGTTGAAAAAATTGACTTCAGGCTCGCATTGTTAGAATACTTAACTACTCCCATCACTAATACGTTAGCATCTCCCACTGAGCTCTTGAGTAATAGGAAATTTCGAGGTATTGTGCCGTACTTGCCTCGACTCCTTAAGCCGAAAATCCATGATAACATTACACTAGAATTGGAAAAGAGGCAGATCAAGCAAAAACTACAGTATGATAAAACAGCTCGTGATTTAACACTTTTAGCACCGGGACAAAAAGTAAAGGTTAGAATAGACAAGAAATGGATTAGTGGTACTATTTTGCATCAAAAAGGTATACGGTCATATGTGATTCAGTTAATGCAGGGAGGTACTTTGGTAAGAAACAGACGTCATCTAATATTAGATTCTGCGAACCGTCCGGAGGCACCGGTGTGTCCTCGGTCTTACGACGATATCATTATGCCAGGTGATAACGCTAACGCGAGCGCCCGCGAGCCTCAGTCGCACGCACAGCATGCCGTCGCCAGCCCGTCCCCAGTGTCTGAGTATGCTTCAAATAATAACAATTATGTCACTCGTTCTGGCAGGGTGGCGATTCCTCCTGATCGGTACTGAAAGCTGCAGGATCGAAGCGTGTATTACTTGGGAGACAAATACATAATTCCTGCCTTGCACACAAAGAATTGAATGATAATTTTAGTATAGTTAGTCAGCAAAACAACTTTTTTTTGTTGTGGTTTAAATGTAAAAGGAATATAAAATTCTGCAGGCACCTACATTCATGATAAGCGAATGTTACTAGGTATTATACTATTCTTGAATTACATATTACATTGAGCTAACTAATTTTGAATGTATAATTACAATAAGCAAATGATTTTGAATGTTTTCAGCAATGAAATTGTATAATAATTATTTATAATGTTTTTATTTCTCAATATAAACTATTGCAAAACAAATTCTATAAACCGTTACTGTTTTTTCAAAGATAAAAAAACAATAATGATACTTTTAATAATGTTTTTTTTTTATGTAAATGAGATTTCATTAATAAATATTATCTAATTTATATAAAAAAAAAAAAAAACAAAAAAGTGCATGCATTTAATTTTATGTTTAAAGCTTAAAAAAGACAAAAATGTTACCTTATCCAAACCTAGACCTAGTTATAAAAAGAAAAAAAAAAAATTGTAGTAGAGAAATTTGTATTAAATAAAAAAAAAAAAAAATGTATACATGTAAATTGAGTTATAAAATTGATTTTTATATATAATTAAAATAAATGTATGAATACATTTTAATGTCATTTAGTGCGATGATATAGAATGTGAAAAATGTGTTGATTATTTATCAAAGTAAAAAAGGGGGTTGTGGGTACATGGTTGATAATGTTATAAGCATGGCGGGTAGGTTGAGAGACTAAATGATTTAGTCTAAATCCAACTACGTAGTTTGATTAACGCATCCCTTAACGTTTACACTTCGGTCTTCTGTATATGCCGAAGCGTATGTATGTGGTCTACGGTGCTAAAGCCTTATCGGAATCCGGCTAGTTCGGGAGGCTGTAAATCGTCGAACCTGCGCGCGAGGCGATTCGTGATGACTCTTGAAAACAATTGTAAACATGGCTAAGAAGTGAGATGGGCCTATAGTTCTTCAGTAGGGCATTGTCGCCCTTCTTGGAGAAAAGTACTACCACACACCTGCACCACGGCTGTGGCGTTTTCCCAACGAGTATGACGGCATCAGAAAGCTTCTAAATTTAAAATTGTTGTTGTTGACGCCAGTGATGTCATCATTAAATACATGCTTCTTCGTCGACATGATGAAGTTAATCTCCAAATTGCCCCACTAGCAGCTCATCCTCGTGAAGTCCCCCATGACAATGGTGAAGTGAGTTTTGAAACCATGAATGGGTCTTAAGATATCCTCCTCATACATGGACTCTAAATCGTCGTCAGGGTGTGCCTAGGTCGGGGCGTAGACCTGTACGAGCTTCAGCAAATATCGAGGATATTCTGAGTATAAGGTACGCCACACTGGTCGACACACACTCGATTTTCACCACGTTATTCACGAGGGCCTTATGGACGATAAACCTGACACCACCCTGAGACTGCCGGGCACCCTCTCGGAAATAGAGCAGGTTACCAAAATTGAGTATTAGTGTCCTCTCCCTCTCTTCGGACTTCAGACAGCCCTACTAGTCTAAGATCCCCTTATAAAACGACCTTCACCGAGATGCTTATTTAATGAAACGTATTTTATATTTAATTTAATATGTCAATGAATATAATCCATATGGGTTGCCTAGCAAATTTCAGTCCAGAGTATGTTTAATTAATAATTAAAAAAAAATTTTTTTTTAAACATTTCACCGGTATGATTATTAGATAAATTCTATACCAATCGAAAGTATGAAGTCCATAGAATATGCAAACGTTAGGTTGCCTATTCTTTTCCGGTCACAATTATCGGGTTGCCAGGTATAAACAGGTAAATCTGTACTAGCATTTTGCAACGGTCTGTTTATTGAATGAAATTTAAATGAAATTAAAGATTATTTTATTCTGAACACGGTGGTATAGGGTTGCCTGCGAAAAATCAGTCCAGAATTGCGGTTGTCGAATTTAAAAAAGTAAAATATTGCTCCGAGTGAATGTGTGCGACTACGACGACGAAGAGGACACAGCATAGCAGCTGTTTAAAGTCCGCCCACTTAAAGAAAGAGAGTACGCATGCTATTTGGGCTTGGAAAATAAAAGGATAGCGATAGACTCGTATATACTATGCATCATTTTGGAGTAGTTTATTATTTAAATAGAGAAATAGTTTTTTATTATTTTTTTTATAAAAATAAATAAATATAAATCTATAAATGTAAACAGAGAAATTGAAATCAATTGAAACCATTGGAAAAAATTCAAAACCCATAAAAGTGAATTTTTTAAATCAGGGTAGTCTTGCAAATTTTATTTTTATTGTAAGAAGACAAAATAAAAAAACAACAATTAAAAAATTACTTCTATTTATTGTAAAAAATTAAAAGTACAAAAAAAAAATTAAATGATTCAGAATCCGAGTCATCGGACATAAAACTACGATCTTCAACTTCTGAATCTTCTTCGTCATCACTCCCTGTTTCACTTTTTTTATCTATCATGTCATTATGTCTTCTATCTTTAAAGGTGTATGATCCCCAATGAATCCTACTGGTTTTAAATATTCATCTAAGAACCATTCGCAGTTCTCAGGCTCAAGTTTCACGCATATTGGATCCGTTGCATTAAGCCACATGGAATTTACGAGTTAATGATATCCAGCATGGTGGTATGGAGTTGGAGTCGAAGCCTCTTGATAAGAATAGTTGATTGAAAACATCCTCATTAATTGTTACAAAAAAAAAAAAGGAAATCAGATCATTTTATTGTTTAATTTATAAATTACCGTTTTTAAGTAAATTACAAAAAAAATATGTGTGTCGAAAATTAACAAAACCATAGATGAATTTTACTAACAATTATTTAAACATGAAAAAAATATAGAAGATGTATTAGCTAAGATAATTTTAAAGATTCTATTATTATGTACTTAATGTATATTCAGCACTAAAATTAAGAAATTCTTCGTTATATTTTTTATTCAAAACGGTCACTTTTTTGTAGCACGTGGTATGATAACCTACAAATTGAAGAGACGCACTGGGTAGCTAAACAAAATTGTATTTAAAGTGTTTTTTTTTACGAAAAGCTAACTTTAATACACAGTTTTTAAAAGTTTCATCATTAAAATCAATTATTTCATCATCCGATCCACACAAAAAACACTTTTTTGCCATTTTTCCATCAATAAATAGTAGCACGTTTTTTCAATTGTATTCCCCTGGTCTGTCCACCCGACCGAATTGAAAAAAAGCATCCTGTGCGTTATCTGTCCACCCGACCGAATCGGAAAAATACCTGTCAGTACAAGTTTTGACCGAAATACGTCACGGGAAAGGATATTCTCAAAGGATCAGGGTTTAAATCGGTACTTTAATAGACGATAGTATAATATAATATATATAATATATCAAATATATTACAAGGTAAAACTGGGTAAATCCCTATGAAATCAGATAGCTTATTTTATCACAATTCTAACAACATAACATTTATACATGGTCCCCATACAAAAGTACCGAGAAATCGGCGTTTTACTGAGACCGGGCGATCGCAAAAAATGGCCCCCGGGAACGTCATCCGACAGCGCCCCGGCGGCCGGCCAACCTGGACAGTTGACCGTTTATAGCGACACTCTACTCCAAAATGATGCATAGTATATACAAGTCTATCGCTATCCTTTTCTTTTTCAAGCCCAAATAGCATGCGCACTCTCTTTCTTTAAATGGGCGGACTTTAAACAGCTGCTATGCTGTGTCCTCTTCTATCAAAATCAAAATCAATTTTTTTATTTCATATAGGCCTACATGGGCACTTATAAAACGTCGACAATGTGCACGGTTCGGGTTGGTCGTTTCCTATGGAGAAGAACCGGCAAGAAACTCCATGGTTACTCTTTTAAAAAAATGGTTTGGTTTTACAATATTTCCTTGTTACAGCATTAGTACTTAGATATGTGGGGACAACGTAGGCCCGACAATAAGTCGTAAGAAAACAAAAAAAAAAATATTACATATTATTTAAACAAAAGAAAATAAAACGAGTTAAAAAGTTAACAAGCATCTAGAAGGCCTACAATGTTCACACATTTACAAAATAATCGGTAAAGGAATCTATACAAAAGTAAAATAAAAAAAAGACTAAATCTAACATGTGGCACAAATATTGTTATCAGTGCTGTAACTATTCTTAGCAAAGGGCTATGAAGATGATTGAAAACCATTGTAAAAAGAATAATCAAAAGAAAGAAAAAAAAACAAAGAATTAATGAGATTGAGAATAGTTAGAGACAACCACATATTTGTGCCGTTTATGAGTTACCAGGGAAGCCGCATGCGCAGAAGGAGCTAAAGCCAAAATTTTTATCTTCAACGTAGTCCTTGATTTTATAATATGCTTTTTTAACAAGGACACGTTTGATGTAGTTTTTGAACTTTCCATCGGTCAGTTCTATAACTGACTTTGGCAACTTGTTATAAAAGCGTATACTGTTTATATAAAAAGACTTGCTAGTTTTTGTTAATCTGAATTTGGGTATTACAATTTCGTGCTTACTGCGTGTATTTAAATTATGTAAGTCGCTTCTAGTTTTGAAAAGCCCTCGATTTTTGCGGACATACAAAATACATTCCAAAATATAGAGTGATGGTAGAGTCAGTATATCGATTTCTTTAAATTTTTCTCTAAGGGACTCGCGAGGACCCATTTTATAGATCGCGCGGATTGCCCTCTTTTGTAAGATGAAAATTGAGTCAACATCTGCTGCTGATCCCCACAGCAGAATGCCATAAGACATAATACTGTGGAAATAAGCATAATATACTAACCTAGCTGTGGCTACATCGGTTAACTGCCTTATTTTCCTTACTGCATATGCAGCTGAACTTAACCTACCCGAAAGAGTTCTAATGTGCGCGCCCCATTGCAGTTTTGAATCGATAGTAATCCCTAAGAATACAGTTTCAGCTATAACTTCAAGACTTTTGCCGTCAAGATTCAAATTCAGGTCTCGTTGTGGTACATTTGGTAAAGAGAACTTAAGACATTTAGTTTTTGTCGCATTCAGTAAAAGATTATTAGCTGCGAACCATTTTGTGAGAATAATAAGACTTTCGTTGACATGTAAGACATCCGTATCTTTCCTATCTATTTTAAAAATTAGCGAAGTAACATCAGCAAATAGAATTATATCCGATAATTTGGCCATCATAAAAGGGAGATCATTAATGTAAACAAGAAAAAGGAAAGGGCCGAGAATTGAACCTTGGGGCACGCCCATCTTGACTAGAGATCCGGAGGACGTCACCCCATTAACATTCACTTTTTGCTGTCTGTTTGATTAATATGAAAGCACAAGATCAGCAGCTTGTCCTCGAATTCCGTAGTGGTATAATTTACAGATCAGTGTGTTGTGGTCGACGCAGTCGAACGCTTTTGAGAGATCACAGAAAATGCCAATGGCATCCTGGGACTTCTCCCAAGATTCCAAAATGTGACTGATGAGTTTTACTCCCGCGTCCGTAGTCGACCTACCTTTCGTGAAACCAAACTGCTGACTATGCAGGATCCCATTTGAATTGAAGTGAGACAACATCTGATCCAGCATGATTTTTTCATAGATTTTACTCAATGCTGGAAGCACGGATATAGGTCTATAATTAGAGGGATCAGTCTTACAACCTGATTTGAAAATTGGTACTACTTTGCTGTGTTTCATTAAGTCAGGAAACGTGCCGCTGTCCAAACATTGATTGAATATGCCTGTTAGGACAGGAGCAATTGAGTCAATAATATCTTCAAGAACCCTAACGGATATCCCCCATAAGTCTTCAGTATTTTTTATATTGAGACTTTTGAACACGTTTTTAATTGTATCAATACATATTGGTTTAAATTTAAAGGTCGGTATGTCTTTGGTAAAGTTTTCTTTAAGAAGAGCTTCAGCTAATTTAGATGAGGAGGGAAGAGACTTCGTAACCTCTAACGGAATGTTGGTAAAGAACTTTTCTAATGTCTCAGCGACTTCTTGCTTATCAGAAATGGTTTGATTATTTATTTTCAAAGACAACTCATTCTGATCGCGTTGTTGTGTCTTTCCAGTTTCTCTATTTATTAATTGCCACACAGTTTTTATTTTATTATTTGAAACACCAATTTTGTTAATTATTATTTGAGATTTTGCTTGAGCGCAGACTCTTTTAAATATTTTGGAATAGTTTCTAACATAAGTGTGAAAAACTTTATCGGAAGTCAAAGATTTTTCGTAATATAAATTACATAAGATATCTCGGCTTTTTCTTATGCCCACAGTGGCCCATTCACTAAATTTTGATTTGGAATTGTTGACTGTAACTGTTTTTACAGGACACGTTTTATTGAATTCATGGCAAATTGTAGAAAACAACGTGCCGTAATTTATATTGGGGTCTTTTGAATCAAAACTGGCATTACAAAGGTTACTAAAAACGTTATTATTAAAAGAATTTAATTTATTTTTAGTAAGAGGTCTTAATCGAATTGATTTAACTAGGTTTAATTTTATATCCGACTCAAAAGATACTAGTTGACCAGTATGGTCTGACCTAACGCCACTAATTACAAACGAATCTTTTACTTTACAATTAGTGAATACATTGTCTATGCACGAAGCTGAAGTTGCTGTTATTCTTGTTGGTTCATTAAATAAATATTTTAAGTTGAATGATTTGAAAAATGAAATGAGCTTACATTTTTCAGGTGAATTGACTAACAGATCTATATTTAAATCACCACAAACAAAGACTAATTTATTATCCCTGAAAAGTTTACATAATAGTTCTTCCATTGAAATTAAAAACAATGACAAGTTTGATGCTGGTGGTCTGTAAACACACAAGATAGTATGCCCCTCGACCTCTGCACATGCTACCTCACATAAGCGATCAACAGAGTAAGCAGTGATATCCTTCCTTTCCTTATATTTAAGATGACTGTTACAAAGTATCAAGGTACCACCACCCACTGTGGATCTGTTGTACGCGCTGGCAACTGAAAAATTATTTACATTAAACAACATCCTATCTGGTTTAAACCAAGTTTCACAAAAACATAGGATATCCATGTGGTATTTATCTACTAACAATTCCACGTCTAAAATTTTGCCGGAGAAGCGATTTATATTTTGATGATATAGTAAAATATTACTATTCGTCTTCTCTTTTGTTGGCTCTAATAGTTTAAAGGGTCTACAGTAGTATTATCAGAAAAACTGGATAATACTGTTAAATCACTAAACCTAGTTTCAGTTAAATTATCAATAACTGCGTGTATATTAAAAGCTAACAATGTAGCTAATAAATGTCGGCTATTTTTGGGAAGAAACATATGTTCCCGAATCAAAACAAAATCACTAACAAAATTGTTGGTGTCAAAAAACAATAAACGGTCACTATGACGACAAGATAAAATATGCATCAAGTTATTTAAACTAGATATGTATTCATTTTCCTGAACAAGTAATTTGTCAGAATAGGGCAATGCACATAGTATCAATTTGCCTAATCTTAACTTAAGTAGGGTATCAATACCATTAACTATGTCCCTTTTTGTTACACTAAGGCTATTTCCAAAAATAAGAACTACAGTAGTTTGCTCATTCAATTGTGTCTGTTGAATTTTATGAATAAGCTCATTAAAATGCAATTTATGATAACAATGGTTCACTATTGTATGTTTAGAACGGTTATTTAACAATGATCCAAAACCTGTTCCGAAACTATCAGAATATACTAAGACATTACTTTTGGAGGGGTTCAAATTTGTTGCAGTATGCTCGATGGGTAAAGTTATAGGAGCAACATCTTGTGAAATGAGAGGTGGCGGAGCGGCAGCACAACTACAGGTGAGGTTGTTAGTCAATGACTCATACCTCTCTGCATTATACTTCACCAGGTCCACCAACTCACAGGCCTCCTGCATGTGCTCACTTAACATCTGTTGACTACATTCATATTTACAAAATATTTCTTTTAGTGTATTTTCCCTACTCAATAACTCCCTTTGAAGATTCTGAATGTCAACATCATACATTTGTGTACTAGTTTCTAATTTACTATTACATAAAATTAATTGGTTTTTTAAATTTCTGAAATCTCTTTTAAGGTTAACATTATATTTGTAAACACTTTGAGTTTTTAAAAGTTTCTTGTATTTCTTAATACTTATCGCATGGGATGGTCGGTTGGGACCTCTCAGTCGCACACATTCACTCGGAGCAATATTTTACTTTTTTAAATTCGACAACCGCAATTCTGGACTGATTTTTCGCAGGCAACCCTATACCACTGTGTTCAGAATAAAATAATCTTTAATTTAATTTAAATTTCATTCAATAAACAGACCGTTGCAAAATGCTAGTACAGATTTACCTGTTTATACCTGGCAACCCGATAGTTGTGACCGGAAAAGAATAGGCAACCTAACGTTTGCATATTCTATGGGCTTCATACTTTCGATTGGTATAGAATTTATCTAATAATCATACCGGTGAAATGTTTAAAAAAATATTTTCTTTTAATTATTAATTAAACATACTCTGGACTGAAATTTGCTAGGCAACCCATATGGATTATATTTATTGACATATTAAATTAAATATAAAATACGTTTCATTAAATAAGCATCTCGGTGAAGGTCGTTTTATAACGGGATCTTATACTATACAATATTCCATCGTAACATGCTCATTTTTCCTCTAGTTCGGTGATCTTCTAGTCGTTCCGAAGTGTAAACTTGTTGTGGGTTGCCTGGGCCAGTCATCGGTGTTTATTTGGGTAGTGTTTATTTCGGTTCTCGTTCGGGGGTTCTTCCCTCAGCCTTTCCATATATAGCCAGGGTAGGGTAGAAAGGCTGAGGACTAACTAGGTGTATTTTTTTGTTGCGCTGTTCATTAATGGGGTGTTTTGCCATAATCGCCACGCTTGGCAGGCGGTTGGCGATCGCAGTATAGCTGTTACAGTGCACAGAGAACGCTGCTGTTCATTCTCTGGTAAATAAATACCTTGGTCGCCTCTTACGACACCCACGGGAAGATATGTTGTTCTTTACACCCGACATCATACAGTACAGGTTTATTTCTCACCACCTAAAAAAGTAGTAACTTTTTACTTTGTAACTTTCTGTCGTTCCTGTTTTATCATTGGGAACTGAGAGCACGAATCCGATTACGAAAATAATTATTTCGCTGATAGAAAGTTACAAAATCGCTGATTGTCGCAGGCTATTAGTTCTGTGGGGTGAGCTAAGTTTACAAAGCCGCAGGAAAAATTGTAATGTTATTTATCAGTAGTGAAAAACTTGAAGAAACTCTTTAAGATAGTTTCTGTTTTTGTTAAATAAAACCGGTAGAAACTATTATTTGCATATTCTATGGGCTTCATACTTTCGATTGGTATAGAATTTATCTAATAATCATACCGGTGAAATGTTTAAAAAAATATTTTCTTTTAATTATTAATTAAACATACTCTGGACTGAAATTTGCTAGGCAACCCATATGGATTATATTTATTGACATATTAAATTAAATATAAAATACGTTTCATTAAATAAGCATCTCGGTGAAGGTCGTTTTATAACGGGATCTTATACTATACAATATTCCATCGTAACATGCTCATTTTTCCTCTAGTTCGGTGATCTTCTAGTCGTTCCGAAGTGTAAACTTGTTGTGGGTTGCCTGGGCCAGTCATCGGTGTTTATTTGGGTAGTGTTTATTTCGGTTCTCGTTCGGGGGTTCTTCCCTCAGCCTTTCCATATATAGCCAGGGTAGGGTAGAAAGGCTGAGGACTAACTAGGTGTATTTTTTTGTTGCGCTGTTCATTAATGGGGTGTTTTGCCATAATCGCCACGCTTGGCAGGCGGTTGGCGATCGCAGTATAGCTGTTACAGTGCACAGAGAACGCTGCTGTTCATTCTCTGGTAAATAAATACCTTGGTCGCCTCTTACGACACCCACGGGAAGATATGTTGTTCTTTACACCCGACATCATACAGTACAGGTTTATTTCTCACCACCTAAAAAAGTAGTAACTTTTTACTTTGTAACTTTCTGTCGTTCCTGTTTTATCATTGGGAACTGAGAGCACGAATCCGATTACGAAAATAATTATTTCGCTGATAGAAAGTTACAAAATCGCTGATTGTCGCAGGCTATTAGTTCTGTGGGGTGAGCTAAGTTTACAAAGCCGCAGGAAAAATTGTAATGTTATTTATCAGTAGTGAAAAACTTGAAGAAACTCTTTAAGATAGTTTCTGTTTTTGTTAAATAAAACCGGTAGAAACTATTATTGCTTTACCTGAGATCTAGCTGGCACCTGTACAGCAAGGGCTCCTGAAAGAAGCGTATCTTGCCATCAGCGTCCGACTTGTCGAGACACAGCGTCAGGTCATCCAGACGCACTATCCTTCTGATCAGCGGCTGAACCTGGTCGATGTCTGAAAAACGGATCACATTAAATGAAACAAGAAAAGTTAGAGATACACATACACATAGGATACTTTTTATCCCGGGAATATATTCCCTCGGGATAATTTTTGACTTTCACGCGGGCGAAGCCGCTGGCAGAAGCTAGTAATATTATAACAGCCTGTAACTGTTCCACTGCAGAGCAAAGGCCTCTTCACATTCAGAGAAGGTACGAGCATTTATCACCACGCATGCTCAAGGCGGATTGGTGATTTCAAACTTATATTATCTATAACTTATATTCCAAAACTTAAGTGGCAGTGTGCACTTGTGCAGGGCACATTCCTCGCAGATCGAATGGTCGATGGGGTCGAAAAGTGCTGGAGTGGCGACCGCGAACCGAATGACGCTGCGTTGGCAGGCTTCCCACTAGGTCGACCAATGGTCTGGTTAAGGTTGCGGAAATCCACTGGATGCGAGACACATGTGACCGGTCAATATGGCGACACTTAGGGCAAGCTGTGCGCTATGTTCAGCAATGGAGGTTCGCTGAAGAATGATGATACCTGCAAAAGCGGGTTCCCAGTCGGCGTACGCGCTGTCGACTGCGTGATGCTTGACGTTGAGCGAGAGCAAGATGACATCCTGTACGACGTACATACTTCACCACGAGGTGTGGCGTCACTCTGAAGTTCGATTTTCGATAATGGCGTTCGAGGAGAACGCGGGGCGACGCGCGGGTAAGCAGGAGTGGATGAGCAATCCACCGAGGTGCACAATTAAGTTGACGGTGCTTTTGATATGGTATGAAATGATACCTACCAAGCGTTCATCAAGTCCTCAAAAGTGCATGTGTATGGGGTATTTGGACCACTCCCTCTTACGTCATACCTGCAAAAGCGGGTTGCCAGTCGGCGCCCGCGCTGTCGACCGCCAGATGCTTGACGTTGAGCGACAGCACGATGTCATCCTGTACGTATTTCACGATGAGGTGATGGACCCGCAGCGCAATGTTGCTCACGATGCGCCGCACTAACGCCTGCATGTAGCCGGGCGGCGCCTCCATCACTTGGTTTTTGCTGCTAGATATTGTAGAAGAATTATCCATTATTAATTATTATTACTTATTTTACTACCAAAAAGAATAAAATACAGAATTGCTCGCCTTCGAGCAATTCTATGTATCGTGCATAAAATACGTGTGAAAGTTATTTTTTGTAATGGGCAAACAGGCAAAAATACTTCAAAGATATCTGGCATCGGAAAAGACGATCCTTACATTAATTTGGCTTTTTAAGTCGTAAACACAACCCCAAGTTCATGCTTACAATTTTCGAACATACATAAAATACAGTGTTTTTTTTTGTACAATATTAGAGAGGCTGTTGATCGAATTCGGCCCGACTTCGCCAACTGAGCCTATGCCGTACGGATGATGCTGATGATGAAAATGCGAGTGCTTTACCTTGGTGAAGCTGACGGCGGTTGGGAGTCTTCGCCTGTAGCTGCGGCGGGTGGGTTGAGGCTTAGGACACATTCTGCAATCAAAAACACATTAGTAAGCAAACGTCAACCAAAACCTCATCCTTAAAGGATTGGTGCGCGATTGCAGTCTTCTTCTTGTTATTTTCGAGTCGTTGGAAAACTCTAAATATTTGGGTCACGTTAATTGCAGCGTCAGTGGCGTTCATTGGGTCCTCTAAAGAGCAGGTGTATGGGCATTCTAGCACGTGTCTCATTTTCTGCACTCATATTGCATATTATACGGGTCTATAAACTCCACTTTGCTAAATTGTGTTTGAAGCAGCCTATTTGCGATGCGAGACGCACAGGACCGATCGATGTGGGACACTTGGATCAGGACTATGTCCAGCAATGGACGTTTTTCGGCTGAAATGATGATAATGGCGATGAGATTGATTTTTGAGCTACCTATAGTATCGATTGTGACGACGATGGGCTCCGACATGATCTTGGTCCAGGGCACTTGTATGAGGAGCTCGTGGATGCGGCCGGAGACCAGCGTGAAGGGCAGCGCCACCTCCTGCTGTAGCACGTCCCCCTTGAGCACCAGGTTGTGGAGCGCCACGCCTCCGCCCCATAGTGACACCTGCGGAACATGGTAATAACTTGTTTGAAAATACCACTTACATACAACAATCTCTTTTGCCAATTTTAACTAGATGAGAGCGGTGTTTGCTAGCTGACTCCTCGGAGAAAAATACCTCGAAATAAACTCATACCTGTTAAAGGCCATACAATTAATGCAATGGTCATGTCATATGAGAATCATGTAAGTTACCATCTGAGGTAGTTTAGGTTTTGAAGAAAGCACCACACTTATATTTGAGTGGGCCTGTATAAATAGTGCAAGCATTAAATTTTCAGTTATCATTTAGATCATATCAACTTAGGACTTTTACCTAAGTAGCTCAAAAATAAAATTAATAATCATACAGTTCAACAAGAAACCATTGCATATGCTGAGGAGTAGAGTACGGTCCTGTTCATACTGTCGTGATATTTTACTGTACATTTTGGAAACACATGGCATTTTAATACGGGGAATTTTTAACTGCACCTCTATTTAGAAATTTAAGCAAACAAAATATCTCCACTAATAACCTACTGCAAAACAATATTACTCACCGTAAAACAAAAATACTGATTTGCACACAAATTATTCAATTAAATATAAAATAAATGTGAATTAGTCCAAGAGCGAGCGAAGCGAGCTCGGGAGCTTAGGGCACCCCGACACGGATAGGTTAGGTTCGAAGGAGATGACGGGAGCTGAAGTGAGCGAGCAAAGCGAGCGAACTCAGCTCCCGTCATCTCCTTCATGTTAGGTTACTTTAGACCCTGCAGACAGAAATAGGAGCCCTGCGCAGCGGGGCTCCGTCGACTTTGTTTCGTTTCCCCCCCTCCCTTAAAACTTAAATATTTTGTTGCACTCGAAGAATTATTAGATTTACTTTTAGTTAACAGATAGTTATTCAGTAAAACAGTTAAGCTTTAAAGATCTAGCAGTATAGTATAATTCATTTATTTGATGAGCAAATTTAGTGTGCAATTCAGTATTTTTGGTAGTAATTTCGAATATTTTGATTGAAAAAAGGGGAATTACAGTTAAAGTATTAAATACCACCCTTTTAATACTGCATTGATTTCAACCGCTAACATTCTTAGTTATTACTTAGTTAAGTTTACCTGCGTGAGAGTTGAAAATAATCCTAAGGGCACCCGGTAAATACCGCCGCTATAAATAGTATCTTAGGTCCTATGTTCCATCCAAACCCATTTAGCCATTACGACTCGAATAGGTTACAAACAGAGTTACTTGTGTATTTATATTAGCATAGCACGTCATACTTAACTCCCGATTTATGAATTAATTATGAACGCGTCAAACTTACTTTAATGGCAAATTTTTTACAAGTTTTCAGGCCAATGTAGTTTGACAGCTGCTCAACTTCAATTAACTCTAAAAACTCAATTCAGAAACCAGCCCTGAGCCCTTGACTCATAGCATACCACAGGCATTCTTGGAATACATGAGTGGCACTAGGTACTTACTACAAAGTAGAACATATGCGAACTTGTAGAAGTATTAACATGTGTATTTTAAACATTTTAGTATCAGTCGACATTAACCTTGGCTAGTTCAGTATTGCTAATATCAAAGCCAGGGACGGCGAACCTTTACACAACTGTGCCATTTTCTCATACATGCATGCATGCAAATTTGGCCATGACGTGGCAAACAATCTTGACAGGTGATATAATAGACCAAAATAACTAGATGCTACTAATGTAACTCTTTATTTGCAACCCGAAATTCGTAAAACAACATGAATGGACTTAAGAGCCCAGAGAGATGATATAATTTTTTTTCTAAAAGACTTAACGTGAGGCCTCGAGTAGTGTTATATTATGTACATTGAATGCCAGCATACCAGCTAAGTTGGTTAGACGGCCGATTTATAGGTACCAGATGAGAAAGGTAAATAAACGCTGCTGTCACCCTAATAAAGAATATCTTTAAAAACTGGGGAGAAGCACAAGACGCCTTTGGCATCATTTGCGACCTCTCGAAAGAACCTACTTTGGGATTAGACATACGGCCCTTGAATTACTTAGATCATATTTGTAAGCCAGAAAAGTTAAAGTTCAGGTAAACGGCGTAAACTCACTAGGGTCTTGAAATGACAATGGGCGCTATATGTTTGAAATAGTCCCCTCAGTAACTTCTATAAAAAATACGCTTTAGGATATAAGTCAATTAATATTTTAACTTTAGTTTTTAGGAGCACACTTCCGAAGTGTCTGGCAGTGTTAAATATTATTGAGTAATAATATTTTATGTAATTTATATAAAAATCAACCTTTAGAATTTAAAATAAGTTAGTTCTATTTTTATTTACCTAAATCTCACCTAGTACCTGTAAATCGGCTGACTAACCAACTGAGCAGGTTAAATGTACTTAAACACTACGTCTTTTATCACACAAGTTATGTCTGGGCTCTCAATCTATGTTTAGAAAACGTTGCAACACACTAGGAATTTCTCCTGTACCTATCGTGGATGCATTTACAAACATATAAACTCCCATAGGTAAACAAACAACCAGACCGGGAAAACTATCTAAAGCCCATACAAATATTTGTTCCGTGCGGGATTCAAACCCACGACACGCAGCGCAGCAGCCGTTCGCTCAACCATGTCGTCAAAGCTACCCAAGAGCGTGGGAGATATTATAGTACACAAGTGTTTGTGCAAACATAGGTGAAATTTCTGTTCCTCCGCTTTCATAGTCCGACCGATCCAAGAAAACCCAGTATCACTTTCCCCAACCTGGGAATCGATCTGGGACCTCACGCCCAGCAGTCGCACTTGCGACAAGGCCAACGAGGCAGTCAAGTTATTGATAACACATACATAAAAACTATAGAGTACTAGTTGACCCGGCAAACTTTGTTTTGCCATAAAAACATCAAACACCTACACCATACCCTATCCTACACTACTCTACCCAACACTATCCTACACTACCCTACCCTACCCTACCCTACGCTACCCTACCCTACCTACCTACCTACACTACACTACTCTACCTACCTACCCTACCCTACCCTACCCTACCTTACCCTACCCTACCCTACCCTACCCTACCTACCTACCTACACTACTCTACCTACCTACCCTACCTACCTACCCTAACCTACCTACCTACCCTACCCTACCCTACCCTAACCTACCCTACCCTACCTACCTACCTACACTACACTACTCTACTTACCTACCCTATCTACCTACCTACCCTACCTACCTACCCTACCCTACCCTACCCTACCCTACCCGACCCTACACTACCCTACACTACCCTACCCTACGCTACACTACCCTATCCTACACTACTCTACCCAACACTACCCTACACTACCCTACCTTACCCTACCCTACGCTACCCTACCCTACCCTACCCTACCTACCTACCTACCTACACTACACTACTCTACCTACCTACCCTATCCAACCAAACATTTTTTTTTTTTTTTTTTTTTGCTTTTATACCTTCCCTGTATTCTGTCGAACATAACAAAAAAAGAATTATTCAAATCGGTCCAGCCGTTCTCGAGTTTTAGCGAGACTAACGAACAGCAATTGATTTTTATATATATAGATAGCTATCATGTTATCTATAAAACATACATACAACACGTATGTACTTAAAAACGATTACATACTTCAAGTACACAATAGCAACAGTCAAATTCAATCGTATTTCGTAATTAATAGTAAGAAGCAAGAACATTGATTTTCTGAATATTTCATGAGTCCAGTTAGCTGCCTCGCTCCAATGTTGTCCTTGAAAGGATGAATAAGTGAGTAGTAAAATAAATTCAAGATTGCTCGGCGAATATGTAATAAATCAATAGTAAAATTATAATTTGAACTAAGCTATTTTATCATGATAAAATTATTATCTAAGCCGCATAAATGTTCACCGATGAATATGTATTTCCCCCATATATTAGACGTTAGGTGTACAACAAGTGCACTTGCCAACAAAAAAGAAATAAATACATAATATTTAAACATTGGCGGGGTGATAGTGTAACACGATCACAACAACATGAATTGTGTTATTCAAAATTGTGATTTATGGTTTTATGTGAAGCAATAAATTAGGAATTTCCATTAAAGATCTTGGGATTGTGGGCGTAGGTTATATTATAATGATGATGACTCATTTGACTGTAGTATGTTGGACAACATTTCCCTTGAAGTGTTTGTAATTATAGATACATCAATGTTTTTAAAGATTGCATCACTGTTCACATTTCAAACAGGAATTTTTACTGCTTAAATTATTGGCCAGTATACTTTAGAAAATAACGTAAATATCTACAGGATTCTTATTTGAAAACTTTTAATTATATTATTTCCTATGAACAACATTGTTTTGATTTATATTTTAAAATCTGAGTGATTGGCTACTGCTAAACCGGGCGATCTTGTGGAGTCTAAACTAGAGCCTCCAGCCAGGCTCAAAAACCCAAACCTAAGCGACCACGCTGTGGGCTCTCGCTATGAGGTCGAACCTCGGCCCAGGTCGTCGCTGCGAGGACAACTAGTGCTGGATCATGATGCATCCGTTCGGTAAATACCTACGTGTGGATCCGTTTGCGTAAAATTAAGCTTTACATAGCTATTTTTGGTTATAGTCAAGTGTGGCCTGCCAGCTAAACGGTTGCTTTCAGATAAGGGAAAAATTCACGGCCATATAGATTTCCTTTTAATTTCGTTATAATTAAAAGGAAAACTATCACAGCTAAGTAGGCTTTACAAGTTTTCGATTAATAGTCGTCCAACATACACAAAATGTACTTGGAAAAGTAAAACTTTTGTATAAGGTTCTTTTTAGCATTTTTTTTTTAAACACTATGTTGAGCTAGACTTAAAAGTTATTATACAACCTCGTAATATAAAATTGTTAAATCACTTTTTTATTGCTGCTAGAGGGTGGAGATCTGGTGACCTGAAATACAGGCACTAAAAGACTAGTTTATGCACCAGTCTCCCATAGTAAACTAAAGCTAAACCATATCATGTATTGTAAGTGTAACAATGTCTGTAATGTTTATTGTGGTGAGAAATAAATAGTATGGATGTATATTAATATTAATTACAACTGTTTGTTCAATAACCATAAACTTTGTATTTTGTCAATATCACTAGCACTTCTGTAAGTGTATCAATGTCTGAAATGTTTATTGTGGTGAGAAATAAATAGTATGGATGTATATTAAGATTAATTACAGCTGTTTGTTCACTAACATAAACTTTGTATTTTGTCAATATCACTAGCACTTCTGTAAGTGTAACAATGTCTGTAATGTTCATTGTGGTGAGAAATAAATAGTATGGATGTATATTAAGATTAATTATTTGTTCACTAACATAAACTTTGTATTTTGTCAATATCACTAGCATTTCTGCCCTGTCTTCGTCCATGTGGAAGTCAACTAAACAATAAAAAAGTACATTAAAGCAATCAGCAATAGAGCAGCTTTATACCCATGAAAGAAATTCAAGTGTACACGCAGCCAAGTCGCTGTGCTACTCTGTCGCCGAGTATGACTGTATTGAAACCAAAGTAGTACCACCAGGGTGTTTGCAAAGCGTGTGTATCCAGACTGAGGTCTATCCATGTTCCTAATTTGTGAATCTAAATTTGTACAGTCGCTGCAGCATGACTGGTCAACAAACACATAAACATACAGATTTTCGCAATTATAACATAAGTAGGATATTATATATTATTATTGTCAATTGATTACCTGTGCATCAGCCGGTTTGAAGTCCCGCACATATTTGTCCACATAGCTCAGCAGGATAGGAGTTACATATGATTCTATTTTGAACATCTTTTAAGGCAGCCACTAAGGTTTGTTACTCCACATCATGGGTTGTTTTTTTTTTACTGAAACTGATAATAGAAAAATACAATAAATATAATGAGGTAATCAATGTCTTGAGTCATGACAGTCTTGAGTCACTTTTTGGTAAAATGTGTATGTCTACAAATTATGCCTATTGTCATTACACAGTAAGAAAGAAAAAGCTTAAGAAATGCTGTTTCACCGAAATGTTCAAAAATATTCAATGCTTCTGTAGCTGAAAAAGGTAAGCCAAATAGAATAATTATAGAAAATTTGTGTGTTTATATCAAGGATGTTATTGATATGAAATTTCTGATTTGGAGATATATGAAAAATATAGAACTGGTTTCGGATATTGATACTTCAGATTATAATATGCAATCTTAGATAGCTTCAGGTAGGTACAAATATTAGATTTTTATGGGACTAACAGTTCATAATTCAGACCTTGGGTATCCTATACATTCAATGGACTTCTGCGGCTCTTACAACTTTGCAATGAGCCCCAATTTCTTACAATAGTTAAGTAACAAAAGAATTGCATCAAACTAAACAATAGAAATGCACTTAGCAATAAAAATAGGCTTAACCTTGTGATGTTTTAGGTTGCCTAACTATCTGCAGTGTTGTAGATTGTTTTTACGGCACCAGTCAAGGCCATGAGTCCTAGAGTGTGAATAAAAGAATTTAGTTTTGATAAAATGCTATCCATGAAATTAAAGAAGTCAGACATTAAACTGTTCTTTGGCTATACACAGTTCTATTAAATGTATGAAATAAGGAAAACTGAAAGAATTAAGGATGAAAAAATAAAGGAAATGAAGGAAGGAAAATGTTGTTGATTGTATGTCTGTGAGATGTGTTTATAGTGACTTTGAGCTGGCCCAGCATAGTATGGAGTTTCAGGTGAATACGAGGCCAACAAATACAGGGTTTGTTACCTCTGATTAATTTAATCAATTAAGAACTCAGGAAAGGTTGAGTATTTGAGTTACATTAAGAAAGTAGTGAGCAACAGGTAAAATGTTCAATTTTATACACTACAAGTACATAGACTAAAGAGTCTGTACATTACAATGCCGTGTCCGTTTCCCTTCTGATGTAATGTGAGTTGAATTTTGTGCCTGAGTATCCAGACATTTTGAGAATCTGACTTTTTGCTATATAGATGTTTTGCTAAACAGACCATCTGATAGTTGGACGTTTGGCTACATGGACATTTTGCTAATTAGACTTACTGCGTATTAGACATTTCGGGCTTTTGGGCATTTAGCTAATTAGATCTTCTGAAGGTAATGAAATAGTTCTATTTAGTTAGGTATGTGTCTACCACATTGACTGAATTCTGAAGTGGAGTAATTCCTATTAGACTCTAACTGTCCCTGCTCCTGTTTATAATAACCCACATCACTCTCTTTACTGATACGTCACCAAGGCTGAAAACAAAGTTAATTTGGAAGAAAACACATACTTTACAGAGCACTGTTTCCATTTAGAAACAGTCACAATATGAAGAATGATACCGTGGCGCAAAATTTTATTGACCAGGCCTTATTTAAGCTTTAAGTTTGGTAAAAATTACAACACATTACTAGAAGTTAGCTCAGGTTGTCCGTGTGTTAAGCAACTACTCAAAACTTGGAAAGAGCTTCAGTATGCCATCGTGGTACGTGGATAAATAAATAAACACAAATTCTGCCGGAAGTAATTTAAAAACTTGCTAAGCATTACCTACTAAATGCGACAAAGTTTCGGAAGAAGAAGCTATTGAACTATTACTTCTTTCATTACTTTCACAGAAATTTAACTACAATTTCGAGTAGTGTAATTTAATAAAATAGCAAAAAGCAAAATAAACACCGCACTTCAGTTTTTCTATCTGTGGTGAAGTAGTGAACTTCAAATTTTTCACGTCTATGTCTATCTGTCAAACTGTCAAACACGAGAAGTTCTGTGGCAAGCACTTTGTTCAATGCCGTGGAATTATTAGTTACTGTAATCATTGAAACTATCACATAGTGAAAATATCTATTATTTATTGTTTGTTTGTTTCTATCCAACTCGTCCAATTTATATTTTTATATCCATGAGAGACTATAACTTTTTATTGTATCCTAGCTAATAATACAAATTAAATTTAAAAAAAACTTAATTCAAAAATTAAAAAAACCCGACTACGGATACATATTCGCGGGCTGGCTGACCAAAATCTGGTGTATCCTCCGCCTGCACAGCATGATTTTTGCCTTGTTTACGACTTTTAAGTTCACTTTTGAAACAGTCGGGTTTTTTGATTTTTTGAATTAAGTTTTTTTAATTTATAACTTTTTAGTTAGTTTTTTTAGAATTAGATACATTTAAACATATAAGTGTTATGTATTTTTGAAATCATCTCTTAAAACCCTTTATTTTGATACCCTACACAATGGAGTTGGAAGAAAAAAAAATTTGGGCCCCCACAATTTGGCATCCAAAATCCGCCATTTTTCTATTGTCCAATTTTAATGTAGCCTATGACACTCGCAGGGTTAAGACGAATCGATTGACGTATAAATCATCAAAATCGGCCAACGCGTTTGGTCTCTGGAACGCCATATAGGAACAAACATACATACATACATACTTACATACATACATACATAGACTGTTAAACACATTACCCTCCTTTGGCAGTCGGGTAAAAAATATGGTACAAGTCAATGCTACCCTGAGTCCGTGACCCTAAAATAATAATAAAATAGATAAGACTAGAGTCTGGAAAACGAAAGTAGACACTCGAATTATTTGCAAACTTTTTATATGGCAATGCTATACTAATGTCAACCTCATTTTTCCAAAACAAGATGGCGTGTTGTTTTGGTTTGTTGTGGTCTTGATAATAGCTTTTATTCAGTGAAAATGAATAAAACAATTAAAAGTGGATTACGGCAGATGTTGCTTCGCATAATGTCTGAATTTAAAGAAAAACAACAAGAGAAAGACGCCGAATTCAAACAAAAACAAGGTTGTTTACGTGTGGTGTTAGATTTCTGAAGTTAGTATGACGCTAATAATTTGATACTTTGTTTTAATTCGTAATAACTATTGATGCAAAAAACTATTTCTCTATTATTATTCACATTCATTTTATAATAAGTTAAACACCTTCATAATAATGCATTGTGGTTTATTAACATACCATAATAAAAGTTGCATTGTATATTTTTCTTTTTTTTCTTTTACAGAAGATCTGGAGTATGCAGCAGGGGTTAATGAGATAGTGAAAACTTACTTATTTAGAGCAGAAAGATAGGATAAGAACCCAGAACCAGTACTTGGGTGAAATAGCTAGCAGAGGAGTGGAAGAAAATGACTGATCATGTCATACAATGTTGAAAATAAATATGCAATATAGCAGAGGAGTGAAAGGGATATAATTACAGAAAATAATTTATAAAGTTCCATGATTAATGTACGAAACAGTGATTCCAGTGATTCTAATGAATCTATAAACATGGAAGTCTTAGATTCAGATTTTGATTATGGTAGTAAATAAACTAAAATTATTATAGAATGCTGTCGTTTTTTTTATTCGGATTGATATATCACATACATATACCACATAATATCTAAAGTATTGCCTGCCTAAAGTTCCTATAGTATTTTTATTCAGACGAAGTAAAATTAATAATTCTAAAGTATCAAATTAGGTTATTCCAAGTATTTCATACTAGTTTTGGGGTTGCCATGCCGAGATTTTTTAAATTTGCCGCGCTTTTTCAGTCTCTACTTTCGTTTGCCAGACTATACATACATAGACTGATTCTACCCTCCTTCGGCAGACGGGTAAATAACTAAAAAACATGCTTTAATAGAAAGCCAAACTAAAAAGTAGTAAAATAATTTTCATTAAATTGAAATTAAGAATATTTTTCGCTTTTTTACAATATCATATTTTTTTTGGTAATCACACTAATAATTTAAAGAACAATGGCAGGTGCCCATACATTATTTTAGCTGCGATTAAATTTCTACGTCTTTAAATGAAAATTATCTGGTTTATCTCAGGGTGATGTTCTGAATTAATTTGTGCAAGAATTTTATGCAATGTTGCAAATTTGTGCGAGAATGTCGAGAATAATAGATATTTAGTCATAAACTTTTGTAGGTTATGTCTGGGTAACTTTTAATAGTGTGTAAATAATATATATAATATAATGTGTGTGTGTGTTTAGTGTGATAATATTATCCAATTTCGTGGCAGTAAAAGGGAAATATCGCATTAGTATTGCCCTTAAGTTATTATTTCAGCATGAAATGTATAATATACTCTTTGAAAATAGAATATTTATTTAAAATAAGTGACTTTGCGTGTATCAAACGTTCATCGTCAACAACCAAGCTATATTTTTTTTAGACTTGAATACTAGTCTTTTTGCCAATCACTAATTGAAAGCAATTAATTAATTTTTACTACACTACAATATTCTTACTTACCTGCAAGGAACATCTACACTTAGACATAAACTGTACTGTTAACTCATTTACTGCAATAAATACAATAATTATATATTTACTTAATATAGTTACTACTTGTCACTTAGCAGATAAAATATATAATGGCAACACTAAGCTAAAAAACTTACTAAAAAGTCAAATAACTTTTTATTTATTATGATTTTTTTTTTCCGTTTTGAACCATGCCAATTATACTTTAAAACATTACCCTCCTTCGGCAGTCGGGTAAAAAGGAGACAATTAATAGAATGTCTTTCGTATTAACTCACTTTCAGACGCTCAAATTTAAGTCAGGTAAGATTTCGCCATTGTTCTTTAATGAAAATTATTTTCTACTTTTTAGTTTGGTCTGTTTGGTCAGTCTATTAATTGTTCTCTATGGTGGGGTTTAATGGTTTTTTGTGTTTTATGGTGATTTGAGTTATATCACAAATAAATTGAATTGAACTAGAATAAAGCTTTTATTTGAGAATAGACAAATCAATCTGATCAGACCAAAAAATGAAAAAAAGAATGTCTGATCAAAACAATAACAATTAAATATTATGTAGAAAGCTTGATCTCTGCGACAGCTGTCAGGTAACAATAGCGCTTAACTAACGGGCTAAAGCTGGAAACAAATTATCGGACGCGGCTGACGGACGCGACTTACAGCCGCAGCTGATATGTGTGCACAGTCGTATGGGACGCGGCTGCCAGATCTCTATCAGACGTCCGAACGCCCAAGGTCACGTCCGCGACTTTCGTCCGATAGTTTGCACAATGTAATGTATATTCATTACCTAGATACTCTTTATGTCGCGGCTGTCAGTGGCGTCCGTAACCCGCGTCTGATAATTTGTTTCCAGCTTTACAATACCATTACAATAACAGGTCAGTTTCGCATATGTAGCGGAGATCAAGCTATCTTTAAGAAGTATAGTTCTGACTTCAAACGAACATGGAAATTAGCATTCGCTTGTATTCGACAATGCGATGATTGCCGAGGGACATTAAGAAAATAGTTGTACTGTAGAGCGATTCTGACGTGAGAACGTGTCTATTGTAAAATTGAAATGAATGAACACACTCGGCGTGCCCATTTATCACAGAGAAACATAATTAAACCATTTATATATTTTTTTGTGTGGGATATCATCCAATGACTTCTCCCGCTCTATGTTAATTCTATTTCTGCTAATAAAAATGCGTAGAAAGTTTGTTAGTTTGTTTGCTTTCACGCCCCGTCATCGTAAGAGACAGAGGTTACCTTGCATCCAGTAAAAAAGTACTGTTCCCAAGGGAAAACATTAACGTGAGCTAAGCTACAGGTAAAAGCTAGCATTTTATAAAGATTTATTGGGTGAAGTACTAACTCTACGTGGGTGGAGCTGCTGGCGGGTGCTAGTACTTTTAAATAGCAAGAAAGCCGATGCCGATAATTCTATAGAGAATCGCGATAAGGCCGCCTGTTGTATGTTGGTTTTAGATATAAGATGTCTTTTTGAATATTTTTTCTCTTGGTGTACAATAAAGTGTTAATAAATAAATAATAAATAAATAAACATAATATTTATTATTGTAGTTATATTCTAATGTAAAATATTAATTGGAAAAGCAAATATGTTTTATTCCCCCCTGGTGGGTTTTCGCATTGTCGAGGCTCAGTAGGTAGCCGTGGTTTGGTCACCCACGGTGAAGTGAACAGAAACCCGAGGAAGGGCCGCTTGTCAGGGCTTTTGCCGATTAAGCCGACGACGTAGCGGCCAACATGTAGGTTGCATCGCCACTTGGTAACAGAGGCGACATCGCAACTGAGGCGGGTTGCGATGTTGGATGGAGCTTCCCGGGGCCTCCCATACGATATCGTGGCTGAGGGTTGGAGGCTGCGGAGGGAGAGGAGTTCCGGTTTTGCGCCGCTCTCCCTCACTAGAGGTCCCTATCCCCTGCGGCCAAAAAGTGGTAGGTGGCGTAGCCACTGACCTGACCCATCACAGGGGTCCAAGGGTGCCATACACGAGATGGTCTAGCGCCCATGTGCTGGTTTAGTCCCTGGGATGGTAACGGCGTGCAATGTATTCTAGTGCACCGGTGGTCCGGTAACGGACAGCCGCGGGGGGTTCGCGGTGAGTGCTAACGCGTGCCCCTGTTCCCGCCATGAGCGGCACAGGAGAACACCGTGGAGTTTTAGTGGGTTGGAATCCCACTTAACTGTATGCATGAGTATTTCTAGAAACCAAGAAAAAGGATGTTTTATTATTATTGATATGAGAAGGAACTGCAGAATCAAACTAAATTCTTCGATCGATACACTTTATAGTGTATTACACATAATAGTGTCCTGTGATTGATACAGTTGATTGGGATTTTTTGATTTCTGCCATTGTGGTCTTCTCTTCATGTCACAGACTACAAATAGAATAAGTCATTGAACTGACAGAGTCTGCTGACTAGTGCTGACAGGCTGACCTGACAGCAGTGACAGCCAGTTGGAGTTGACAGATGAGAGACGATACGAAAGGTCGATGGGTCAGTAAAAATGTATTTTTACAGTAGATTTTAGATGTCCGTCATGGTTTTTGCTCTTTGCCATTAAACGCTAAATGTTATGGTTTTGTTTGTATGCATGTAAGTTAATTTTGTTCACGTTAAAAATATTCCGACTAGGTTAAAATATGTTGTCATTGTTGCTATGTTTTGTCGCATTTCCAACGATTTGTTTTTGTGTTGTATTTGACGAAATAAAGTTATATAATAGATAAATGAGCTGTTGGCTGCTTGATAATATTTTAAATGAATAAAATACAATGTTTTGAACGACTGCCACTCTTAGCGATTTTTTCAAGCTTACCTTGACTTTTATTCAAAATGTGATAACTTACCCACCAAATAGTTCAGTTCTAAACCAGAATATAGTTTTTCACTCATTTTAATTATGGTATTACGCTGGTTAAATATTAGCAAACAAAAATCTTTGTTTTGTTTACCATACCACAGATGGGCATTAGTTTTATTCCTATCAGAATTAATAAAAAAACAACTAGCTGAAGTTATCACATTTAAAGGAGGTCCATGAATAATTTTTTAAACATTATTATGGAGTTTAAAGATTTTTTAAATAGGTTCTCCAAAAATAAGAAAATAAACTAAATCAAACCCAAACAGTTTATTGCACAATATACAAATGACAATTTATCTAATATAAAAGCTTGTTGCGAGATTTTCATGATCTTGGCTTATATAAAATGCAGTGTAGTACAGTCAACCATTGCTCTTAAATAAAGTCGAATAACTAGAGGCTCTCCATAAGAGATCAACAGTCGTAGGAAAAATTTAAGTTTCTATTGTTTTTCTCACACCTGATTCAGGATTCTCAACCATTGAGAGGTTAAAAACTAGTTTATCTTGATGGAAGTAGGTACTTGTAAGATAATTTTTCTAATCTTTTTTTATAAAGCCATACCACAATTCCTAGAATAAGATTTCCTTTTTTCTTATTATTTAAGTTTTAGTATATAACAAGACACCTTTGTGGCCATTACTAGAGACACCATTCTTAAGCTTTAAATACAGAAAGAAAAATATTTTATTATCGCCAGGTATGATGATGCATATCTTTACAAAAATGGTTTAAATTTCGATTATGGGCTGTTGATTTTTGGCGCGAGGAGGGGGGAGGGGGTACGTTTGGCTACCCCCAGTATCATCCCTACCACTCGGAGCCCTATGGTTATGGAGATATCTATGGTTAAAGTTTTTAGGTTAGAATAAAAATTTCCATAAATGTCCATAGATTTAAGGGGTTTGGAGGAGGGAAGTGAAAGGTGGGTAGAGGGGCTACCTCACTGTACCATACCCACCCCACGGAACCCCTTGGTTATGGAGATATCCATGGTTAAAGTTTAAGATTACTATTTAAGCAAAAACTCGACGGTGCCCCACTGTGCGGGGCTCCTATTTCTGTCTGCAGGGTCTAAAGTAACCTAACCGAACCTAACCTATCCGCGTCGGGGTGCCCTAAGTACCCGAGCTCGCTACGCTCGCTCTTGGTCTTATTCTAATTTTATTACCTCACGAAAAACATACAAAAAAACAAAAAACTTCCAAATTTTGAAAATTTGTAATAACCTTTCTATTTATGAGAACTACTAAAAAAAAATTTACTTCCAAATCAATGGCCCATAGTGGAAATTATAGTCAAAGGCACAAATCCGCACAAAATGGCCATCATTAAGCAAAACACAAAAGAATTGTTTCAGTGAACATCACCATTTACATAGACAAATTGATGGCCCCTAAAAAATCTATTGTATGAACATTACTGTATCATACTTAGGGCTGGTGTCCGCAACTGCAAGTCCAAGAGCACATTTTAGATATACCGTGGACATAAAATTGTTATTATATTTTAAAAGAAATTGTTGTTATTGAAAATCTCACAGGGTTCATGAGTTACCCTGCGAGATTGTCAGTATTGTAAAATCTATTTGTTGGATTGATTTCAATACCAATAAATCTACAACAATTATCTTAAGAATAGTCCAGCAAAAAAATTTTTATATTCCAATAGTTTCTCTAAAGTCATTAACTTTAATTTATATTAAAAGCTTAACTAAACGTCCAACACATGACTGATTGAAACTTCATGATATCTAACTTGAGAATAATAAAGATCTATACTCTTTGCGCTGTAGCATGGTGTGGGTGACAGTATCAATAGCATTTTTTACACACATACACATTTTTTGTAGTTTAACGTCATACACACAACTATGGTATATGGTATAACTATGGTATGACGTTAAAGTACAAAAAATGCATATACAGGCAACTGTGGTATATGGTATAACTATGGTATGACGTTAAATTACAAAAAATGCGTATATGTATATGAGTAAAAAAAAAAACATTATTAAAAAAAGTTAAAAGTTCTATGTAAACATAATCCAATATTTTATATTATAGATAGAATGATAAACTAGGTTAGAAATATAGGTTAGGTACAATACTCGAATTCATAATTCGAGATAGTAACAATCCATAGCCGCCAACTTAAGTAGGTATCGACTTTAGTGTTGTGTAAGTATTTAAAGTAGTTTTTTTTGATACCATTTGAATTAATGAGGACCTAAAAAAATTATGTGTTGCAATAGTTGAACTTATCCTAAATAACATAGAGTGGTTATTCTAAAATTTGATATTTATCTCGAATTTTGAATTTTATTTTGTGTTTGACCAAAGCACTCTTTACTAAAAATCATTGAAAAATAAATAAAAATAATAAAAAATTTACGCAATAACCCATGCAGGCGTAAAAAACAACACAAAATAGATTTATTAATCAAGAATAATAGGTACATATTGTTTGCATGAAGGTAGTTTTGAAATAATTGTGTATGTCTCTTCAGTTCAGAGTGAGCCTAGATTTTCATTGGCTTTCTGGTTTATTCGATGATTGCATTATTCCGAATTTTGCATGCTATAAATGTAGCAACATAGTCATATTTTTGGAATCAGTTTTACCCTTTGTAAACTGAAATTTGGGGGAACATTTAAAACTATAAAATATTTCAACTTATGATGATTTTGTTTCAGGATGCAAAACTAACAACAGAGCAAAATCCATGTCTACAATAATAAAAAACTATATTAAGCATAACAATAGCCCGCCGAGGATATTAGTAATGCATGTTCAAAAACGCTCTTACGTGACTTTATGTAGTTTTAGGCTAGTTTGAAAATTTAAATATGGTACATATAAATGTAAGACACATCCATAGAAAGCTATGCTGAAATTGACAAATAGTTTTTACAGATATTTAGCGTTTACATGTGAGAAGGTTAACAAGGCACATGTGAGGAGTTTCTCGCATTTGAATTGTAAACGGAAGACATGTGGTACGGAGTGTGTGGACATAAAACTAACTGCACAGTTCCATTCGAGCCTACAGTTGCGACAGTACGGCCACGGGAAGAAACGGTTGAAGATCAAGATACCGCCTTTGAATTCAAATGAGTGCAAGAAACGTAAGCCAATGAGTGATCCGTTGCAGCCAACTATTAATCATGCAAGCTATGGAGGACAATTTGATGTGTAAGTTGATAGAACAATATATTTTTTATATTTTTCCGCTTCCTTATTTCGTTGTTCAAACACAGACATAAATCTAATTAGATGACGCTAATGTATGTACTTCGCGTGCCAAAAAACGGAGTAAAGTTACGATCAATGATAGTAATCTCTGCTTTTAATTTAGCATTATCGGCTCCGGAAAGCCACCGAAATCAATAAAAATGCTTTTGTATGCCATATTGAGCTGTAAATAAATAATGTATAGAAAAGGTTGGCCGATGCATTGGAAATGTTTTCTTTCATTGGTAAGTAAATTTGTTTTTCAATTGTTTGTGAAAAATTGGCACGCTTGGTTTTCATACAGATGCAGTGACTTGCGTTATCTAGCTAGATTTGTGTCTGTGGTTTTACATGTTTAAATATTCAACTGACAGGAATTATTAGTACCAACAATTAGCATCAAAATTCAATTAACTATGTAACTTTTATTATTTAATCCAAATTGACACAAAATTATAGGTACAATCATTTTCAGCAGTTTTGATGTGTGCCGCTCTTTAATAACCATTATTATTTAAAGTTTATGTGCTTTTAATCAACTAAGGCCCACTTGCAGGAACAACTTAACTCAGAGTTAGTTGACAAAATAAGGTTGAAATGACGGGTATACTGCTTAATTTCGAATGTCATATTCCCGATGGCTAATTCCCCGAAATCATCAGATCGAACGTCCAAATTGCCGAAATTCCATAGCATCGATGTACCACAATATCGAATATCCATTAGATCGAGCGTCCGTTTCGCCGAAAAGCCATTGCAACGCTATCGTTGCAATGGCTTTTCGGCGAAACGGACGCTATTCGTCCATCGAATGTCTATTGGCTCGACGTGCCATCACGTCGAAAGCTACAACCTAAAATATTCAAGAAGACTAAAAGAAGGAATATAAAATGGGATAAAAACAAATCAGCACGGTAACATACGATCTGGGGGTGACCCGCTCGCGCCCAAGATCGCGTAAGTGACAGATGTATACAAGTCATATACATCTGTCCCTTACACACACTCAAAATAACCTTACTCTAAGAGCTTATGGTCACCCTCCAGATGACTTCGGGGAATTAGCCATTTTATTTTTATTTTATTTTATTATATTAGGATCTCCAACAAAGAATACACCTTACATGCTATATAATTATAAAGTAACAGAACACAAAAAAAAAAACTATGTGCTTCCTCAATTATAGGAGACCACATCATGCAATAGAGAACAATCAAACAGTATGGGATACCCAACTTAGAATATGGCAGTTAAAGTTACAGTTATTTAATATAATTACTTAAAGTTTTCATTTTCTTTCCTTAATAACAATCAGTGTTTAGTGCAAGCTCAAATTACAATTGTTTCATAGGTATAGGTATATAACCTTTACAATAACTATTCTATAGGTAGTATCTCCAGAATACCTAATTATCATTAAAGTTGGCAACTTGGATCTGAATTGAATAATAACAAAGATCAAACTGCAAAGGAAAAACAGAAGAGAGAAAATAAAAATGCCTACAGACATACAAAAACAGCAGTAAACAAAACACAACTAGGCAGGCAGTTCAACACCTACATAATACGCAACTGTGTACGGATCAATGACCTATATTTACCCAGAGTATTAGAAAAAATGTCTATGTCTTCTGATGCACATGCTATGGCATTGTACTGCTGGCTCATCCTGGCAACCGGTGAATGTTTACCCAGATTTGTTCGGCATTGTGGGGCTTTGAGTAATCGGGCATATGCCATTCGAAATCAAGCAGTAAACTCTAAAATGACAATATTGCATGACAAACTGTTTTTCGTACTACTAACCTAAACTTGTGGCTTAGTTTAACTAATATTTCTAATACAAGAAAAAATATGTATGTTACCTTTGAGATATTTTCCCGGCTTAGTTTCTAATTAATCTATTACAATATCACGCGATTTTTGGTATTTGCAATAATCCGGTGACAGATACTCGTTTATTAAGTATTTGGCAATGAAAAGTAGACGTTGGCCGTTAAGAGCGGACTCGAGTCAACAGGAATTTGAAAAATAGGTATTTGAAGAAACTATTGCCGTCGCGTCACCTTCAACCTCACCCCGTAAAGTGCGAAAGGGACAACTGCAGCTCAGGCTGATTTTACCTACAAAAACTTTGACTAAAAGACGTTTCGTATTCTGCTGTTTTCTTCATGAAAACTGGTCTGATCTGAAAAATTCTTATATCAAAATTTAGAGGAAAAGTATATCTATGCTCCTATCATTTCCTTTTTTGTTAAAAACTTATAAATTTTGTCTGAAAGTCTTCTGAACATGGCGGTAAAAACGGGCATTTTTTTTCGGATTTTTGTATTGTCATATTTCTTTTTGTGATTATGTTTTGGAAAAAAGGAAATGATACAGGCACGTATTAATTAGACCTAGATTTTATGGAAAAAAATCATTGCTCTAGAGGCATTATCCACGAAGAAAACAGCAGAATGTGTTTGTATGGAGAAAGTCTCACTAGAGTCCCCTCTTAATACCTTGGCATTCTATCTTTAATAATATAGGCACCGAGATGGTTTCATCTTTTGCATGATTTTTCAAAAGTGAAACTGAAATAATTGATTTTAGTTTTGAGTTTCAGTATCCCTAATTTTCCTCCATAACCTTCTCTTTCCGATGTTTAACCTCCGCCCGCCAATCACCCGTAAAACCTCCTTTACCTCATTTTTTAAATTAATTGACATTGACAATCCCACTGTAAATCAGACTGACAGTGATAATTTTAGTGCGCGCATGAGAGACGAAATTTGTAATTATTTTATTTCTGTGATTTGAACTTTGTTTACGAACGAACGTTGATTGGGCGTTAGTATGGCATCCCGATATACTGGTAAGTATTATTTCTGTGCTCTATATACTCATTTTATTTTTTATAAGTTGTCTTGAACATTATAGCTATCAGGTAATATTCAATATACTATCAAGAAATATAACTATTTTACCTACCGTAATACTTTCCAATTTATATGTGGAGTGTACTTTTAAAACCGTCATCTCTGTAGTTAGCTATCAATTACAGTAAAACATAAAAATACTAAAAAACCCGACATATTTTTTTATTGCATCCTTTTTAAACTACTTAATTCATCTAGTAGAAGACACGCTTCGATCAATAATCTATCGAACACGTATTTATCAAGCGAAAATACCCCGATTCGAACAGTAAAACGCCAAAAACTTTTGAACAGCTGAACTGACTTTCATTAAATATAGCTAAGAACTCTCTCGATAAAGTCACCTTTCAATCCGCAAGTAATATAATCAAAATCGGTTCATTCGTTTAGGAGCTATGATGCCACAGACTGATACACAAATACACATATACATACACAAACGCACAGGTACACCGTCAAACTTATAACACCCATCTTTTTCTGTCGGGGTTTATAACTACTTCGGTACCTTCTGTATGTATTATAATGTTATTTGAAAGCTTTTTGCCACTGACCAGAGTAATAGCTGTAATAACAATCGAAATGGAAAAAAAAAAAACCATTGATTCGAGCGTGGCATCTAGGACCCGACTCTTGTAGGTGCTCCCCCTGCTACTACTACTACCTGCCTCAAGGTGAACGCGCACCTAGACGCACCGCACTCGCCGCACGCGCCGCAGTCATCGCATTTTCTCTTGGCCCCGCGCTATCCGCACCGAACGCGCCGCACGCATTTTATTCTGTATATCTTGAACTATATTTTCATACGGATACGGATCATGTTGCCGCGCCGGCCGCATCGCCCGCTTTGTCTGATGACGTCATCCGCACGCGCTGGTGGAATCCGTATACCTACAGCATTTTGCTGAAATGCGGCTAGTGCGGCTCGTGCGGCGCGGATAGGTGCGCGAGGCTGCATACGATTTCATATAAAGATTTATAAAATGCGATGACTGCGGCGCGTGCGGCGAGTGCGGTGCGTCTAGGTCCGCGTTTACCTTTAACGTGCGGTGCCCACGTTCGCCTCATGCCCCAATACCGCCGACCCTCGCAGTCGAACGTCAGAATAATGTCACAGCGCCAGGTGCACTGTTATTGTTATTTTGACTGAGTAGTATGTTATTGTAATGATGTGTTTTTTTGTAGGTTCAAGATTGATTAATGGTAAATTGGACTGGCTGTAACTTTCGTTCAGAGCACTTCCAAACAGCTGTTGTTTGTGAAAATTTATGTTGTGCAAAAGGGAGTTCGATGACATCGGCCGATAAAAAAAACATTGTCAATTTGTAATGTAATCAAATAAATAAAAACAATATTCACCAGCTTATCTTTTATTTGATAAGAATGCAATAAATATCTTGTTATTTAAATTCCTAGTTGCAGATTAAGTGCTAAACTAACCGGACTTTCTGCAATGTGCTCAAAGGTTTTGAATCTGGGTACATGGCAGTGACCCGCCAAGTCGAGTTTATGGTATATTCCAAGGCAAAAACTTCTAACGAAACTTAAGTACTATGAAAACTGGTCTGCAATCCTTTTTCCCCAGGTTTTTTAATTTAACAATCTTATTAGAGTTAGTAAAATATGTTAAGAAAATTAAAAAAAAAAACATTTGTCGTGTATAAAAATAACAAGCTCGTTTTAAATAAAGGTCATCAAATAATACGTATATTTTTAATGTTCTAATAACTTGTTAATTGTCCAGTACGGCAAGTAATAATGAAGAGTGGCTGCGACATACTGCGGACGAGACAGGTGCCTCGGGCGAGGGAAGAAGGACCCCAAGTAACATACCAGCTAACTTCAGGGTGTGGGAGACCGTTGGAAGCGGCCGGGATAATAGGCAGGGTGTGTATTATAATCCTTTCAAAAACATCACGCTATTATTCAAAGGAGGGTTAGACAGAGGTATACCTTTAGTGACACCCACATTTCGCCAGTTTTGTTTAAGTCCCATGTATTTGGGGGCGAGCCTAATGCCATCAATCGGGCTACTACTGAGAAATGCCAGATGGAAAAAGCCACATAAGACTTTGTCCGTCAGAGGAATCAAATTTAGGACCTAGCCAAGCAGTTGCGCTTCCGAGCATTAGACCAACGAGGCAGTCCATTCCTTTCAGTCTAGGTTACAAACACTCCAGTTAAACCAGAACAGGATTTGCGTTCCGGTAATCTTCGTCATTTGGAACGTTGGTGCCTCGTTAGAGGCATGTTTGAAGATGGACGATGATTTTCAGACAGGCAGATTCAAAATGTAATAGTAAATTGAACACGAGCACGATAAGCCTTGTTTTAAACAATCAAGTCGGATGGGTTCTTCTAACATCTTTTTTATTTATACAATGCATAATCAAAAACAATACAATAATTGTGCTGCGTGCGTTTTGGATAAAGCGTCAAAAACTGTCGCAAATACCGACTTTTAAATGAATTGTAAAAAAAAACATGCAATGCTTGTGCCATTTCTGAAATTGCATCTAAAACGTGGTCACTGCTCATGGTCCGTGTTGCACGTTTCCGCAGGTCCGTCGGTGAAGTTCAAGGTGCTGTCGTACAACCTGTTGGCTCAGTACCTGCTGGAGTGTCACCCCTACCTGTACACTGACTGCTCACCCCGCGACCTCAAGTGGAAGTCCAGGGCGGCGCGACTCTTCGATGAGATCACCAGTTTAGCACCAGATGTAAGTCCTCACTAGCTTTTGCCAGTTGGTGCCGCCTTTTTGCCGACAAAAAAAAAAGGAGGTTGTCAATTCGATCGTGGTGTAATTGCACAATATTCACATATTATGTTACTCTATACTCGACTTACAAAGCAAAACAGTAAAAAAGGCAAAAATAACTTACATTTCGGAAGTCGGTGTCTTTATCTCTTGTCGTTTGTCGTTTTGTGACACCGACTTCCGAAACGAAAGTAATTTTTGTTCTTTTTAGTGTTTTGCTTTGGGAGTCGGTACATTTTTGGTGAAAAAGATACTACGGGATAAAAAATAGCCTTTGTCCTAATTTAGGCCATGATTTGCCCATATATCGAATTTCCTGAACCTGTTCAGCCGTTGAGACATGATTGATTGCCATTAAGAGTAATTTTTACAAACATCCCATCACACAGACTTTCACTTACCATATCGAACAAATGCCGAAACTTTGTCCGAAATCTACCAATTTTCAAAATTGTAGACTCAGTCAGTGGCAATATATTTAACTGGTACAGATGACCTGATGCTACAGTTAGGATCGAATCGTCTGTGATGCAATTATTTAGCTACGGACCATTAAAATATTAGTTCCGGATCAAAAATAACTCGAATACCCTTGTGTTCCAGATATTATGTTTCCAAGAATTACAATCGACGCACTTAGAAAGTTTCTTCTCAAAGTTTGAGCAAATCGGCTACGCTAAGATCTTCAAGAAGAAGACGGGGCACCGGCACGATGGGTGCGCCATCTACTTTAAGAAAGCCATGTTTGAACTGAAGGGGAGCATTGGTGTAAGTATATATTAATAAATAAGCATTAAATATGTTGTAGTACACTGCTGGACATAGACTCCATCTAGTTTGCGCTCGGTGCTTAGTCACCAACTCAAATATGATTGAAAACGTTCCATATTTAGGAAGAGCTACGGCTCGTGATAAGATAAGATAAAATATATTTAGTGGAGAAGCACCTCAGTCTCTCTCGCTTCTCCGCCTTCGTGTCCAGTATAATACTGCCACCTTTTTAAGGTTGTGACTCAAACGTTACATGTAATTGACTAACAATGCAAGAGGCGGTGCAATATATTCATTTAGGAAAGAGACCCTAAAATAAACTGGCTCATTGGTCGAGTGGTGGCAAGCACTACTGCTGAGCATAACCTGGGTTCGATCCCCGGATCGGGCAACTGTCATTGGATTTTTCATCTAGTATTTCTCAGCAGCAGCTCGTTGTCTGGATTTATGCCCATCACCATATCAGCCAAAATACGTCCACTACTGGACATAGGCCTCCCCCAAGCGTCGCGACCGTTCCCGTGCGTCTCGCATTCAGCGGATCCCCCCAACCGTCACCAGGTCTTCGGTCCACCTAGTGGGAGGCTTTGCAACGCAACATTTACCGGTTCGCGGTCGCCACTCCAGAACTTTTCTACCCCATCGGCAATCCGTTCTACTTAAGTTTGACAATTCTTCGGGCTATGTCGGTAACCCTAATTCTTCTTGCGGATATCTACATTTCTGATTCGATCGAGCAAGGAAAAGCCGAGCATTGCCGTCTCCACTGCCCTTTGGGTGACAGTAAGCTTTCTGATGATGCCCATTGTGAGTGACCACGTCTCGGAGCCATTGGTTATCACTGGCAACACACACTGGTCATAGATTTTCGTCTTGAGACACTTTGGTAAGTTAGACGAGGAGATACGGCGCAACTTCCCGAACGCTGCCCATGATTTATGCTCAGTTGATGGAAATAGGCTAATACATGGGACTTAAATAAATGGCGAAATGAGATGTACTATAGGTGAACTTCTGTCTAATCTTTCGGGGAATACAGGCGTGATGTTTTGTTATGTAAGGTTATTTTGAGTGTGTGTAAGGGGCTGATGTATATGACTTGTATACATCTGTCCTTGTTAATGTTTATGATTCGTACTAGCTGTGCGCCACTCCACCAACTGAAAAATGTGTCAGGGAACTGTTATGTATGTCTAACTAGCTACTGCCAGCAGCACCATCCGCGTGAACATATTCCCTGGATAAAAGTATCCTATGTGCTATTCCTGATTATAATCTATATCTGTGCCAAATTTCATACAGATCCGTTCAGCCATTCTGTCGTGATTGAGTAACAAACATATTCACGTCTATCCAAACTTTTGCATTTATAATATTAGTAAGATAAGATAAAATAGATATAAGATAAGATAAACGGACCTATGTTCTGTATCCATGCTATGCGCGCTATTATTCCAAAGATCGTGGGTCTCTATATCACTAAGATCATTGGGAAACTGGAGCTCCATTGTGTGTACATTTTCCTTATTTATTTATTATATTCTTTATTGTAAATCAAATGAAATATTTGTACAGGACAAACGTTTTTATAAGCAAGTGTACAATGGGCGATCTTAACGTCTGACAAAAAATTCCATGAGAACTCCAGGCATAACATTTTTCTATTCAGCAACGACCTTGTCCCATACAGTCGCACAGATAAGTCGTTCAGCTGTCAATTATCGCTTGTTCATATTATCAAAGTTCCACGTGTTTAATCTATCGCTGTACCTAATAGTACTTGCTATAGGCACATGAGGATTTAAATGTGAATGTAATCTTTATCTACGGATCAGTGTATGCTATTGTATGTTGTGCTGTGCTGTTATCTGAGTTGCGTAGTTTAAATTGATTGGTAGACGCTGATATTTATAGATGTTATGCCCATGCTTTCGTCTTGAATTTAATCTTGCTGTGGCTAATGATTAAAATGCTAATGAAATCTGGGTCGCGGATAAAGAAAGAGAGTTACCGCGGCCCTGGCTCAAGCAACTGAAGGAACCTGGGTGGATTTTAGTCAGTAAAAGTCTGACACGCCCTCCCGCTTCACCCTGAACAGAGGAGAGGGAGAAGTCATTGGATGATTTCACGCTACAAAAAAAGGCGATCTTACTTACTATATTACATGCATCTGCGAAGTTCTCTAAAAGCTTAGTCTCCAATACCTAATACGTAATTTTTTATTTTTTTATTTTGTGAGGCTTGCGCTTGACCACTAACTTACCTGATGGTAAGCGATGTTGTGGACGTTGTGGTCGACGATGCAGCACGCTTGCCTAGAAGAAACCTATTCACTCTTGAATTAAAGACTCCCAGGTTGTAGCTATCAGGCAATACAGACTCCAGCAGGGAATTCTACTCCTTTGCTGTAAGCATAATAAAATTATTCACAAAACGTTTGGTGCGTGTAATGCACTGTAGGCTCCCTAACATTCTTATTCTTTATAGTACTCAAAAAAGTACATGTACATTTTACGTTCAGACTGCCTCGTTGGTCTGGTGATCGTAATAGCTACTGCTGTGCAGCATGTGCATGAGATCCTGGGTTCCATTCCCGGGTCGGGCAACGTTTTATTGGGTATTCCCATCTGTAATTTCACAGTAGCAGTCTGGATTTGTCCCGGCGATGGCAATAGGCTCCCTCCTTACATGGGACTTAAACATAACTGATGAAAAGTGAGTGCGTGCACCTCTGCCAAACCTTTCTGGGAATACGTGCGTGATGTTATGTTTATATTCCATTTGAGATAACATTAGACATTTAAATAATCCCATTTTACAGCCCGTTCAAACGATTTTGACTTATATTGCGTTGGTGATATAACAAATGGCAGCTGTATTAAACAGTTAGTTTTGGTAACAGGTTTATGATTTTTATGCCATCCTTATATTTACGGTATAGAACTCAAAATCGGTTGAAAAGACTGTAAAATGGGGTTGCAAAAATTTATAATGTTATTTCAAATGGAGTATAGGTGCATGTACAGACGAAGCAGACTGTACAGTTTCATAACATACACGCTATAGCTTGCATGGTATGAGTCGGTTTGATCTTAAAAGCATACCCTTGCCTTTATCGCCTGCATAACTGCCTTCTCGCAAATTTTCACAATAAGTTAATTTTGAACAAAGAAGAATTTCATGGTTGTCTGAAATACTTCTATGGTAAAGTAATCAAAGCATAAATGCAGTCTTGCTTGATTACAATACAATTTGCGTTATCACCTCCTCGAGAAATTAATTGAACTACTCTTACAATGTAACGGATGGACTACTGTTACTTAGGTAACTGCGTAGTAAATGCTCGTAGAATATTATATTTTTCTTTCAACTACGTAGTAATGTTATCATTAATCAATACAAAACCGATCACAAAGGACGTATTTTTTGTTAAGAACCAAAAATCATATTGTTGTACAGTTTTTCATTAAAGCACTGTTTTTATTTAGATCCACAGAGGTTTAATGTCTTCCAAGTTTAATATAAAATGTATGAATTAGATCAAAAAGATACTAGCTGAAAATAAAAATCGGCTGAATAAAATCGATATGATGAAAAAAAAACAAATGGCGCGCATTTTGTACCATTGTAAAACTTTGATACTTCATATTTAGCAAGAAAAGTTAAAATGGAAATAGACAGCGATAGCGATATGAATTGAACTCCAGAAAGTATAAATACAGCTGCAAATTAAATTGTTAGTAACCTTTTGCCACAAAAGTCGCGGGTTAAATATTTTTCATTAACTTGAGTTTTTATTTTGAGTAGGTATATTTTATCATGTAGATAGCGCACCTCGCTAAAGTGAGTAATTAATGCACTCGTGTTAATTTAGTGCCTTCGCATGCGCTCGGGCACTAACATAACACTCTTGCATTAGGATAGGATAAGTGGACCCCTTTTCCGCACTTAGACTCGTTTTTGGTCCGTTTACGGTTGTACTTGCAGGCCTTCTCTCTGTGAGAGGCAATGGGCCGTAATCCACCTTACACATACACCATACGAACCTTGTCCTGACAATTACAAACACTACAAAATAATTATTAGCTGTTCTGAGGTGATGCGCTACATTCGGCAATAGATTTTTATTTACATAGATTTTAACTGCCTCATTGGTATATTGTGTTGGTAAACCCGACAACAAACGACCCTAAGCCCGCTCTGGCCTGGGTACTTGACTTAATGTCCTACGTCCCCTGGATGAGGCAAAGGGCGTCCAAAGTAGTCCTCCATCGCGATCGGTCTTGAGCTTCACGCTTCACCTCACCCCACCTCACGTCATACCATTGCTCGTCGTTTCCGCCAACACGGTGCGACGCCAGGTTTGACGGGGACGGCCACGCTTTCTTTTGCTTTGGGGATTCCAATCCAGCATAGTCTTATTGAGTTATGCCATTAGGCAGTTCTTATTAACAGTCCTACCAGATTTTTCCAAAGTGAATATGATTAGGCTGACACCTTTTTACTGTGGTTACACTTTTGGGCACACAGGTGACATGTTAATTATGTGTTTGCTTATTCTTGCGAATTAATATTTGAACCGTTATATGCGAAACGTACAGTATCGGTCATGTGTGCGAGTTTTGGGGCTTACAGTTATGCTCAACAGTGGAAGAGATATCAGTTATCATCATCAATTCAGACGTTTTTCGTCTGAAATGATGATCTTACTTCTTACTTATATACATACCTATATGGAGCAGTGGTGGTCCAGTGGTAACGGCCGAGACTTACAAGTTGTAATGCGGATATTTCATCACCACTGCTCTCAAAACTATGGATGGATTACGGCCCATTCCCTCTCACAGAGAGGAGGCCTGTGTCCCAGCTGTGGGAACATTAAAATGCTGATGATAATGAAATCTTACTTATATCATAAATGCGAAAGTTTGAATGGATGTATTGATGTTTGTTTGTTACTCAATCACGCCAGAACGGCTGAACGGATCTGGATGAAATTTGGCACAGATATAGATTATAGGCTGGAATTGGGTTAATTTTCGATTATGACGCGTAAACCATAGTGCTTTGTGGTCAACGGCGATTGTTTTAATATTCTGACTTAGTTTGACATCAACGTGTTATCATAAACTTGCTCAGTTTGCATTATTTATTTACGTAAACTATTACTACTACGATGAATTTGCATGCATTTGCATGTACATGCGAGACATTTGCATCAATCGTTTACGATTTGCTCATGGTTTTGTAAAAAGCGAGTATTACGAAATCTGAGCCCATTCTACATTGATTTAGGTTTAATTTTGCCGAGTTTTCTAAACAGTAAGCATATTTAATGTAAAATAACATTTCCGTATTGGCGTAGGCATACAATTCAAAGCGCATTTCAGTCAAATCTTACATTCTTCTTTTGCTCATCTGCGAATTTATATCTGATCTGATCATCCACATACGATGTTTGCGATTAATACGCACCAGATTGGTGACAATAGCTCTCTTTTACACCTCCGCTCTTTTGCGACTGCTTTAGAAAGCTACTGCACAGCAATTGTGATGCACCAAGCGTTCCGTCCATCCATTCCTGTCGACAATTTCGATGCACCGTAGGTTTTCCTTCCGTACATTTCCGTCGACAAAAATTGTGATGCACCGTAAGCTTTCCTTCCGTTCATTCCCGTTGACAATTGTTTTGCATCGAAGGCTTTCCTTCAATTTATTTAAGTCGTCAATTGTGATGCACCGTTGACTGCATTAAAACAAAAGATGAACAAGACTTTTTTCTTTAACCACTGTTGTAATACTGCTGGGCAAAGACCTCCTCCAAGTAATTCCTCTTTGATGAACATGACAATAACATTCCCCTTCAACATATTTAAACGCGCACTGCATGCCCGCTACTAAGCTCCAATTTTTTTCCCCTCGCAGGTGGAATTCCACCAGCCCGAGCTCCCGATCCTAAACCGGGACAACATCGGGCTCATTGTGAAGTTGACGCCGCACGCGCTGCCCGGCTCGCCCGTGGTGGTGGCCACCACGCATCTGCTGTACAACCCCAAGAGGACGGATGTGCGGCTGGCGCAGATGCAGCTCTTCTTAGCCGAGATCGACCGCTTCGCTTACTATGATAATGGAAGAGAGTAAGTGTTGGGGTTAGGGATGGGCAGATTCTGTAGGTCATTACGTGCGTGCCTCGGCAAGCTCGGTAAGCCTTTGGTCCCGGCTATCAATTGTAAATCTTTGACAGTCATTACGGATATTCAGAAGCCAGAAATCTGACACCAGTCTTGCTCAGGTATAAGGGTACCCAGTTACTGGGTTGTGGAGGTCGGAAATGCAGTCACTCCATGTAAAATACTGCTATCCAGCTAAATCCGGTTAGACTAGAAGCATACCCAACTTGGTCGGGCAAAGGCAGGGCAGATTGATTGACTATCTAGCAGCTTGGGTATTTGATCCGTTCTATCAACACCTGTCTTTGCCTTTACATTATCTGTCTTACATTTACGATTACGACACAGGGTCAACGAAGTTTACAACAACAACAAAAATAAAATAATTATTTACATTTAGGTAAATTTATTTAGTTTAGTGCTTCTCAATCTCGGCAATCTCAGACATTGATTTTTCTAAATAGATGTTTGATATCTGTGACTATGTGATCTGATGTTTTGATATCATTACGGCTAAGTACAAAATAGCACGGGCCGATTATAATAAGTTTGAGCAAAGCTTATCGAGATCGTTTCATGAATGATTGATACAAAACGGCTGCCATTCGTAAATGTTTGTAGTAATCTGTAGTCAGCAGTCTTCGATCAATAGAGAGCGCACGGTTGGCGTAGTGGTTGAGTGATTGACTGCTGCGCTGCGTGACGCGGGTTCGAATCCCGCACGGAGCAAATATTTGTATGACCTACAGATAGTTGTTCCGGCTCTGGGTGTTGTGTATGTGAGTTTATATGTTTGTAAACGCTTCCACGATACAGAAAAAAATCCTAATGTGGAGCAAATAAAAAAAAAAAAAATGAAGAATCACCAGATAACCGGTAAGCTCTTTAAAAACGGGCCGAAAAATAAGAGCATAAATACGGTTGTAGTCTTATTTCAAATTTATATGGTGCAGTCATAGCCAACATTAAGACGTCAAAATAATAATTATGCATCATATTCAAAAATTGTGCAAATAACTACCGTAACACCGAAATTTTGGCAGGATTTTTTTTTTTTCGGTAAGTTTATATCAATAAGAACCGATTATTCAAAAGTCTGATATCTTTTAATCGAGGCATAAAAATTGCAGTTTTACATATTTTCTATACAAAGCTGTCAAACGGCCATTTTTTTACCTCGGTTATAAGTTATCAGACTATTGAAAAATTTACCCTTAGTGTTTTTCATAAAGTACAAACCGAATTAAATAGTAAATTTGAATCAATTATCAAATATTATGATTGTTTGACCAACATTTGCGTCGACAACTCGCCAACTGTTGTAACAATCATCGACTGTTGTGGCACTTTGTAATTTAGGCTTTAAAACTTGCGTGTAAGATATTACAATTTATTGCTTTTTGTACATGGCTTTGTGAAAAGGTTGAATTTGCATTAACGTATATTTATTTCAACTAGAATTATTAGTATCACGTAAACACAATTGGCGACAGTTTTAAAGAGAAGTTTTGCCTGGGATTGTTTCATCATATCAGCCGAAAGACGTCCACTGCTAAACATAGGCCTCCCCCAAGCGTCGCCACATTGACCGGTCCCGTGCGTCTCGCAACCACCGGATCCCCGCAACCTTCACGAGGTCATCGGTCCACCCGGTGGGAGGCCTTCCAACGCAACGTCTTCCGGTTCGCGGTCGCCACTCCAGAACCTTTCTGCCCCATCGGCCATCCGTTCTGCGAGCAATGTGCCCTGCCCACTGCCACTTAAGTTTGGTAATTCTTCGAGCTATGTCGGTAACATTGGTTCTCTTACGGATCTCTATATTTCTGATTCGATCACGCAAGGAAATGCCGAGCATAGCTCTCTCCATTGCCCTTTGAGTGACTGTAAGCTTTCTGATGAGGCCAATTGTAAGCTACCACGTCTCAGAGCCATATGTCATCACTGGCAACACACACTGGTCATAGACTTTTGTCTTGAGACACTGTGGTAAGTTGGACGAGAAGACACCGCGCAACTTCCCGAACGCTGCCCAGCCGAGTCAGATTCGACGGTTGATCTCTCTCTCGAAGTTGGCCCTACCCAACTGGATCGTTTGTCCCAGGTAGACATAGTCGTCCACAACTTCGAGTGTAGAGTCTCCAACCTTGATAGGAGTGGGTGTAACATGGGCATTCAACATCACCTTGGTTTTGTCCATGTTCATTTTCAGACCCACTCTTTCGGAAGCTCTACTGAGGTCATCGAGCATTGTATTGAGGCTCTCCATGGTCTCAGCCATGACCACTATGTCGTCGGCAAACCGAAGGTGAGTGATGTACTCGCCATTAACATTGATGCCTAGGCCCCTCCAGTCCAGAACCTTGAATACATCCTCCAGCGCAGCAGTGAACAGTTTCGGAGAAATGACATCTCCCTGTCTCACGCCACGCTGGAGAAATATTGGTTTCGAGGTCTGATCCTGAAGACGGACTGACATGGTGTCGTTTCTGTACAAACACTTCAACACCTCAATGTACCGGTAGTCGATCTGGCACCATTGGAGAGACTGCAGTACAGCCCAAGTCTCTATTGAGTCGAAGGCTTTCTCGTAGTCCACAAACGCTAAGCAGAGAGGCAGGTTATACTCTTCGGTCTTCTGTATAACCTGCCGCAGCGTATGTATGTGGTCTACGGTGCTAAAGCCTTTTCGGAATCCGGCTTGTTCGGGAGGCTGGAAATCGTCAAACCTGCACGTGAGACGATTCGTGATGACTCTTGAAAACAACTTGTAGACATGGCTAAGAAGTGAGATGGGCCTATAGTTCTTCAGCCGGGCATTGTCACCCTTTTTGAAGAAGAGGACCACCACACCCCTGCACCATGCCTGTGGCGTTTTGCCCTCGAGTATGACGGAATCAAACAGCTTCTGAAGGGCCTTAAGGACCGGTTTTCCACCCGCCTTCAGGAGTTCAGCCGTGATTCCGTCGTCACCCGGCGCCTTGTTGTTTTTAAGCTGTTTCAGAGCCATCCTAATCTCGTACAGGCTGACGTCCGGGATATCTTCGGTATTGAGATTGTGTATCTAGTGTATTATTGATCGAAGTCAGCAGTTTAAAAAACTGAAAATCTGTAGTAAATGGTATATCATTTTACCCAGTAACGGTAAATGGAGGCTGATAAGTCTCTCCATGTCTCCGGGCGATACAATCAAAGTAACTCAGGATTCGTTGGTAGCAGATCGTGCAGAGTCTGAATTTAATGTTCACCTTGTCGAGAATAGACTTATTAGTGCGCTTGGTCTGTTAATAAATCTGTTCAATTCTCTTGTTTTCAGATCGGGGCACCTTCCCATAATATTGACGGGTGATCTAAATTCCACACCCGAGAGCGCTGTCATAAAACTGCTAGATAGAGGACATGTTAGGTATGTAATGTATTTTTGTCTAAACTAATAATGGGTCCTTAATTATGAAATTGGCGTTTTATGAAACGGATCATTTTTAACTGCGTTAACTACGATTTGACATGAAATTATAACTTCATAAAAACAATGTTAAAAGCATGTTATTCCTTTGTTCCTCACGGTTTTGTTTTTTCTGTAATATCGCCACAGATTATTACGTAGTCCTTTTGTTCGTCTGTTCGCACACGCATGAGAACTAATCAACATATTTGGATCCGCAGTGCAAGCCCATACCGGGACGGTTCGGACTGGAGGCGGATAGGGGTGACGGACAATTGTCAGCACCTACAAGTGATGCTTAACAGACAGCAGGGCCGCGACACTGACTTCAGCAGCTGTAAGGTGAGCCCATAAAACTACTATGTCATACTATGTGAGCAACTAGCAACCGTACGAGTCGATCTGCCAGGTTAAGCAACGCTAACTGAGGTCAGTCCGTGGGATTGGTGACCATCCAAAACATACTGAGAATCCTCCGTGCTTCGGAAAGCAAGTTAAGCCTTTGGTGCTGCCAGTCATTTGAAGATCTTTGTCAGTCGTTGCGTAAATAACAAAATAGAATATCTGACACCAGTCTTCTCAAGGAGTATCATGTTATCCAGTTACTGGGTTGTGAAGGTCAGATAGGCAGGCGCTCCATGTAACACACTGGTACTCAGTTGCATCTGGTTAGACTGGAAGGTGATCCCAACCTAGTTGAAAAAGGCAAGGCAGATTGATGCCATAGTAGCTCCTGGGTTCTAATCTAACAAACGATCTGTTTGCGGATGAAGGTTTTATTGGCATGTCAGAAGTACTGTCTGAGGGCTTTATGAAAGTGTCGTTAATCTTTTTTATGTTCTCTCTTTAAATTTTACTTTATTTTTTAATGTTTTACAATTGTGTTTTTTTAACCCCCGACGCAAAAACGACGGGGTGTTATAAGTTTGACGTGTCTGTGTGTATGTCTGTGGCATCGTAGCTCCCGAACGGATGAACCGATTTTGATTTTGTTTTTTTTGTTTGAAAGTGTCGGAAAGTGTTCTTAGCTATGATTGATAATCGGTTGACCCGTTCAAAAGTTATTCGCATTTTACTCTTTGAATCTGGGTTTTTTCGCAAGATATCATGTCATAAATACGTGTTTCACTAGATTGTTGATTGAAGCGTGTCTACTACTATTATGTACTATTATATGTAGTTTAAAATCATGTTTTTTTTTTTTTTCTTCTTTACTATTATTGGTGCACAACCGCTAAATTAATAGTATATTATGCAACTAGTGAATAAAAGACGGATTTAAAGCGAGGGCCATAGATGAATCACGAGCAAGTGAAGGATTCTAACGACTGAATCACGACCGTAGGGAGTGATTCATGATGATTTGTTTGTTAGAATCATGAGCGACGCGAGTGATTCATGGCCCTCGATATAAATCCGTTTTATTCAAGAGTTGCATACTATATTTTATACCATGACATCGAGAAAAAGCAAGATCTAAGCGAGAAGCACAAGGAATATTACGAGTAATAAATAAATGGTTTATTACCTTCAATATTTACAAAAAATGTGAAAACCTGACCCCTGAGCTAGGTGCTGTGTTTTAGGGGCCAGTGACCACCTCCGTTACTTTAAATAATTATAGTTAATTAAACACCATTGCAATTAATATTAGAATTACAATCCAAATAAGTATTCAATAAATATCCTAGACTAAAATCAAAATTACTATTAAAATCCTAAATATAAAAAAAAAAACTCAAAATTAAAATCGAAGGAGTTTGAAAGTCGAATATTCTCTGCACAAGAAGTTTGTAGCGAGTATTTTTTGCGCAAGGAGGTTACATAGCATTCAGATGGACGGCTAATACATTGGTGTGTTCCAAATTCAAACTCCAAAACAGTGATTAAAAGTGCTTTTTATTCACCGTTGTCAGTGAATAAAATAAGCTTTTTAGAGGGGGAATGGTATAAATATAATAATCGTGGTGTGCTGTACAGAAGGTATAAAGAAAGACGCGTTAGTACAGATCAAAATAAGCGTCCTGTACTTTATAGTATTGAAAATTAACATAGTCTCTTTGAACTGCCGGTATATAAAACGACCATGTAACCATGTCACATATGTGTTGTATTATCTGATTAAAATTGGATTATTTTAATTATGTTATTTGTTTGATTATTTTAGAATTCGTATAATTTTATGAATGTTTTTAAATGTGTGTTTGATTATTTTAAAATGGGATTGTTTTTGGTTACCTAAATTGGATAATTTTTATTTAATGATTATTTTTAAATGTGTATTTGATTATTTTAAAATTGGATTGGTTATTTATAAATTAGATATTATTTGGTTATTTGGTTATTTATATTTTATAATGATTATTGATATTTTATGCTTATTTTTTATTGTTTGTGAAAAATCTTGTCTCATTTTAGGATTATAGTAATTTTTTAGTTGTAAATGTATGGGTGTCATGCCTGAAAATAAACGTTTTTATTTAATAAAAGGAATGTTTTCGTGGTCGTCAGATTCACAATTCGGAGAGCTTGCCGGGCGAGCCGGTGTGCGGGGAGGGCGCTCAACCGGACCAGTTCAACGGCCTGTTCAACTCCAGCGATATTCGGCATTCGCTCAAGCTGGGCTCGGTCTACGATTCGCGCTGCGGGGCCACCACCTTCCAGGACTATTGGGTCACCGTCGACTATATTTATTTTAGGTAAGTTTCTATACGGGCAAAGTGTTTTTATGTTTCTCTACCTGGACTTTCTCAGTAGCAGCCCAGTCTGGCTTTGTACCCGGTAGATAGCAAACTGGCGAAAACAGGGTGTACTTATAGGTGCATCTGCCCAAACCTTTGGAGAAAACAGGCTTGATGTTATCTATCTATACTATATACTAATATCATAAACAGGTAAAGTTTGTGAGGTTGTGGGGGGTAATCTCTGTATTTACTGAACCGATTTAGATGAAATTTGTCTTGTAGATATTTTAAGACCCTGGGAAGGACATAGGATAGTTTATATTCCCTTGGGATGATAAAACACTATTTACGCGGGCGAAGCTGCGGGCAGAAGCTAGTGTTATGTAAATTTCTTTGGTAAACATAAGGTAGGACGCCCTCAGACTAGATAGGGTGACGATCTTCGCATGGTTGTTGGTAGCAAGAGTGACCTAGACAAATTGTGTGCGATTGGAGATACCTACGTCCAGCAATGGCCTGCTGTAGGCTGATGACGATGATATCTACACTAATATTATAAAGAGGAAAGATTTGATTGTTTGTAAGTTTGTTTGTAATGGAAAAACTCAAAAACTACTAACCGATTTATAAAATTCAATCACCTATGGAAAGCTACATTATTCTGGTGTGGCAGTGACCAACTGCCCAAAAAAGAGGAGGTTCTTAATTCGGATGTTTATATAAATATTTTATGTTTGTTCGGGCATAACCCCTTCATATATAAACGGATAATCAAAATTCTTTTATTGTTTGAAAGGGTATACTCTCGAGGTGGTTACATTGTCACCAAATCAGAATCTGATGCTGGGATCCCATAGACATCGAGGGAACACTCCAAATATTATAGGCAGACATATAGCGATTTTGGTATTTTCAATAACATGGCATGCATTTGCACCCAGAAAGTATCATTTTGTGTGGTGGAACTGATGAAGAAGACCACAGATGGCCACTGAAACTCCTTAAGTATGTCATAGGTATAAGATATCTCGAATAGTTAAGCGGCTATGATAAAAAGCAGACATAAATAAATGGTACTGATGAAAATGATACCATCGAAATGATCTGATGATGAAGCTAGAAGGTAGGCACTGGAACTCCGTAATAATACAATGGACCCTAGTCGTGTTTGGGCTTCATCTTCATCATCATATCAGCCGAAAGATGTGCACTACTGGACATAAGCCTTCCCCAAGTCGCCACATTGACAGGTCCCGTGCGTCTCGCATCCAGCGGATAAAGTTTGTTTTTTGATAATTTTGTTTGGGCTTATTCGAATTTAAATGAGATATACTCTGGCTATAAATGATTTTAATAGTAATATACCAACACTAAAAACAGTAAAAAATACTTTAGAAAAACCGACTTCTAAAGCAAAACACTATAAAGCGAAATCAACTTTGTTTTCCGAAGTCGGTGCTGAAAAACATAAAACCGTTGTTGTTTGTTGTTTTGCTTTAGGTAGTCGGTTATTTTTTTTGTTAAACTATGATTTTATCCCGAAAACGGGTCCTGTGGGGTGGGCCACGGGAGCGAAGCTGCGGGGATAAGCTAGTAGTTCCTATGGCAAAACACCGAGAAGAGTGGAAGACTTGGGCACTCAATCGCTTCATAGCGCGAGCTTGAATTCCTTACAGAAAAGGAAGGAGACAAATGAAAATTAAGGTGGAGATTTCGAATTGGTTTTTGCTTTGAAATCACCGTAATTACTAAGTGCCCTGACAACCAAGTTTATTTGTACGGAATTTTCAGGACAACTGAAACAGACAATTAGTGTCCGTTGCTTTCTTGTTTTATTAGAGAAATAGAGATGGATGTAGTGTGAATTATGCTAAGAATCGGCACCATTATCTAATTAGTTGTTGATTGTATTGAAGTTAGTGCAAACGAGCAATAGTCTGGTTAGCATGAAGAAACATGCAGCTAAACTGATCTATGCGCTGCCAACGACGATTTATAGAAGTGGAAGTGGCAAAGATTTGAGCCAAACAATATGGATGACTGTCATGCCAGTGACACGAATAAGAAGAAAACTGATGATGATTGTATTCAGTTATATCGTTCAGCGTTTTGTTTTTCGTAAAATTCACAATCTGCTTGTCTTTTTAATAACTTTGTTCAGCAGGCTTATTACGTAAGTAACAGCAATCAGCAATCATCACACGATGAAACGCTTTGTCATAAAATTCGGCATTACCTACAGTGTATGTAAGCAGGTCCTACGCAAGCGTTTGCTATTCGCTGTTTGTCAAAAAAAAAAAACCGTCGAATACCCTAAAACTTCTGTATTGAAGAGCAATCATCGCGCAAAAATCGCTTTCGTTTTTCTCTTGCAAGATACGTAATTAGCTTGCGGGTCGGCTTCAGTCCTACACAAGCGTTTGCTAATCGCTTGCTATTTGTCAAATGTACTTATTAAAAAAAAAAAACTTCAGAAACCCGAAAACTTCTGTATTGAAGAGCAATTATTGCGCAGAAATCGGTATCGTTTTGCTCTTGCAAGATACGTAACAAGCCTGCGGGTCGGCTTCAGTCCTACACAAGTGTATGCTAATCGCTTGCTGTTTGTCGAATGCGTATATTTAAAAAAAAAAACTTAAAAAACGCGAAAACTTCTGTATTGAAGAGCAATTATTGCGCAGAATTCGCTATCGTTTTGCTCTTGCAAGATACGTAATAATCCTGCGGGTCGGCTTCAGTCCTACACCAGCGTTTACTAATCACTTGCTGTTTGTCAAATGCACTTATTTCTAATAAAACTTCAAAAACCCTAAAACTTCTGTATTGAAGAGCAATTATCGCGTAAAAATCGCCATCGTTTTGCTCTTGCAACGTAATAAGCCTGCGGGTCGGCTGCCAATCAATCGGCTGAAAATCAGTATGTTACATGGAGAGACAGTCCGTCTGATTTCTAAATCTAGTTTGGGTAACACAACACAAGCACTCTTTAAATTCAGACTTTGGTGTCGGACTGTTTGTTTGTGTTGTGTATTGTTTTCTTTATAGACTTATTGTATTTATTTATTGAGACTTGGTTTTGGAAATTTGGCAAGGAGATAGATGACATCCTGGGGCAGGCCATTACGTTTTCACGCCTGAACCACTAAACGGATTTCAATGTGGCTTTGGAAATTTGGAAAGGAGATAGATGTCATCCTGGGGAAGGGCATTACGTTTTCACGCCTGAACCACTGAACGGATTTCAATGTGGCTTTGGAAATTTGGAAAGGAGATAGATGTCATCCTGGGGAAGGACATTACGTTTTCACGCCTGAACCACTGAACGGATTTCAATGTGGCTTTGGAAATTTGGCAAGGAGATAGAAGACATCCTGGGGAAGGGCATTACGTTTTCACGCCTGAACCACTGAACGGATTTCAATGTGGCTTTGGAAATTTGGAAAGGAGATAGATGTCATCCTGGGGAAGGACATTACGTTTTCACGCCTGAACCACTGAACGGATTTCAATGTGGCTTTGGAAATTTGGCAAGGAGATAGAAGACATCCTGGGGAAGGGCATTACGTTTTCACGCCTGAACCACTGAACGGATTTCAATTAAATTTGGCAAGGAGATAGATGACATCCTGGGGAAGGACATGTTCTTTTCACGCCAGAACCACTGAACGGATTTCAATGAAATTTGGCAAGGGCATAGATGACATCCTGACGAAAAACATTACCTTTTACCGCCTGAACCACTGAACGGATTTCAATGAAATTTAGCAAGGAGATAGATGACATCCTGGGGAAGAACATTACGTTTTCACGCCTGAACCACTGAACGGATTTCAATGTGGCTTTGGAAATTTGGAAAGGCGATAGATGTTATCCTGGGGAAGGACATTACGTTTTCACGCCTGAACCACTGAACGGATTTCAATGTGGCTTTGGAAATTTGGAAAGGAGATAGATGTCATCCTCGGGAAGGAAATTACGTTTTCACGCTGGAACCACTGAACGGATTTCAATGTGGCTTTGGAAATTTGGCAAGGAGATAGATGACATCCTGGGGAAGAACGTTACGTTTTCACGCCTGAACCACTGAACGGATTTCAATGTGGATTTGGAAATTTGGAAAGGAGATAGATGTCATCCTGGGGAAGGACATTACGTTTTCACGTCTGAACCACTGAACGGATTTCAATGTGGCTTTGGAAATTTAGAAAGGAGATAGATGACATCCTGAGGAAGAACATTAAGTTTTCACGCCTGAACCACTGAATGGCTTTCAATGTGGCTTTGAAAATTTGGATAGGAGATAGATGTCATCCTGGGGAAGGACATTACGTTTTCACGCCTGAATTACTTAACGGAATTCAATATGGCTTTGGAAATTTAGCAAGGTGATAGATGACATCCTAGGAAAGGACATTACCTTTTGACGCCTGAACCACTGAACGGATTTCAATGAAATTTGGAAATTTGGCAAGGAGATAGATGACATCCTGGGGAAGAACGTTAAGTTTTCACGCCTGAACCACTGAACGGATTTCAATGAAATTTGGCAAGGAGATAGATGACATCCTGGGGAAGGATATCACCTTTTGACGCCTGAACCATTGAACGGTTTTCAATGAAATTTGGCAAGGAGATAGGATGACGTCCTGGGGAAGGACATTACCTTTTCACGCCAGAACCACTGAACGGATTTCAATGACATTTGGCAAGGACATGGATGACATCCTGACGAAAAACATTACCTTTTACCGCCTGAACCACTGAACGGATTTCAATGAAATTTGGAAATTTGGCAAGGAGATAGATGACAACCTGGGGAAGAACGGTAAGTTTTCACGCCTGAACCACTGAACGGATTTCAATTAAATTTGGCAAGGAGATAGATGACATCCTGGGGAAGGACATTACCTTTTCACGCCTGAACCACTGAACGGATTTCAATGAAATTTGGAAATTTGGCAAGGAGATAGATGACATCCTGGGGAAGAACGGTAAGTTTTCACGCCTGAACCACTGAACGGATTTCAATTAAATTTGGCAAGGAGATAGATGACATCCTGGGGAAGGACATTACCTTTTCACGCCTGAACCATTGAACGGATTTCAATGAAATTTGGCAAGGAGATAGATGATATCCTGGGGAAAGACATAGGCTACAATTTCAAAAAAAATGTAGCAGGGTACCTAGGCTAGAGTAGGTAGGGTTGGGTAGGTAGTTTAGGGTAGAAGGTAGTGGTCGTGAGCAGCACTCCTACCCTATCCTAGTAGGGTAGGAGTGCTGCGCACGACCAGTATTTTTATTTTCTTTTTCTTTATCCCGGTGTTCGATTGAGATGAAATTTTGCACACATGTTTGTTTCTCGTGACAACGCACTTTTTATTAATATAAGAAAATACATTAAGTACTTGATTTTAAAATTAAATCACTTTATGTTTCAGTTGCCGCAGTCCTTTAAGGTTGGTGGAACGCCTGCGGTTGCCGACCGAGTCGGAGTGCGAGGTGCTGGGTCGTCTGCCCAACCACGTGTATGGCTCCGATCACCTAGCGCTCGCTGCTGCCTTTGAGCTCAAGGCATACCGCTCCGTCTTATAACAAACGCACACCTCCGACACTGCGGTATTCAATAGGCCACTGATTGCTAATGCTAAATGGCTCAGCGAATATAATCCATCATCTGTTTCAATCATAAGAGCGAACATTATTCGTAGCGGTTACACTTAGATCTATTCCTCTCTGTTTAGATACATTTGCGAGTTAACTGAGTGATACTTCAGCCTTCAAACTCATCATCAGCCTTTTAACGTTCCCACAGCTGGGACTCAGGCCTCCACTCTGTGAGAGAGGAAATGGGATGTAATCCACCACGCGGGCCCAGTGCGGGCCTTTAAACTACTAAAAGTAATTTATAGTTCAATATTGTGTGTAATTTATGAATGTAGTGCAGGATTAGAGATGTTTCATTTTTCGAAATAATACTAAACGTTACTAATCTTACAGTTGTTTCGTTTTAGCGTGGTAAAAGCGGTCATTGCCGCTCTCAATAACATCAATCTTCATGGAAAACCGAATAAATATGTATGTAAAAAAAATGCGGAACACGATAGATGTCGTGTTCATAAAGTTTTAATAAATAAATAAATACTGATTAAGGACGGCGACTGTATTCAATTCCTATTTCTGTGTTTGAATGTAGATGGATCAATGTCCGTTATCACCATTTTAAAACGCAGCAGCTGTAGTATAGATGTTGCAACTGAGCAGCGCGCGTGATGTTGTTTGTTGTTAGCTTACAGGTATCAGTATGTCTTAACCACAAGATCATGCGATCATCAATCTCCTGCCCTTCGGCGGCGCAACACGTTTTCTTCTTCTATTTCGGCCTGTCAACCGTCACGATATCACTCCCTTTTCTATCCTCTGTCCTCACACTGTCTATACATATTTTCTTTGACCTTCCCCTCCCTTTCCATCTATTCACATTTATATTCATAACTCTTTTAGTAACTTGCATTCCATTCTTCCTTATCGCATGACCATACCAGGACAATTGACATACATTTTACCGATAGACAACAACATTCCTGAAAACCATTTGTTAAAATAAAGAACTAAAGATCGCTGTAGCGCTAAAATATTATTTATGTTGTCTAAACACATTACTAAAACATGCAGCGCTAGATCGCTTGTAGTTTAGTTTACTCGCGATCAAAACGTCGTAAGCACCATGAAATTCATGGCGCTTACGCGTTACTTTCAACTTAGTGTTGTTACACTACAACGTGTACGGATTGCAGTACAGTTCAGTCGAACAGAGTAAGTGTTCGGGTCGTCAAATCTAGTGCGTACTACATATTATTATACATCGATGACCAGGACAAACGATTCCTTTCAACTTTTCTGTCACTGGCGCTACTACCAAACTTCCTTCCTTTCTTTAAAAACTACAGGCCATGTGCGCATGTGCGCTTAATTGCAATATCTACGAATGTAAGCCATCTTGTAAGCTGTGCTTTAAGAATACTTTTAAATATTATTAATGTTACGATGATAAAATAGATATTGCTAGCTCACTCTCGAGACTGACGGTTTCATGTATAAATATATGTGATCCACTGTCAACTTAACATTTTGAACTGTTTACTGAATATCTTACTGGTGTAGTATTTTATTAGTGTCACGGAAATGAGTGTGGAAATATTTTATTATATTAGTAAGAATAATTGTAAATGGCGACATCGAGGCTCATTTTTTGAATGTCAGGTGTCGGCCGGTATGCACAATACTTACAATTTTAAATAAATATTTGCATAGGTAATTAATCGTACTATAGAAACTATTATATTGCTGTTTAATAAATAAAAATTGTAACATTGATAATTGACTGTTTTAACAAAAATTACAAAATCAAGCTGAATTGGGTTAAAATCAACGCTTTAAGAATATTGTAATACAACTTTAAATAAGAACAGATGGTATTAAAATGAGCCTCTTAAATAAGGGAGGGGCTTACGCGTGTAAAATGTATTTTGGTTTTAAAAAAACACTTCTATCTAATTATTCCGACTTTTCCGTAAGTTAATTAACGAATAAATACTGGGCTCCATCATATTATATGATCAGATCACGTTCACTCTTGGATCTTTAACAAACATGCAGATTTGCTTTGTTGAGCGCTTATAACTGAGATATTAATAATAAAAAGTATCAAACACCTTGTCATAAAAATTGTATAATATCGTACTTTAGTCCCTTACTTCATTGTCATGCTAACGGCTAGAAATACTGGTGATAAAATCTTAAGGTATATGTGTGTTTCAATCAATTTATAAAATGTTAAGGTATATATTTAAAAGGGCTATCTTGTGCTCACCGTAACCGCTCAAATTGATGTTTTCTAGCCTCTTCATTGTATTGACACGTGCCCAGTTATGACGGTGCGCAAACAAACTTATAATTGGCTCTGATTATAAAGCCATGCTCACGTAATTGTTGTAATATATTGCTTTGTTTTATTTTATAGATTTTTAATGTGACAGAAAGAATAAATGGTTATTTTTAATACTAGCCTTTTATTTGGCAGTCTTATGGGGCCTTACCTGCCTTACCTACCTTACCTACCTTACCCGCCTTACCTGCCTTACCTGCCTTACCTGCCTTACCTGCCTTACCTGCCTTACCTACCTTGCCTACCTTACCTGCCTTACCTGCCTTACCTACCTTACCTACCTTGCCTACCTTTCCTAACCTACCCTACCTACCTACCCTACCTACACAACCCTATCTACCCTACCCTACCTACCTACCCTACCTACACTACCCTACCTACCCTACCCTACCTACCCTACCCGACCTACCCTACCCTACCTACCCTACCCTACCCTACCTATCTTACCTACCCTTCCCTACCTACCCTACCCTACCTACCCTGCCCTACCTACCCTACCCTACCTACCCTAACCTACCTACCCTACCCTACCCTACCTACCCTACCCTACCTACCCTACCCTACCTAAACTACCCTACCCTACCTACACTACCTAAACTACACTACAGTGCAACATAAAAGAGTAGAAGTTAAATATTTGGGAACTAAAAGTTTTCATTTTCTGGCAACATCTAAAATGAGTACTTGAGCTGTCAATTCATCTCGATCGGTTTCGATTTTCGTAAGAATTTTAGTTTTTGTGTGATATTTCTGTGTGTGGATAGAAAAACAGTGGAAAAACATGAATAAGGTAATTCGTGGAGGTGCCCGTGATATAGTTTACAAAGTTTATATGCGGTGTACAGCCGAATTACAAGCTGGGAAGCTTCTATCCAACTTAGAAGATGTTTACCATCGTACAGCAGATTTTACTGGTAAGTAACTCTTGAAAGTTGCACTAAACGTTAATTACAAACGATTAATACATTCAGGGAGCAACATTTTCGAACCAAATATCATTTACAATTTATTTGTTTACCATTTTTGAGGTTATGCTAAGATAAACAAATATCGTTGTAGTTATAGCGCGACTTAACAACTTTGATAGTAAGGCAACAACAATTAATGTAATTTATTGCGGATACGAAATATTTTTTTGCTATACCATATTTGTTGATGCAATTGACCTAATGGAATGAAACAATTTTAAAATATATTCACATTTATTAACCGCGAAACTTCTTTCATCGGACTGACAGTGATTTTTTCTTTGCTTGTTTTAGGTGTTTCTGTAAGCACAGTGCGCAGAATAGTGAAACACGGCACTGAAAACGATGGGCAATTCTCAACACCAGCTAAACACAGAAAGGGTCGTCCCCCAAACGTATTGGACGACTTTATATTGAAAGCAATTGATTATTAAAAATACTTATGTTTTGTGAAGTTGTTGTTTTATTACTACTACATAATTATCAAATATTTAATAAACATACTTATTTAATATATTTACTCATTATTTATACCCAATAAATAAATAATACTATTCAAGTATCAAGATCAGCTGGATCGTACTAACTGGGTTGCTATCTAAGCGATTGTGGCGCCCTCATTTTATTTCTACACTTTTATGTCGCACTGTACCTACCTACTAATTTGTTAAACTATTTATTTGAATAAGAATGAATACTACAATACGAATGAAATCTAATGAAATTTTAATCAATTTTTTACATTTCAATTTTCAATCAATTCAAATCAATTTTTTTTGAATATTTATTGTAGCCTATGCTACTCGCGAAAAATGTAGCTTTCCACAAGGAAATGAATTTTAAAATCGGTCCAGTGGTTTCGGAGCCTATTGTAGTGCAAACAAACAAACAAAAAAAATCGTTCCTCTTAATAATAGACTAGTTGTCCCCTGCGGCTTCGCTTCCGTCAACTGCCTACCTACCCACCTATCCTACCTACCTTCTCACTATAATAGTAGTCTTTGCCACCCAGTTGGGCGAAATTGGCCCTTGTAAGTAACTTTATAAAAGATAAAACGAATTCTTAGCTTTAAAAACTCACCCACACTAATACCGAAGTAAAAATTTTTAGATGACTAAAAAGCTGAGTGCGATTGCAATAGTACATTGTTCACCGAGAGGAGAAAGTGACCGATTACCGTCGAGGGTGTCGTTTGAAGCCCGAGCCGTAGGCGAGGGCTTTAAATCACCCGAGATCGGGAATCGCACTTTCTCTCGAGTGATACATAGTGCTTTATACTACACCTACGAGGAAAATAAAAAAACTAAATCTTTACTAATTGAAATTTATATTGAAATTGAAAATGGCGCCAATGGCGTCTGCAATTTTCACATGTTCTTTTTTCAAATTGTTTGACACCATCCAACACACAGCTAGTGGCCAGTGTCATTTTGCGAACTTGGAGATAAAAACTCACTTTAAAAACTTTTTGGCTTTTGATATTTAGGTTACCAGCGCATAGTCTTACCCAAAATTAAAAAAGAAAAACCACGTAAGAAATGGATTTTCATACACTTTTCTCGCCCGCTCAGATGCGTTTTCTCGCCGCATATTTGTTCGATATGCAATGACGTACTTTCTACCGTAAATTTGATAAAGTATCAAGGTACTTTCCGAGCAGGTGTAGTATAAAACAAATTATAACTGCAAGAGACAGAGCCGTTCCTAAATTGTGCAGTGATGGTGCTCACAAACTCCGACGTCGGATCAGTTCACAAATTAAAACTAAAAATCGTCTGAGCAAATTAGGTTTAAATCAATTAATTCCACATATACGTCGTGAACTATTCTCCCAAGTCAATCAACTGCAGAAAATTATTAAGTCTAAGATCCAAACCATTAACAACAATGTCTGGAACAATAAGCAAGCTAAAATAACCAACCCTACCTCAGACTTGTGGAAAGTGGTCAAGTCATTACACCATCAGCCTATATCAATATCCCCTCTAAAAATGTCAAATAACATCACCACAACCACACCACTTGAGCAATGTGAGAGCCTAGCTATCATCTTTCTCGAGAACATGAACCTAACCAAACATTGGGTCAGTGATCCTAGTACTGAAGAAGTAGTCAAAGTTTCTATTGTTTTGCTGGACGGTTATCAGATGTGTGACTATCATCACTTGCTAGGCCAAAGGAAATTCGAAAGTTGTTGGGAAAACTAAAATCAAATATAATGTAATGTAATGTAATATAATATAATATAATATAACAGCGCCTGGTTTTGACGGCTTGGGAAATGGCTTACTGAAAAAGCTACCTCAGAAAGCTATTGTGTATTTAACAAAAGTGTTTAATGGTTGTTTACGCATTGCATACTGTCCGAATTCCTTAAAACTATGCAAAAATCATAGTCAAGAAACCTGGAAAAGATCAGTCCATCCCATCTAGCTATCGGCCAATTAGCTTATTACCAAGCATAGGGAAACTCTTAGAAGCTATTATTCGAACCCGCCTAACTAAAGTAACAGCGCATATTTTGATCCCTGAACAGTTTGAATTCCGTAGCTCACCCTCGACCACGCAACAGCTAGCCAGAGTGGCTGAACATAATAACCCAATGCTTAATAAACCGTGGCCTTTCAACAGGCATGGTTTTATTAGACATTGAAAAAGCATTTGATTATGTCTGGCACGATGGCCTGTTACATAAACTAATTTAAAATGAAGTTCCTCTCTGTCGATCTGATCGATCGTTTTCTGTTTACATAGGTAAAGACCATTCTGCTCCTAAAACTATCTCAGCCGGTGTGCCTCAAGGCTCGCTCGTGGGTCCATACGGCTTCATACTTTACCTGAATGATATACCTAAACAGGCTCACACACAACTTGCCATCTACGCTGATGACACGGCAACATTCACGACAAAGACGTTGAAGTAGTAACTGGACGGCTACAATACTCACTGGATCTACTCAGCCAATATTTTAAAACCTGGCAACTGAAGCTAAATTCAACAAAAACCGAAGGCATTCTGTTTACCAGAAAAGGTACACTACCCAAATAGGCTTGTAAAAATTGATGATTTCCAGATTACGTGTCGGGTGACGGTTAAGTATTTAGGCATAGTTATAGACAAGACACTTAACTGGAACAAAAACACTGAATTAATTATAAGCAAAAGTAAAAGCCCTTAATTCTTTAAAACCAATTTTAAATCGCAAATCTGTTCTCTACTACTAATTTACTCCACTTTAGTTAGGCAAAGCCAGGCAAGGTGCCTTACTTACGCAGTACCTGTCTGGTCTAAACTAACTGTAACTAAATTTAATAAACACCAAACTATTCAATAAAAGGGTTTTTAACTCTCATATAACACACCTTTTCGTACGAACATTAACAGATTACACTACCGTATCAAATACCTACTCCTTTTTAAAAGATTCCATATTAAAAATTTCGCGTAAATTTTATTTGCATAAAAATTCGACACACCGTAACAATCTTATATCCGAAATTGGCAAAAGAAGAGTACATTGCTGTACGCTCGCACGTATAATCGATACAGACTCGCACATCACTATTTCCTCCGTGCCGCATCATGACAATAGCGCGCTTACCAGCTGACGCCACTTGACGCGACGTTTACTTATAACTTTTGCACCAACTACCCACATTTTTTCTGTTATTATATAAAACTATACTATAATAAAGTGTACATCTTGTAACCTAAACATTGCAAATATTATGTGGGTCCGTTCAAAGACCTTAACATACACAGTAGTTTATAATGATTCCTTTTATAAGTTAGTTACTCCAACGCAAAGAATTGCCATACAAAACATGTTTTAATGTTTAGAAAGGCGGTAGCCTGTATAACAAAATAAATTAAGATTTGTCTACAAAAAGAATAAGATCATTTGTAAACAACACTGTATAACCTATGTATAAATAAAGACCTTTCAAAATCAATCAAATCAAATATGTTTATACTACCTGCCCTACCTGCCCTACCTGATCTACCTGCCATACCGGCCCTAACTGCCTTACCCGCCCTACCTGACCTACCCTCCCAACCTGCCCTGCCTGCTTGCTCTACCTGCCCTACCTACCAACCAAATTGTTTTGTTTTTCTTTTACCATCTTCGCATTATTGCCTTTGTAATGCAACCGGTTAGGAGCACACCAGTTGGATGGTTTCAAAGTCAGTAACGGACATAGGGTGTTATTTTTTGTGTTTTACATACATATTAGGATAAATTATTTGACCCAAAATTCCTTAATGTGGCTTATTTTTAAGACATAGATGTGTCGTGGACTTTTTTTAGATCTTCTAAAAACCAATATCTTTGTAGTTCATGGTACTTACGTATAATTAGCCACTACCCCCCCAGCTCACGCGGATAAAGCATGGTTTTTTTTCATTGCTATAGCATGCTTAGAGTTCTGACTGGTGTTGGACGTAATGAAGTTCACCATCCCATGTTTCCCCGTGGGCAGAGGGTAAGAGGCGACTAAGGGACAAACCAGAGAATGGGCAGCAGCGTTTTCTGTGCATTTGTAACAACCATACTGCGATCGCCAACCCGCCTGCCAAGCGTGGCGATTATGGGAAACCCCCCCCCCATGAATAGCACAAATAAAATATGGCCCCTAGTGCTCGGCAGTCTACCTACCTTCGACTACGGTAGCGGTCGAGGTTAACGGTATGGCAAGGGGTGCTAAAGCCGGGTACACATTGGTGCAATGTAACATGTAATGCAACATGCAATGCAAGAATTTGACGTCCACATTGCTGCAATGTATCATGTAAAGTAACAGAATTCCCATAGTGTAGACGCCTTGCGCGCACGAACCGCGTCTACTACGCGCACGAACAGATTGTTGCAACTCTTGCGCGTAGCGACCCGAAATTTGTCGGTTTTTTCCCCGAACACAAAGAGGCGCGCAGTATGCGCGGAGCGTCAGTGTGGACAGGTTGTGTGGTGTGTACGGCTAGACGCGCGCGAACATGGAACAAGACGACGCTACGGCGGCTACTGAGCGATCCGTTCGCGCGCATCTCGGAAACAGATGTGAGTAGGTACATGCGCGGTTCGTGCGCACGTTGTGCGCGCCCCGCGTCTACACTGATGCAATGCTCGTTTCGTGTTGCATTGCATGTTGCGTTGCAGCAGTCTGTACCCGGCTTAAGAATCTCCGCACGAGATCCGGCTACCCCAATAAACACCGACGACTGGACCTGGCAACGTGCAACACGCACACACGCGGACCGACGCGACGCGAAGATCACCGAACTCGAAGAGGAATTGATCTGGTTACGAAGGAGTATTAGTATTATAGGGTTATCTGAAATTCGAAGAGAGGGGGAGGACTCGATGATCCTCAAATCCGATAACTTGCTCTACTGTCCGGCAATCCCAGGGTGGTGTCGGATTTAACGTCCACAACTTGCAAATAACGTGGTGAAGATGGAGCGAGTGTGTCGACCAGGGTGGCGTACCTTATACTCAGAAAATCCTCGAGATATTCGCTGAAGGTCGTACAGGTCTACGTCCCGACCTCGGTACACCCCGACGACGAGGTGGAGACCATGTATGAGGATATATCTAGAGCCATGCATGGTTTCAAAACTCAGTTCACCGTTGTCATGCGGGACTTCAACGCGAAACTGAGCAAACGAGACGATGATGAGTTGCAAGTCAACAAAGACAAAATACAAAGATATTTTATTTCAACTAGACCACCATGCGGCAGTTTTGAACGCTACATTAAAATTTACAAGGAATAAAAATTTCTTCTACCGTGCATTCGGAAAGTAGCTTGTTATGGAGAAGAATGCAAAAGAAACTCCATACTTACTCTTTTAAAAATAAAATAGTTTTTACAATATTTAGGTACATAGTTACATACATCAATAAATTCATTTATGTGAGGACAATGAATGAATCACTACACACTATACTACGTACAGGTATAAAGTATTAAAAGTACTCACACATGCACTCTGCAGTTATAGGTACTAGAAAAACAATAACATCCGAAGCAGTTAAGTTATGACCAATCCCAACTGACGGCGCCCGTTCACGAACATGACGAATGAATCGAAACCACCCAGCTCAACCATCATGAAGGGAACCGAATGATTCAACACACGCGACCATCAGCGAGTCATTTGAGAGAGCATGACACACTCAACTGCCAGGGCACACACAAGTCAACAAACGACACAAAGGTACAGCAAATGGTAGATTTACAATTAGGTGCATAGTTCTCACACACGTGCTAAGCAGTTAAATAATACTAAAAGAAATTGAATTTATATAATACAAATCTATTGATACAGTCTTCAGCAGGTCCAACAATACTTCAAAACAATAATGTTCTGCATATCACTTGTTTTTGCGCCCTAGTGGTTGTGGAGCACTTGCATTGAGCCAAGCATTTTTATCAGTGATGTAATCCCCCAACTTATAATATGCCTGCCTGCATAGTGTGCGTTTTATACAAGTTTTAAATTTCGTCTCATTCAGTTCTAGAATGTGGGGAGGAATTTTATTGTAACATTTTGTACAGTACCCCATGAAAGATGAGGCTACTTTAGCCAGTCTGAAACCTGGTTGAACTAATTGGTCCCTATTTCTAGTAATGTAATTATGTCTGTCTCCGTTTCTACTAAAAAGATGTAAATTCTCTCTCACGTACATGATGTTTTCATAAATATATTGACAAAGAACCGTCATGGTGTTAAGTTCCGAAGATTGTATATCGCTCTGATAGCTCGTTTTTGCAGAATAAAAATTGACTTATGTCTGCAGCCCTTCCCCATAGTAAGATACCGTAAGACATTATACTGTAAAAGTAACTAAAATAGACTAGCCTCGCGCTATCACCACCGGGGTCACCGGTGTCAGAAGTCACCCTTCTTCGAATGCCTAGCTGAAGAACTATAGGCCCTCCTCACTTCCTTCAAGAGTTTTCAAGAGTCATCACGAATCGTTCGTCAACCTGCTAAGCGTTTGTGGACTACGAGAAAGCCTTCGATTCTATCGAGACTTGGGCTGTACTGCAGTCTCTCCAACGGTGCCAGATCCACTACAGGTACATCAAGGTGTTGAAGTGTTTGTACAAAAACGCCACCATGCCAGTCCGTCTTCAGGATCAGTCCTCAAAAGCTATCCTTCTCCAGCGTGGTGTGAGACAGGGAGACTTCATTTCTCCGAAACTGTTCACTGCTGCGCTGGCAGATATCTTCAAGTTTCTGGACTGCAATGGGCTAGGCATCAACGTTAATGGCGAGTACATAACTCACCTTTGGTTTGCCGACGACATAGTGGTCATGGCTGAGCCCATGGAGGGCCTCAATACAATGTTCGATGACCTCAGTAGATCTTCTGAAAGAGTGGGTCTTAAAATGAACATTAACAAAACCAAGGTCATGGTAAATTCCCTTGTAACACCCACTCCTATCAAGATCGAAGACTCTATACTCGCAAATGCAGACGATTATGTCTTTATGACGATTATGTCTACAATATATATCCTTAGCGACTGCCAATACGGCTTCCACCGAAATCAGTCTACTGGGGATCTTCTGGCTTATATAATTCACATATGGAGTGAGGCCATCCAGAGGCACGGGGAAGCGTTTGCCGTCTCCCTCGACATCTCGAAGGTTTTCGATAGGGTCTGGCACGACCCGGCTACGTTTGGGTATGCAGACGACATCACTGTTGTTGAGAGATACTTGTCCAACGCACGGGCTAACGGGCTGCAGATCCGCTAAAAAGAGCCAATTTCACCCGGCTCCAACTTTCCGTGATGTAACCGTGCCAATAACGGACCATCTTGAGCTTCTTGGCGTTATGTTGACATTGACTCTTAATTCTGGCCCATACATTGAGGCAAAGGCTCAGCTGGCTGCAAAAAGTTGGGGATGTTTGCGAAGGTGAGAAGTTAGGTACTTCACACCGGAACAGCTGCTCAACTTGTATCAAGCGCAAGTTCGATCATGCATGGAGTACTGTTCTCATCTTTGGGACGGATCTGCCAAATACCAGCTTGATGTACTAGAGTCGATGGAAAAGCGGGCCAAGAATCTCATCGGCAATGAGGCACTGGTCATGTTAAAGCTTCAGAGCCTTGAACATCGTCGTAGTGTTGCCAGCTTGTCGGTTTTTTATCGGTTAAATTTAGGGAAGTGTGCGATGGAATTGCATGATTTAATTCCGCCCAGTCCGTTCCATCATCGGACTACCAGACGTAGGACGATGCGTCATCGGTACATGGTGGACATCCCACCCATACGCACAAAACATTTTGGAGACAATTTTATTATGCGTACCTACAGCTAAGGAGTGGAATTCCCTGCCGGCCTTTAAGTCAAGAGTGAATGGGTTTTTTCTAGGCAAGCGTGCTTCACCGTCGACCACATCATCGCTTACCATCAGGTGACACAGTCAAGCGTCAAGTCTGGTCAAGCGCGAGCCTATAGATAGTAATAATAAAAAAACTGGTCCATTTGGGTAGGTCTAACATCGAGAAAGAGGTCAACCGTCGAATCCGACTCAGCTGGGCCGCGTCGGGAAATTGCACGGTATCATCTCGTCCAATTTACCGCAGTGTCTCAAGACAAAAGTCTATGACCAGTGTGTGTTGCCCGTGATCACATAAGGGACTGACTCGTGGTCGCTCACAATGGGCCTTATCAGAATGCTTAAAGTCACCCAAAAGGCAATGAAGATGGCTATGCTCTGAGTTTCCTTGCGAGATCGCATCAGAAATGAGAATATGCGTAGGAGAACCAAAGTTACCGACATATCCCGAATAATTGCGAAACTTAAGTGGCAGTGGGCGGGGCGCACTGCTCGCAGAACGGTGATGGGGCCGAAAAGTTCTGGCATGGCGTCTGCGAACCGGAAGCGTTGGAAGGCCTCTTACTAGGTGGACTAGGTGGACCGATGACCTGGGTTAAGGTTGCGGGAATGCGCTGGATGCGAGACGCACGTGCTCGTTCAGTGAGGTGACGCCTGGGTCAGGTCTATGTCCTTCGTCTTTCGGCTGAAATGATGAATGATGATAGTTAGAGCCTTCCTCCTGAATGTGGCTATCATATACCAAATTTTTCCTTGTCGTCCTTCCACCAAAGTTGTCCTTGTCGACTTGTCAGCGGCGTACGACAGCGTTAATGTGAAAAGGCTGTTATTCAAGTTAACAACCCTTACAAAAGACCATGCATTCATACGACTCCTACGTGAAATGCTACGCAATAGACGTTTTATGGTCAGCTTAAACTCGGAAAAGAGCAGGTGGCGTATCTTGAAGAATGGTCTACCTCAGGGTAGTGTCCTGGCTTCCATTCTTTTTAACATTTATACAAACGATCAGCCCAGTACGACAAACACGGAAAGGTTCCTCTACGCAGACGACTTAGCACTGGCCACAAGAACGACAAATTTTGTGGATACTGAAGCTAACCTTGAACAGGCCCTGGCGAATCTCAGTGGATACTACGAAGATAATGCATTAACACCTAACCCGTCTAAAACGCAGTCATGCTCATTCCACTTGAGAAATGGTCAGGCTGCCAGAAAATTAAACATCCAATGGCGAGGCGCTGACATTGAACACAATGACAACCTTGTCAATCTAGGTGCTACCTTGGACCGCTCACTGACCTACAAAAGCCACTGCGATAGAGTAAAACTCAAGGTTAACACACACCTTCGTCGACTCACATCCACATCCTGGGGCGCCTCCCCTTAAGTCCTTCATACATCTGGTTTGGCTCTCTGCTTCTCGGCTGGCGAATTTGCCTGCCCAGTGTGGCATCGATCCGCTCATGCCCGAAAAGTAGATGTAGCCCTAAATGACACTTGCAGAATTATCACTGGGTGCCTTAAACCTACTCCACTTTCTGCATTATATCCTCTGGCAGGAATAGCCCCTTCAGAGGTCCGTAGGGAAGTGGATTGTTCCTCCGAAAAGCACAAGCAGGAGACCGATAACCGACACCTACTGTACAACAAGGAGCCATCAAGGGGGCGACTACAGAGTCGGAACAGCTTCCTAAAGTCGGCTAAAACAACTTACGATGAAGCCCTGGCGAAACGTGCAGAAAACTGTGGCTCCTCAAATACCCCCCTCCAACTGACTATATCGATCCTGCAGAAAAGCTCCCAGCTGGGCATAAACTGCCATGGCCAACATGGAAAGCCCTAAATAGGCTGCGAAGCCAAGTGGGCCACTGTAGGTACAACCTGGTCAGATGGGGGTACTCCGATCAGCCACAATGTGACTGTGGAACCACACCGCAAACGATGCCCCATCTGTTGTCCTGCTCTCTGTGCACAAACACCTGCACCATGAAGGACCTGTGCGAGGCCAGCGTTGGGGCTGTCGTCGTGGCTGAGTTTTGGTCGAAGCACAACATCTAAATTAAAAACTAAAAATGGAATCATCGACACGATGAAGAAGAAGAAGACCAAATTTTTTTATATCCTACTCGTAGTTCCAGAGATTAGCGTGTTCAAACAAACAAACAATATAACTCATCCGCTTTATTATATTATATATGTCGCAAACACGAGGGCTTCCTTCCATATACCCTCGTACTTGTGGGCTTATCGTGGGTTATGCTCGCACAAAGCAGGTAATTTATGCCGTTTCAGAGATTGTCTTTGATCCAACAACGAAGCAGTGGATTCGGCCACCAATCGTTTCGCTTTCTTTCAACCAGACCACACTTTACCAAGTTTATACACGCCACTTTAGAATACCTTCTAACTCTTTTTAACCACCACACGCTTGTCCGCGCGTTTTCTTTTTTAACTCCAGCTCCACAATGGCGGGAGAAAACCACTCAGAGCGCCAAGTATATGGCCCTCGCCGCTTTATCATTGGCTCAAGCACACATCCGGCAAAACCACCGCTTTGAACATCCAATCGAATTCAAGTATTTTGACATAAGGGAAATGAAGTGTTGTCAATCGAATAAAATCTTATTGAAATTTGAATCAGAAGCTAAATGTTGCCAATTAAATAAAACTGAATTAATAAGTTTACAAGCGATCATTTACCTTCCTCCGATACGGCCATCTTGACAGATAGAGACAGTAGAGCGATGAACAAGATGAACAACATCGTTACTCAATTGTGATAAAAAAAACAAAAACCAAGAGGAGAAAAAAAATAATTACCTAAACAATAGGTAAAGTTCGGCCGCTCCTGACCAAATAAAAAAAAATTACGTGGTCGTGACATCTTCCACGTGAAACTTTCAATCAACACCGTATATTACCAGCCTACAACAAAAATCAAGTACTTCTTTACTCATGAAAACATAATTCTCATAGCTTTCACACTGTTCATTTGTTTTCTCCATGTAAATCTAGGTCTCCACACCGTACACCGTACACAACCATCGTCGTACTCTCGAAACAGATACCTCACCGTTTAGACAACCATATTAACACTAACACATTCTAAACGGTTACCGAAGCACCAGAGGTACCAGGTTCCCAACAGACGTCAAATCGGTCTCGAAGCACTTAGTGTGCCAGAAACCACCCAAACGCCCAACACAACATACCATGCCACATACACCAAACAACGGGTCACCGAGGCCCCAGAGGGACCAGGCTCCCCCAGACACACAACAGGTTACCAAAGCCCCAGAGAGACTAGGCTCCCCCCAGACAACAGGTCACCAAAGCCCCAGAGGGACCAGGCTCCCCCAGACAACCGGTCCTCTCGAAGCAACAAGACTGCCAGATACCCATGCCACATACATTAAACAACAGGTCACCGAAGCCCCAGAGGGACTAGGCTCCCCCCCATACATATCCAGCAATGTTTCTTGGTCCCACAGCAATTGCTGTGCCTCCTGATGGTCAACTCTGTGACCATCCTGCAACCATAGTCATCCTGACCAGGCCTCGTAACCCATCTCGGTTACAGCAGTCATCTTTTGACCACTCACCAGCCCACTTTAGGCTACAGCAGTCATCTCTGACCACTCACCAGCCTATCTTAGGCTACAGCAGTCATCTCTGACCACTCACCAGCCGTTCTTAGGCTACAGCAGTCATCTCTGACCACTCACCAGCCTATCTTAGGCTACAGCAGTCATCTCTGACCACTCACCAGCCTATCAAAGGCTACAGCAGTCACCGCAGTGACTACTCTTCACCGCACAGTCAGTCCTTTGACCATGCACACGACCTCACCATTGCTAGATTGATTTGAATCAGTCTTCACCATAGTAAATTCAGTTACGTCAATGGGTACTTGATCTTTCAGATTTTCTCTAACTCATCATGAACCAAACAAAGCCTTTAATTCAACACATAATTGTCACCATTCAGAATTCCATTTCACTTCCAAACAGCACCTTTAAACCAAAATGAAATTTGTTATTTCAATCTTTACTCTCAGTATCAATCTTTATTCTGAATACAACGGCAACCTCACATTCAGGATTTCATACACAGCCAAAAGCATACTCAAGAACTCTATTCTATGTTCATGATTTCATACACAGCCAAAAGCATACTCAAGAACTCTATTCTATGTTCGTGATTTCATACCAAACTCTCAGTACGATAGGTATAATAACTTACAACACCAAACATTACCAATTTTGCAAACTAAAAATTAAATCATGCACCGCACATCACCGACTTTACATCTGTGTTAACATTATCTTATCCAACTTGAATGAAATAACACAAAATAACGTTAGGTATGTTCAAAATGACCAGCACAGACTATTCAACTATTCAACAAGTTAGCACAGCCATTACTGACAGTATACTTTAAATTCCAAACTTATTATTCAAGTTAGGTCGGTACTAGACTTCCTACATGACACCACACAATTCACAAATACACACCTTTATTTTAAAGAGATGCTACAATTATTAAAATTTTTGAACAATGTTCAAGATTACCGAGGCCAAGCATCGTTGAACGACACAGAACAAGGAAACCATTCTTAGTTTCCTCCAAAAAACAAAAACCCATGTACCAAGTACATCAAATAGAATCCAAGTATCTCATCCGTGGTCTACAATTCACAATAACTTAGCAAATACATTTGCTACACAGAATGCACTTTCAACTTAAAAGCCGAATAAACTCTTGACTCCGTCATCTCTCTGACCCACGAAACTGAGAAACCGTTCTATGTGAATTAAAATGTTGCCAATTGAACATCTATCTCATCCTCAGCCACGACTTGGAACAGTTATTGGCTCTCGAGCATCTCATAATACCTGAACAAGTCTTCTCGACACCATCTAAATGTCTAGTTGCACTTGTCATTCACCATAGTCAATTTAAATCATTTTTATTCGTAGGTATCATTAGAATGACATGTTATCAGTTGGTTAGTTCTCTACAATGCGATATGTAACAACTACAGACATTAACTTTACCTTTATTCAACCGTTGGTAGCAACAAAACTAAACGCCAACTATCTAGGCTATAGTAACGTTAATCCTCGTGATGTTCGCAGGTTGTAAGATTGCAAATCGAGTCGAACAACAAACTATTTCACTAAACTTTAACACCGGTTTGAAAATAATCTTGATTACATAGCTCTTAACTGAAAGTTATTGCATGTCTTTGCAACAATGCGAAAGTTAAAAGTCTAATCCTCACAGTGACTCACACTTTGTAACGATTTATTAATAATCTAGTCTTTATCTAGTAACTTTTAAGTTAAAAATCATATCAAAGTTATTTGTTTTGTATCATCAAACTTTTTCGAATATTGACATTTACTTGTCACTGTCTTTATGTCTTATAGAGATGAGCAAGGGATGACGTTCTGTTATCAATTAATCGACGAATCGATTTTAAGGACAAAAAAATAAATAAACGTTCTTTCAATCGATATCCAGTACAGAATAGATCCAGCGAATCGATATTTCACCCTAGAAAATCGAGATAAGATTTTTCTGTTTTGATATGAACCAAAATATCATTTAAAAATAATTGAATGTATATCACAAACATAAGTGAATTCGACGTAAACAAAATAAATATTGTTCCCTTATACCTGATACTTTAATTTAGTTGTAAAAACAACCCCAATCGGCCAAAGATGTTAAAAGATCGACTATTATTACGATTTTTCTTTTTGCGTTCCGTAACTGGATTCAAACTTGTATTGAAAATACCAACGCGAACAGTTAGAAAGTATGTTATTTCCAAGGAATAGCATATTCACAAATTTCCTTGGAGATCAAATCAACAACAAACTCAGTGGTAGTAATATTTACGGTAAATCTGAAGTGACACCTATTAATAAAAAAATGCATGGCTAAAATTCCTAGTGTTCAAACATATAAAAAAAAAAAACGGATTGCTAATATCTTTACTTCTCGATTGTCAGTAAATTAACAACCTATTTATTATCTGTGTTTATGCTTATGACAGCACTAGTGGTCACAAAACCGTGTATTATTGTTCTCATAGAGAAAATAAAACTACGTTAATTGTTCTAACAACATAATAATGTAATGAAATCTCATTTCTTTGCGTTTCATCTCCACGTTCCAATGCTCCGAGTACATTAGAAACATAAAATTGCGAAAATCGTTTTGTTGTTTATTTTGTTGGTGAATAAAAAAGATTAAATACTTGATGAAACAAAATATTTCAAAGCTCGAACAAAGCAAGGATATCAATAGATGGCGTGGCATGGACTGACTTCTCATTCTGTCCATGTAAAAATGATTTGTTCATTTTGTAATTGATCATAAAAAAATTCATGCACCTATTCAATAAGTTATTTCAAGCAGCATATTACAGCTAATGGGGTCCCGAATCTTTCGATGATTATTGAAAGAAACATACATTATCAACACCATAACACAGATAGCGCTGTTTGAATATTATTTTTTTTACTCTATTTTATTTTGTAACTTACATGACACATTTCCATGAAACAAAATAATGCAATAGTTATAAATTGCAATGAATGCAAGAATTAATTATAAAACTTAGGTACTTCCAAACCCAATACATACTTCGGCTGCCACAAAAATGCACAGCTGCACTGATTGTTGAATGCAGATCAATCAAAGTAACATACCTTAAGCCTGTAGTCCCGGATGGGTCAGGCAGCAGTGCCGACCATGCACAAATGCACAAGTCCAGACTCCTAGGTGCTACCAGAAAATATTAAATGCATTGATCACCGCAGTGGCATGTATAACACCACTAAATTTCCTCTTTCATAGCGCTGTAGGCTGCGGGTTATGTATTGCCTTCTGAAACCTGAGCTCCGCACTTGTATCACCACACACAGCTGGTCACAACAGGTCTTGTGGTATCCACAGCAGCCATGTTGAAGGGCTCAGACGTCCATGCTACTTGTTGCATATTGTACGAATGCCTGAAAAATTCATGTCTATGAGCAAGTTTTCACACAAGCGTAATGTTTTGTTGAATCAAGTTGTAGCTTAAGGATGTTTGCTCTCTTGCACTGTATTTACACAAGTCGTCTTATTCTCGTGCGAGTTCCGCTGACAGTATGAAACTGGCTAAGTTTCTTTTAGCATCATAACGAAAATGAAATTTATTTTAAATTTTAGCCACTTTATACCAAGAAAAACAATAGGTATTGTGGCTAAACTTCACAAGGCATTAAATAGGTACTAATTATTGTCAGAATACTTAAGTTTATACTTCCCTGTACATCTGTACACCACAGTTGTTTGCCCAGTAGGTATTTATAGTCAGGATTGGGCATCCATGTCATCATTAACATTATCTGCAACCCGACTTCGCATATTGTCTAGGATAGCGTCGTAATTCGGGCAACATGATATTCCTGTCTCTAGTAGTCGGCTAGTTGCAAAACGTCTCCATTAGGTAGGTACTTCCATGCCATTTTGTTGCGAGCCAAAGAGCGCGCCAGCCATTACTCGTCTCATTTGGTCCATCATCGCCTTGTGCGTGCATTGGTTCATACTTCTGATGTCGCAAACACGAGGGCTTCCTTCCATATACCCTCGTACTTGTGGGCTTATCGTGGGTTATGCTCGCACAAAGCAGGTAATTTATGCCGTTTCAGAGATTGTCTTTGATCCAACAACGAAGCAGTGGATTCGGCCACCAATCGTTTCGCTTTCTTTCAACCAGACCACACTTTACCAAGTTTATACACGCCACTTTAGAATACCTTCTAACTCTTTTTAACCACCACACGCTTGTCCGCGCGTTTTCTTTTTTAACTCCAGCTCCACAATGGCGGGAGAAAACCACTCAGAGCGCCAAGTATATGGCCCTCGCCGCTTTATCATTGGCTCAAGCACACATCCGGCAAAACCACCGCTTTGAACATCCAATCGAATTCAAGTATTTTGACATAAGGGAAATGAAGTGTTGTCAATCGAATAAAATCTTATTGAAATTTGAATCAGAAGCTAAATGTTGCCAATTAAATAAAACTGAATTAATAAGTTTACAAGCGATCATTTACCTTCCTCCGATATATATATCAATTATAGATTTTCGTTGAGACTGTTAACCATAAAATAAAAAATAAAAGTAAATCCAAATGATATAATTGTTTTTTTGTGTTCAATTTGTAAGTGATAATTTTCAGTTATAAATCGGTCCAAGTGTAGAATTCTTATTGATGTTTACGCCCTGGAGCGGGCGGAGGGATCTGTCAAATGACCCACACCTTTGACCTGACGAGACTCATACCAACCTGGGTGCTGGAGTGCTTGTGAAATTTTTCACGGTATCCCGGCCAAGTATTGGCCCGCATGTCCTGATGTAGACCCCATCACCCTCTGCGGCCGTAAACGGGCGAAGTTCCTCTCGGGAGGTAAGCGCGGAACACGACACGATCAGTTGTGGCGCCAAACTCTCCAAGTTTGTCACCTGCGGGTCACACCTTTTGGCAGTCGGCCATCATATCGCGATTTTCGGTGCCCGGTGCGTCTGGTACGGATATAGAGGGAGATTGTATTCTCTCGCTACCTTTTTGCCACCTTCTTTGCGACCATCACTTCCTCGCAGAAGGGGTCCAATGCGTCCCACGCACTGTCTCTTCCGACCATGGACTGGACCACGGCCGGAAGAGAATACCGATCGCCGCGACGAGGTCACGGAACTGCACAACCTAGGCTAGAAACTTGTCCAGGTGTCGTGGCCCTTACCCTCAAGTGTGAGCCCACATTACAGTTTTCAAACCCTTCATCAGACCGAAAGTATTTTTAACACCATCATGAGACGGTACACTCGCCTTGAGTGGAGATTCGCAAGAGCAAACTTGCTTGAAGAAAGGAAGGTAACCCAGTAAGATGCTGGTAGGGATCTTGACCGTCCTGCCGGGATTGTCCTAATAGCAGTGGTATACTTCTCCACTCCTCATCTCCGGATATGTTGCCCCCTTGGCGCTACGTCACTAAAGTGCTAGCGACCCTTTATGGGGGCCCATTAATTGAGTGTGCAAGTCACACCCTGCCATTTTATAGCCGTGTAGCTCAACAGTGGTCAGGCAGGGGCCAGTAGTCCTACTATAGTTTTAGGCAATCGATCCACTAAACCTACCAAACCCATAGCCCAATACATTTTTATCTCCATTTTTTGCAATAGTCCTGCACCAACCGGGGATTGCCCTTGGGTGCACTTGCACAGTGCATACAGGGATAATCATCGGGTGGTGTCACATTGCCTGTTTCATCCTTAACATGCCTCTGCGAGTTCGCTTCGTCCCCTCGCACGCCATTCAAGGTCTCGTTGTGAGCTGACCCTCAATGTTTACTTAAGTCAGATCGAGCAGCCGGGCTTTAGGGTGCCTTTCTATTGCTGCGAGGTTGTAAAAGCTAAGTCAAAACTCTGAGACCGTTGCCACTAATGCTACGCTTTGTAGAGGAGCGAGTAAGTTGTGCTATGAAGATGTGCCGCCGCGAGGTAGATGTGCAAGGAAGACGCATACTGTAGGTACTTTGCTCCGCACATAGTTAGATAAACCACTAGCGCCTACATAGCACAAATCCTTCCATATAAAAACATAGCTGTTGAAGCCGTTTCCACCAAAGCTATTCTATGTGATTGTGGATCAATTAATATTATGATTGGTGGATATGATAATGATAACAAATTAGCATAACACAAATCTCGTGGATAAGCACTCTTTGGCGGTTGGCAACGAGGCTTGAATTGTGTTCTTGTCGACGGGATTTGCTTGATTCAGCCTGTAGGTATTATGTTGTACATGTACTCGGCCCTAATAGTTTAGGCTTACTAATACTCGCATCAGTTTCTACTTCAGTTTCGTTGATATGCGCTCAGCAAGGTTATGTTCTCTAACTTTAGCATATAAGTACACATCAACAATTAAGTGTTTCTTAGTAGCTTAGCATTACAGCAAACAATAAAAAAAACGCTTTTAGGTGGATAGGCAGTATTCTTCAATGAAACACCAAGATTCGTTTTATTTAGTCATTTATACAATTTGGATTCACAACTTATACGAAAAAGAAAATCATTCTTACAGTACAGCTTAGCACTGCCACGTTACAACTTAAGTACAAAAATTGGAAAAAGCTCCAGACATACCATGGAATATTTCGAAACGGGTATTGGTAGCAATATAGTTTCGTGTTGAAGTGTTTGGACACGTAGACGTTATTGTAATCCGGTCAGATATGGCTTCTTCACAAGCAGGTTTAATGGCTAAACTTTCGGTTGATGCAAATGCATTTCATCAACTCTGTGCCCGTCTGGGCGCTATTAAACTTTCCGAGTCTAAAAATGGAGTCTTCTGACAATCAAACAGACGCAATACAGTTACAAACATTGATTAGAGGTATAAATGCGGGTGTCTTATCAAAGTCTGTCAACAATTTACAGATCACAAGTATTGGTTTCTTGCATATATTACGTTTAACATCCTAGTTTCAGTTAACTGCTATAAAACGCGTTTGGTATTGAATCCAGTAGAAAGGGACACCACTGCTGTTGGTAACGGCATGTATTTTGTTAAATTGGTCATACATTCCCGAAGTGACAATAAGGTCTATAGTCCAAACTAGCCTTGCACAAAGTTATCAGAAAGATTATTTTTCTTCCGCATCATTCAGAAACAGTGCTCTGTTTCATAATAATATCATATATGTATATCTAACCATCAACAAAATGATGGATGCTTTGTGAGCATTCCTGAGTAATACAGTTGGCTCCATATAAGCTTTAAATTACAATTTATCCGTATTAACTATACCAATGAGCCTTCGCTTCGCATGCCAGATGCAGTTACACAACCACCACATTAACATAAAATGGATCACTGGCCGCAGTGTCTTCAAATATAATGCACGTTGTGGCAAGAGTGACCTAGACTTAAAAAAATGTCGTGTTCAATGTACAGTGTATGTATTTCAGTTGATGGATGACGTCGTTGTGCTGATGTATCGTGGACTCGCTCCGGCTGCGTGTCGGTGATTACAACGACAGCCGCCTGATGCCGCACAAATAAGGAGACGCAACTTGGTGAGGCTCTTTGTCCTTGTAGTATAACCAGTAAGTTTCCGAAACTACTTTTAATTGTTTTTGATGCGCTATATTTCTTTATTTGTGCGTTTGGGGCGTTAGAGAAATGCAGTGTTTTGAAGATGTTGGGTAGCATCCCTTTAGGTCATTGCCTATATGTATCGGGTACTGAATATTATGACTAAGATATACTACTTGTAATCGCATCACAAACGTTTTGAAATATATTAAGCACTACGTTCTAAGATATAACCAATTTCTTTCACGTTTCGTGGTTCTCTGCAAGTTTTTATCGTCCACGATACCATCGCAACATTGATCTTTACATTCACATTTCCACTAACTCTTATTTAAAATAAAACCGTGATTTATAAACTAACACATTTCGACTTAACAGGACTATGGTATGGAATCGTTCGTTACATTTACCAAATATTATTGCTCGTACGCTTGATGAACTCCGAAACAGACTCATGAACACGAATCATAATAACTTCTGACAATACAGAAGATCCTTAAATGACAAACTTCGCTAGACCATCCAGCGATGTCTTCTTCGATCCTATTATCAGCACTTAACATTGCACCACTGGTTTTAATATTTCAAGTTATTATTATCCCAATAGAGGATATAAATTTATATTTATATTCAAGTCATGTTAACATTCCATGTTCTTTTATCAAAGTCGATAAATGTCAAGCTTGTTAAAAGTTAAGAGTATAATTATGACGGAAAAGATTCCATCGTTTAGAATATTTATCAACTTGGATAAAATCATAATATACAACCACCCTAGATTACAACAATATAACAAACAGTTCCAAATTTTATTTGATATTAACTCTAGGTGGATGTAGTGCCAAGGACATGACAAGGGAGCAATGCAAAGTTCTTCCGTTGCTCGTTGTTTCAATGAAACACTTACAATTTAGAATTTCATGTTTTTACAGGTTACTCTGTGTTCATCAAAACAACATCGACGCCCTACACATATACTTATATGTATATATTACTTGTTTCACGAGCGATGGGACCGTGACAAATCAAAAATATTTTATTCGGAAAATTTGTAGATACTTAATTAAGAATTATCTGTTGGCCAATTACTGAACCTATGTTACATTAACTATAGGAGCTAGAAAATGGCAATTTTTCACCATTACACCTATTTATCTAATAATACTGGATGGATATTAAATATAATAAATTATCGCGAAAAATTCAGATTATTTCATAAGATCTCATCATTTTTTTTGTAAGTATACTAGTCGAAAAGCTCTTAATATTATAAATCCTTAATGTTATGTATTGTAAGAGGATAATGTAATTATGTAACTAGAGAATTCGCTCCAATTTAACTTACATTAGGTGATGAAAAATACAAGAAGTTATTACATATCATTAAAATTCAAATAATAAGTTAAGCTCGTAGCTAGCGTAACCCGATTTATTGTTTAAGTTATGGTGACCAAATCAACTATAATTACGGTATTCTCGAAGGTTAGAAACATGAAAATATTTCGAAAACATAGTTCGTAACGTGTACATTAGTATCATTGTATACCTTGTAAATAACTCCAATTATAAATTATATTGAACAATTTGTATAAATAAATAATGTAAAGTTTTTGTTGATGCTAGTATATACGATATTCAATTTGAAATTTGTGATTGTATATCCAATATATGAACACGCTTTGACCTGGACGGAGAGGGGGCCGGTGAATAAGGAAAATTATAACTACAAGATAGTGTATACGACTGCTGTGCCTGTCACACTCCTCGTGTCGGAGAAAACAATGAAATGCGCAGTGTGAGCAGCGTGACAAGCCCTAGATTACATTATCATTAAGTTTCAGCACTGCGATGACTATATATTGGAACGTTAAGCGCAATAACACGCGTAAAGGCATCTATCAAGAAGTAAAACTGGCACATTTTATTAAATCCGCAACACATACAGCGGGGTCCCATCGTACGTTTCGGAATTCATACAAACACAACGGCCACGCTCGTCCCTCAGCCGAAACAATCCAAGCAAAACATATCAAATAACCTTAAAGAAAACAACAAATTTTAGATATACCACACACTGCTAAAAGTTTGCAGATATCACCTAACTATAAATCTTAAATTAAATTCAATTTAATTTACAGATAAAATTACTGATTACAGTTGTTTCCTAAAGACCATATTACATATAGTCTGTCATAACGGACATTTCAGACTTCTTAATAAATTTAAAATTTTCCAACTCCTTCCTAACTACGAGATTGATATTAAGTAGTACTCAAGTAAATAGAAAATTGTGATTTCGTCTGTGAAATCTATGTGGCTTTATTATCTAAGATAATTTAGTATTGTTCGTCTCATGAACATAATATTAATTTGAGAATGTTTTACGAAGTGTGATGGTTGAGAAATTAATCTTTCTGCTTGCACCGGGCCCGTGTTAGCCTCCTCTGTATACATACACTACGTACGAAATATCAACTAATAATACTGAGCGAAAATTATAATACGCCTATTTTAACTGGCGTAACTACAATTTTGGCCAACTTGAGTAATTCACAATTTACCACTATTCTGTTTCTTGTATATGAGAGTCGACCACACAGGTATTACACGATCCTTTACGCGAACCTTACCAGACAAGGCAGACATCTGCGACCAGTCCTGTGTCCTCAACACTTGTGAACGCGATTTTTACTCATTTCTGCATTCTGACGCAGCTGGCACTAAACAAGTTTCTGGCTTGATATTCTCATACACGGCACATGTGTTTAGGACATAGGGTGAGGCCAAGACGTCGATACCATCTCAATATGGCATACCACTTGTGACATCAGTGCGCAACAACGCAGCAATTTACACTGCAGACAAGAATAGAGATTGCGGGACTAGTTGAAGATCACACGGCTATCGACCGATGGCGTGCTTGTCTCAAATGTGAACGTACAATAAATCTGATTAAAGTATATAGGTAACAATCGACCAAGACTCATTTACACCATATTTCTAATCTACGACGTACGTTCTGAAGCGCGAGGAGTCTAAGCTGAAGACCGAGTCGGATCTCTGTAAATTGAGACTGATTTCTAAATGCGGGCATTTACTAGACATTAATTTGCTATGATTAAACAGACACACATAATGTAAATGAGATTTAGTCACATCTTCACATCACACCCATTCTGCAACACAACTGATATTTATGCGAACACCAAGTTTAAGATTTAGCCCTTCACGTTAGGTGATTTTTTTTAACTTTCAATAAAACCAAAATAATTTTTGGTCATGAGCGCACATTGAGAAATGTACTGTGTCCAGTAATATACTTTCAATCAGATAGTGTGGCTTTTTACGGAGACAACGGTTTTACAGATTGTTTGTTAGTAAGACTGTGGGCAGTGGACCTTATTGGTGAAAAGCATGAATTAGACACAGTTCTGTGCTCATTAGGATCACTTGTATCAGCAAGCTGTCACTTTTATTAGTAGATGGAAATGAGCTCTATGAAGATGTTGCCGAGAGAATTAAATATTAGCCAGGAATGGCAGATATTTATTAAGTTTTATCAAAAGCTTGGTGCGATGCCTAATAGCGTTTGGTAGTTAAGTTTCGCAATGTTGTAGAAAAAATCAGGTTTGTCTCTCTACGCTCTTTCTTAACAGACGAGGAATGAGTAGAGCTTCAAACAAGTCTACGAAGCTGGCTAGCTGTTCTGGGAGATTATTTGAGACGCCAGAACAAGGCCAAGGTAGTTTACGCCAGGCGGGTAGGGCGAAGATTGCTCCGGTGTTGTGTCAATGTACTAAACTGGGTGTTCGCTAAGATGGCATCGAGTTGGTCAGTTATTGCCGCGTTGCAGCTTCCTTCACAAGTTCGAAAACAGGACCCGTGTGCTATCCGATTACATAAACTATAATATAACATAATGTGCTTCTACACTTTATAATTGGTACATTAACATTGATTGACATTTAATATATTCGTCGCAACAGCCTCGGCGTTTTACGTATTTATGGCGTAACATGTAGTATACACTGTCTACTAACTCCGCACATTTAACACAAATCGAATATATTGACAAATGAAGTGACCATATGATAGTCTCACATATTGACTAACTGTAATATGTGCAAGACAATGACTGAATCCTTTGACGATGCGTTGCTTTCAGGGGTACTGTTCGTTACATTCGGTATGATGAGCAACGTTACAGTAACGTGGGACATGTTGCGCGCGGTGACACTCACACGAGTCGTGCTGCCACACGCGTTGCTGTGTCATGCGTCAAGTCGCCGATGTAGTGCAACGTTGCTCATATATTAGAGCTAACATTTCCCGTCGATCATTCTTCACCAGACGACACTCACGCAGTACAATCAAGACTATCATAATAAATTAATTTGCCAAACAATTCGAATCTAATTGACAGACATTATTGATATTCATTACAACGAAGACACTCAAAATATTATAATGTACTCAGTTAACATGCTTGCCCAGCATAGCTATGATTGTCCAAGTCGAATAAGTCACTGACTTTACTTGTCATGACCGAGGTTTGAGCTGTGCTCAACGTCAATTTCCTAAACGAGTTCTGTTGTGATGTAGTAGTTGTAAGGTATATAATAAGGTATCATTATTCCAATATAGTCAGTGTATTATCGAACCTCGTTCGTTTCATTTGTATCCTAAACTATTAATTATCTGGACATTACTGACTACCTCGTCTTGCGCTGCCTGGATTGCTTCTGTTAAAGAAGTAAAATTACGCGCCGCAATTATGGTCTGCAGATTTCTTTTAATGTAATTTGAAAAAATCCTTGAGCCAAATCTAAATGAGTAAAGTACATTGCAATGGTCATCATTCTACTAAAACTACTGGGACTAGACTTGAGCCCCATCGGAATGCGAGTCATCTGATACTGATTGTTACCGTACAACTACTACATCACACTGTAACAGCTGAGAGTAACAGTGACTGCCTGTAACAATTCGCCACTCTTCTTCTGCAATTATTACTCGTTCTCAGCATTAAATATATATACAAAAGGAGAATGATAGTATAGCACATCCAACAATCTTGATATATATTTTGCTTAACTTCTGAACTAATCTTTCCATGGCTCTCTCCTCGCGATCCGGCTCCTTATGGCCTCAGTCACTGTTACTGAATCGCGTCGTCAATAGCTATTATAATTTATTACAGAAATGGTTATGATATTATTATTAAACACCAATTAACACTGTAACATTGATTCCTGATTAATCTACTCACAACATAGAATTTTACTGTCAGAAGGAATGCTTGGGGTTGAAGACCAATGTAAGATTGCCAGCTTGCTGCGATCTCGTTCGGTGAGTGGTGAGCTACAAGCACGGCGCCGAAGCCGGCTTGTAGCTCATGTGATGTGCCCAGCGGACATTCTCAATCGTTCACTAGCTAAATCTGTTTCTGCAAAAAGTCCCTTTAAGTTTCGGATCTAACTGCGTGAATGACTTTTCTACCAAGCGATCAGCTGAATCAAGTTGTAATCTTAACTTTGGCCTTATTGCAATAGACGGACAATAGTGGGTCAAGAGATATTATATACCCAGTATAAGGGCAGCACTTAATCTACTAACAATATCTACTAAACTACACTAGACTATAATATAGGGCGTAAATATGTCTTCACCTAGATGTTTAAACGCTATGAAATGTGTAATGATATGATGAAATAATTATTTCGGGTGTATCTATACCTAATAATTAATTGTCTTCTTTACAACTCAAGTCTAAACAAGTTCATGGACAGACAGACGGGAACTGTGAAAATAATCTGAAACACTTTCCTGCATTCATTCCTGTCAGTTGTTGATGTGAGAGAATTCTATTGAAAATGCTGCCTTCTGTGTCATCACCAGTGTTACCAAGGATGCATGGATCCAGTTACTGAAAGCCAACCCCAACATAGTTTGGACAAGGCGAGGCAGACTAATGAATTTTTAATGTTTTCGAAAATGCAGCTCTTAAATGTCTACATGTTTTTCTTTACGAATGCACCTTTCTCAAAAGGGTGAAATCGCGTGAACCCGAACATTAGATAACAAACGGTAAATTGTTTACAAACAAGGAGATACGGTTCCGGAATTCTTGCAACGAAATGGAAAGTCCTTGCTACTCGAGTAAAACTGCTAGAAAAAGTAATAAATTTAGTTTGACAAAGAGCCTTACAAACCCTATATTCTGTTCTCAATCGAAAAGGATCCACCACCAACAACTGAGGTTCAATTCACCCAGTAACAGTAACCAGTAACTGTGTGTTGTTTACGTTCCTGAAGTTAAAGTAATCAAGTAGAGGAGGTCTGTTGGTATGAGCAATGCTTTGTCGTCGCGTCTGTCGCCTGCCTTACTTACGAACATATATTAATAAATTCACTTCTTTCTAGATATGTTTGAATTGTATAAGCTAATACAATCGTTATGCTTTCGTAAACCACCGAAAATATAACTGTCCTTGCATACGACCTAGCACTATCGGCGCAGTGCGCCTGTGCGCCGCGCGTGCCGGCGAGCTGCGCGTGACGTCACAGGCGCGCACGCACAACCACCTCTGCTCTAATACAAATAATTAACATCAATAAATTATCGATAACATAACAACAATGATGATAGACAAGAACGTTGCCGTCACATTACACCTATTACATTAAACAATTATAACCTAGCCGAGACTGTTGCGCGACGTGCACGGCACGGGGACCAGGGCAGGGTACATCGAGTGAACGTTACACTGTCATATGGAATATTATACTGATATTGTTTCACGCACGACGATAACAACAACATAAACTTTAATACACGGTAACTTATTCTATGATTCCTGATTGCACGAGCTTCCTGCACATGGTTGTGGTGAATGCTTGAACAGTTCAGAGTGGTCTGTGAGCGGCGGTGGCGCGGTGCCTGCCGCCTGTGACCGGCAGCGCAGGCCCCAGCCCGTGTTCTGTGTACTGTACGTGTACATGTGTACGTGTGTCGTGTCCAGGGAGTCGAATGTCCGAGAGTGCGGATTGCGGCGCGCGCATCCCGCCCGTTACAACTATTTACAAACTATGGTCAAGCGTAAGCGACACTTGATAAAATGTCCTCCGCGAACGGATTTCTATAGGCCTATTCTGATTATTTTATTTGTCACAAAGAACCTAATTATTTATTACACAGTGTTGATAATGTAGAAAGTGTATATAAGCTTTAATAAGCATCTTGATTATTATTTACAATCGGAGCCGATGGCCGCAGCGGATCGGACTCACTGTAAGCATATTTAAAAGAATTTTTTTATTGTTTTTTTTAATGTTTTTTTTTGAAAACTTGTTCATCCTAACATTAATATGAGTATTCTAATTGGGTTTGAGATTGAGTGAAGCTGTTTGTGTAGTTTACAGTTGGGTTATGGTGTCGAGTAAGTCGGCGGGATCGTGTGTGTGGGCGGGGGGCGCGGGGCTAGGGGCGAGAGGCGAGGGGCGGCGGAGTCAGGCGCTGTTCACACGTGGCAGGGTGGCGGGGAGCGCGCCGGCAGCCGGCCGCGCCACACTGCCGCCGCGTCGAAGCGCCGGCTCGCCACGTCTGGAATCATTGTGGGGTCCTATTTAAAACATGGAAATCAAGTTCATTACTACAAACCGAGAGTATCAGCCAGGCTATCAGGGTTCGGAAACACAGCGGACGTCTACAACGAGGGGTTACAACATCACAGGACAAAATAAACTAAACACGAGAGGACAAACATCACGGGGTTCAAGGAGAAGCCAAAGTGCTGATGCCTCCCTAAGTTACAGAGAGACTTCATCATTTCATATGGTTCTTAATTTTTATTTATACTCCCGAATATAATAATATTAATTAAGGGTTATTACTTTCATTCATATTGTTTGAAACTAACTATCTCTTGACTACCGTCAGTATTTACAGTCCCCTTCCAGTCAAGACTACCGACAGCCTTTCAATTACAACTACCCTTCCAGTCAACGCTACCGACAGTCTTTCAATTACAACTACCCTTCCAGTCAAGACTACCAACAGTCTTTCAATTACAACTACCCTTCCAGTCAAGACTACCGACAGTCTTTCTATTACAACTACTCTTCCAGTCAAGACTACCGACAGTCTTGCAACTAAACGAGCCTTCTAGTCAAAACTACCGACAATCTTTCAAGTTAAATTATCTTTCTTTTCAAGACTATCGTAATAATAATATATTTTCAGTGAAGACTACTGACGGTTTATAAATTACAACTAAGGGGTAGTTGTAATTTAAAAACTGTCAGTAGTCGGTAGTCCAGTCAAGACTACAGTTAGTTTTTCGAGTAAAAATACCCTCCCCGTCTAGACCACCAAAAGTATTTCAAGTAAAAAAGACTACCGACAGTAATTCAAGTAAAAATATTGTTCAAGTAAAAAAACTGTTGTTACCTCTCTTTGAAATTATGTATACTCTTATAAGTAGATGTCAGTTAATTATTAATGACCGTGACAAGCGATCAGATAAGGGTTCAACCTATGTATTGGAGTCGGGTTGCTGTAAATACGTAATTACGACTAAATAAATCACCTAACTCTTTATTAATCCAAGTATTAATAATTAAGTCTTGATAATGTAACAATATTCTAGTGTGTTCAATTTTTACGCTTGGTTTTTCAATTCGATATTTATCACCAACATCTGCGAGGAATGCGTACTAAGCTTCTTGAAATAAATATGGCAGTCAGCATTGCTCAGTATGATATCATTGTGGTGACTGCAACTTGGCTCAACCGCAGCATTGGTGACCGAGAAGTATCTATGGAAAGGTCAGAGCCTCTAGTGCCTTGGGAAACAAAGAGACACGTGGAGTACTGATTGCGGTGTCAAAAAAACTTGAACTGTTCGGGCATGTTAATGGGAAACCATGGCGGAGGATCTTTGGGTCAGTCATAAATCTGAAGGCGGGAGGTAAATAAACACCGGTAAATCAAATTAGATTGACTCGTTACTGGACTCTGCATGGAGCGTCATTGAAACGGCTGGAGAGGACGTAATATAAAGGGCGATTTGAACCTCGGTTTCATAATCTGAGCATTGGATCCTAATGTCTCTAAAGCAACAACAACTGTTCCTTCTGACTATAGCAATGGTCTAGGCTTTTCGCTTGTCGATTTCAAATCCTTAAACTCACTACAGGAGGGCAATTTTGTTGAAAATTCTGAAGGTAAAATTCTGGACTCAGTATTTTTTTTCGATTGTTATAAGTGGAGTAATAAATAAGTGTACAACACCGATGCGTAAAGTGGATCTTCTTCTTCGTCGTATCGAAAATTCTACACAAATGTAGAATTTTCGGCTGAACTCTGGCTAAAACGTGTATAATGTTTTGACCAGAGTTCAGCCACGCCAACAGCGTTTTCATTTGTCTCACAAAGGTCCGTCAGGGTGCAGGTGTTATTGCGCAGAGAGCAGATAGAAGTTGAGGCATTGTTTGGGCTGTGGCTCCGCAATCGCACTGCGGGTCTTTGTAGTACCCCCATCTAATTAAGTTGTGCCTGCAGCGACCCACTTGGCTTCGGATTCAGTTTAGGGATTTCAAGGTGGGCCATGTAAGTTCATGGCCTGTACGGAGCTTTTCTGCAGGCTTAACTTAGTCAGTCGGAGGGGGATGTTTGAGGAGCCACAGTATCTTCTTTGCCACACTATATATACCTACTGTCATTAATTGTTTTAGTTAACCTCAGAAAGCTTTAAAGACTCCTCAATCTGCCCCTTGGCTTCTCCACATTGTATAAATGGTGTCGTCTATGTGTGTCTCGTGCTTGTGTTTTTCGGCAGAACAGGCCACTTCTTTTCAGGGTCTATTCCTGCAGGCGGGTACAGTGCTGCGAGTGGTGTTAGTTTTAGGCAGCTCGTAATTATCCTGCATGCCTCATTGAGGGCTACATCAACTTGTCGGTAAAGTGTATGAGATGAGAGTCCACCGTTGGAAATTGTCTTTGAACTTATTTATTTATGTACACACAAAAACACTTTACAGAGAAAAGACATAATACAGATTGAAGAGCACAAAGATACTGCTTATTTCATTAGAAATTTCTTCCAGCAGACCTGCGACATGAAAGTATGCTGTATATACTTATAAAGGTTCCTACACTTAAATCTAGTGCAAACGTTTTCTTTTACCTTCCGCGATTCTGAATACGGATCAATCAATAGTAAATTGTACAATGTTGACTGGAGGCGTCTTATTGAGCCGCTTTCACATGTTGATCAAATGGTGTCTACTTTTTCCGATCATCTGAACGAAATCGTTTCTAAAAGGAAGCGTCTCCATTAAAAATAACCACAATGATATACAAAATCCCTAGTCAATATTTTGACCGAGAAAGAGAAATTGAGGAAACGTTTTAGAAAGTGTGGTACCTAATCTTCGTGACGAAATTGAATACAGAATCCTCGATGATAGGGTTCGGGTACACATGAAAGAAATCTACAAAAAGTATGTGCATAGAATGCAAAGCAACATTCGGTACGACGACCAAAAGTCCTTGGGTTACCAAAGCCTTTTGGTCGTTTATCAAAACTAAAAATACTCAATCATCACATATTCCTTCTGTCATTATACTGAACAAGACTGTTGCCACTAATGGCGATGAAATTTGCAATATTTTTGCCTCGCATTTTCATCGTCTTTGATCACAAACGACCCCAATAGATATAGGTAGACCAGACCACCTACTACTCGTACAGGCTCTCTCGTATTTCCCCAACTTGCAGTAAGCAGATTTTCCTCAACAAAAGAGACGTCATAAATGCTCTCCAAAGGCTTGATATAACTAAAGGCCGGACTCGATGGGTTACTGGTTTTTTCTATTTTCATAAAAAAGTGTGCTCGCTATCTTGCCCTCCCGCTTACTCTTATATTAAGTCTCTAACTGCAGGTGTTTTCCCATGTGAATGAAAAACAGCAAACGTTGATCCAGTGTACAAAAAGCGTGACAGCTGACGCGGCTAACTATCGATCCATCTCGATGCGACCTTTTCGAAAGTCTTTGAGTCCATGGTATGTGCCGTATTAACTGCTCATGTAAAATCACAAATAGTTGCCCGGCAACATGTCAACCGTTACGATCTTGGTGTCTTATATATCAGTTATTCTTCAACTTTCGGAGACGCTGGCGCGCAGATCGATGCCCTATATACGTATTTTAGTAGCCAGCCTTCGACAAAGTCGACCACCGAATGCTACTGATAAAACTGGGCAGGCATGGCGAAATCTTTCAGAGTGGTTTGGGTCATACATACCTGGAGCAGCGGAAGCGGAGAGTGGTGGCAGGCTACCGTTCTTTATAATATATCGCAATATATCTAGGGTGCCTCAGGGATCACACGCAGGCCCAAGCTTAATTGTGATTTTCGTCAATGACTAGGACTACTTTCATCACAGCCACTGCTCTCCATTCATAACAACAAATTATACCATCACGCTACTCACTTGCGAGTACTGCACTACAGAGACTAGAGACCATCCGCGACTTTTGGCGTGCTCCGGAGTAGTGATCTCTCGTTCAACTTACATATCGACAACATTGTAGCAAAATCAGCTTATAGGATGACATTTTTTTGTTTTCATTTCATAAGAGAAATTGTAGGGAATGTAAAAAATGGCTAGCTTTGAAAATTCTGTATAGCTTGTTAACTGTCTGTCTTGTGCTTAGCACGCTGGAATACGCATCCCCGGTCTGCAACCCAACCTACAATGTTCATGTCGCAGCCATCTGGTTAAATCAGCCAGCTAATTGGACGCCTAGGCCGTTCATTATTTAATTGAAATAAAATCATTCAACAATTAACGACTTAGCGTATTGAAAATCAGGCCTTTGAAGATGACTGACCAAGACTCAACCAAGTGATTCAAATATAGTTCAGTTTTTTTGCGCTATGCTCAAAAGTTCAAACGTGCCGATCAATGACTTGGCTAGTTATCCTTTAGCCATTTAATTAGATTAAATGGCTGAAGAAATGATCGGAACTAATGTAGGTACGGCCTTGGCGTTCAATTAGCTGGCTCATTTAACCACATGGCTGCGACGTCCACACGAGCCGCAACAAAAAGGTTCAACGGCATTTTACGCGATATCAGCCATTTAAGGATCAAACTTGTCCCTACAGAGCCGACTTAACGGCTATCGTATGCGCCATTTCAAATATAATCCTTACGAGATCGTAGAACTTCAGCGGAAATGATTTTCTTATACAAAATTATAAATAACAAGACATGCACACCCGAACTCCTCAAACTGATCAGCCTTGACGTATCATGCCGGTGCCTTGTTAGGTCAGCGAGTGTTTGCAGAACATTCGTAAGTAAAAGTGCACGAGTACCTATCTCGACCGTTCCGCTCCTTAAAAAGGATGATGAGCACAACAAAGACAGCTCTTGCAATGGCAAAAAGACAAAAGATATTTATTTCAATTAGGCCACCAAGCGGCACTTTTGAATGTCACAATTTAAATTTACATGGAATAAAAGTTGATTCTACCGTAATGAGAACAGACATCTTTTTTGACTCCCTATCTCAGTTTAAGTCAAAGGTCACGCAGATTGATCCGTAGTTTCACCTGACTTGACTACTCAAAACTGTTTTTTTGCCTTTTTATGTGCGTACTCTAATGTTATTATTTAATAAAACTAATTTTAATTTTTTTTATTGCATTGTGTAGCACATCATATTTACTAACACTAACGCCATTTCTGTGTATAAAGCTGTAAACTATTACCAACAAGTAAGACTAGCTAACTAACTGTGTTACTAACATTGATTGTATTGTAAATTGTTCGCAAGACTGTTACTAGATGTCGCTGTTCGCTCACCTCTGTTTTCTAGATCGCGGTGTTAAAAATCTCCGCGAGTTAATGACCCTCGCTACAAATATTATTTTATTGAAGAATTCTGCTAACCAATTGCACCTACCGCTTCATCCTACTTGGAAAAGTGCGTAAGACTTTCTGGCTAGCTAGTTTTCGTTACACATTTTATACTTTTTGGGTGAGAGGTCATCTACCGCCTCCCTCGTCCAAGCGGGCGTAGTGAAGTTGGTGGAAACCTATTATATTTACTGTTGTCTTCAAACATATTTTGTGTAATCATCCATACTTGTTGGAAATTACTGAAATAAATCGTTCTGCCAAAACCCTGGAGTTTTCCTGTCTGCCGGAACGAGTGACGTCCACGACTTCCATTCAACGCAACCCCCTTACAAACTGGCGCCCAACGTGGGGCAAGACTGCAAAACCCTTACAAACTGGCGCCCAACGTGGGGCACGACTGCAAGCCGAAATACAGAACCCGCTCCGGCCGTATCACTACGACAACAGTGAAAAGGAGGCAAGCAGAGATGTCTGTCAACCTGTCCGACACGCAGTTTGAAGCACTTCTGGCAAGACTGTCACCTGGAAGACACGGTTCCTTTGCTTCCTGTAACGAAATAGAAAACATAAGCGATTCAGAGACACTTACTGGTGTACCACTTGTACTGAAGGGTGAAGCTGCAGTACGGTGGCAGGGAGTGAAACCGCAAGTCACTACCTGGGAGGACATTCAAGAAGATGCCTATTCTACACTGAAAACCTGTTTGTCTACAGCCCCTGTATTGCGACAAGCAGATGAAACAAAACCATATATTATAAAAACTGATGCCAGCAGTTACGCACTCGGAGATGTTCTCGTCCAGGGGGAGAAGGACGAGGAACATCCAGTAGAATATGCGAGTAGATTGCTCACATCAGCAGAAAGAAACTACTCCACTACTGAGCGCGAAGCTTTAGCCGTCGTGTGGGCACTGAACAAATCTCGATGTTACATCGATGGTTCACCCGTGACTCTAGTAACGGACCTTCAACCCCTTCGCAGAAGAGGACGACCCAAGAAGAATGTGGTCGACAACAAGTCATCCTCAGTTACACGACGAGGACGTGGACGTCCGAGGAAACAATAACTTCTCTCAAACCAGTCCCTCTCGCCGAGACGTCTTCGGGGACTGAGGGGGAGACTGTAGCACATCATATTTACTAACACTAACGCCATTTCTGTGTATAAAGCTGTAAACTATTACCAACAAGTAAGACTAGCTAACTAACTGTGTTACTAACATTGATTGTATTGTAAATTGTTCGCAAGACTGTTACTAGATGTCGCTGTTCGCTCACCTCTGTTTTCTAGATCGCGGTGTTAAAAATCTCCGCGAGTTAATGACCCTCGCTACAAATATTATTTTATTGAAGAATTCTGCTAACCAATTGCACCTACCGCTTCATCCTACTTGGAAAAGTGCGTAAGACTTTCTGGCTAGCTAGTTTTCGTTACACATTTTATACTTTTTGGGTGAGAGGTCATCTACCGCCTCCCTCGTCCAAGCGGGCGTAGTGAAGTTGGTGGAAACCTATTATATTTACTGTTGTCTTCAAACATATTTTGTGTAATCATCCATACTTGTTGGAAATTACTGAAATAAATCGTTCTGCCAAAACCCTGGAGTTTTCCTGTCTGCCGGAACGAGTGACGTCCACGACTTCCAGTCAACGCAACCCCCTTACAATTGTTATTATTTTATTTTATATTTAATCAATTGTTATTGAGTTGGAATTTAAATCTTATTTTATGTTTAATGCAATTGTATTTTTTTTATTTAAATTGATATTTAAGTGGCATTAAATCCTTATTTCATATGTTATTCAATTGTATTTTTTTTATTTAAATTGATATTTAAGTGGCATTCAATTCTTATTTTATATGTTATTCAATTGTAATTTAATTCTTATTTTATTTGTTATCCAATAGGTAAATAGTATGCATGTATTTTTATATTTTTCAATGATAATTTACATCATTATATAAATTTATTTTGGTTGAAAAATATAGTTTTAAATTACTAGGCTGATAGCAGCTTTTTAAATCACCGCCATTATGGCGCGCTTGTCGTGACGACAAATTATATAACAACAAACAACTAGTAACTAGCTGGAGAAGTGTTTTAGGCTGTAATCTATTCATATTTTGTGTTTTACTTCAATTAAATAATGCCACAGCGCAATAAACCGACTTTTCAGTACTGTGTACTCTTGTGTTAAAAGACAAATAGAAATGCACCAAATAATAGTAGATTTTACAACGAGTGCACAAAACGAACCATTTTTATCCGAGACTATTAGCAGCCCGAGCCGAAAGGCTTCAGCACCGTAAACCACATACATACGTTGCGGCAGGTTATACAGAAGACCGAAGAGTACAACCTGCCTATCTGTAGCGTTTGTGGATACAAGAAAGCCTTCGATTCGATCGAGACTTGTGCTGTACTGCAGTCTCTCCAACGGTGCCAAATTGACTACCGGTACATCGAAATGTTGAAGTGTTTATACAAAAACGCCACCATGTCAGTTCGACTTCAGGATCAGACCTCGGAACCCGTCGTTTTGCAGCGAGGTGTGACACATGGAGACGTCATATCTCCGAAGCTGTTTACCGCTGCACTGGAGGATGTCTTCAATGTTCTGGACTGGAGAGGGCTAGGCATCAACGTCAATGGTGAGTACATCACTCACCTTCGGTTTGCCGACGATATAGTGGCTATGGCTGAGACCATGGAGGACCTCAGTAGAATGCTCGATGATCTTAGTAGAGCTTCCGAAAGAGTGGGTCTTAGGATGAACATGGACAAAACCAAGTTGATGATGAATGCTCATGTTACACCTACTCCTATCAAGGTTGGAGACTCTACACTCGATGTTGTGGGCGACTATGTCTTCCTGGGACAAACGATCCAATTGGGTAGGGCCAACTTTGAGAAAGAGGTCAAACGTCAAATCCGATTCGGCTGGGCAGCGTTCGGGAAGTTGCGCGGCATGTTTTCGTCCAACTTAGCACAGTGTCTCAAGCCGAAAGTCTACACCTGTGTGTGTTGCCAGTGATGACATATGGCTCTGAGACGTGGTCGCTTACAATGGGGATTATCAGAAAGCTTACAGTCACTCAAAGGGCAATGGAGAGGGCTATGCTATTGTTTCCTAGCGTGATCGAATCAGAAATGTAGAGATCCGCAAGAGAACCAGGGTTACCGAAATAGCCCGAAGAATTGCCAAACTTAAGTGGCAGTGGGCAGGGCACATTGCTCGCAGAACGGATGGCCGATGGGGCAGAAGGGTTCTGTAATGGCGACCGCGAACCGGAAGATGTTGCGTTGGAAGGCCTCCCACCAGGTGGACCGATGACCTGGTGAAGGTTGCGGGGATTCGGTGGTTACGAGATGCACGGGACTGGTCAATGTGGCGATGCTTGGGGGAGGCGTATGTCCAGCAGTGGACGTCTTTCGGCTGATATGATGATGATGATGATGATGAAGTACTTTCACCGAAATTATGTTATAATGGTAGAACTAATGTTACCTGAACAGTTCATAAAATCCCACCACTGCAAAAAAAAAAACAGCCAAGTGCGAGTCTGACTCGCGCACAGAGTGTTTCGTATACACAGCTACATTCACCAAAATAAATAGGTAAGATTACTAACGTTCATAAACAATGAAAGCACTGTACATTGCTCTAACGAAGGGACAAAATTAACTTTGCCTTTCGTAAACTGTTCCTCATTCCTCACTGTATTTAAAGAAAAAGATAGTCGCGTACCGAGAAAACCCTATTACTTGCAAGTCGCTGCTAACACCATCTATAGCCGTGGAACGGAACCGAACGTGATTGAAGTACTTATAATAATAATCATCTTCATCAGACGAAAAACGATAGTTACGTCGGCGCGGTTTCATTGTATGGGATGAGGCATCTGTGCATCTGTGCCAAAAGCAACCATTTAGCTGGCGGGGGACACATCACTCAAACAAAAACCCCAAATCGAGAAATAGCTTTAACAGACCCGGGATATTTTTGAATACCCTATCCAACGATACCGCACACCATGCGGCAGACGAAGAAAAAACTCATCCCCACTGTACCTTATTTCTTTTTTCACTTTTTTGGCGTGATTAATATGTATATCCATGCCAAATTATATCTTTCTAGTACTAAGAGTCTTTGAACTAAGTTGGACGACGGACATGGTGAAACTATAATGGTTTCTTGTTGACTACGGAACTCTAAAAATGGGCTTTCGAAGGGCCCAAAAATCAGTTTTTAGCTTAGTTCTCTTAAAGTTTTGATCTTACGGCAATTTCAGGTGAGACAATGGTCAAGCGCCTAACTAAAATAAAAAATAAAAACATTGTGCTGAGATATGAGCCAAAATATTATGTTTTGTGTAAATTTTTAGTACAAAAACTGTACATGCGGTAATATAAGCTAGTTACATTATGATTTATAGTCAAGCGTTCCGTTTAACATTAAAATTGATGATTTCATGTTTCGACAGATATCTCATAAAGCCACCCTGATCCAAATTTCATATTCGGGGATCGTTCTTACCTGTATTGGTTATAAAATTGTTTAACCTAATAGTGTTTGAAAAAAGTATACATTTTATAACTCTTGTAGATTTTTTGCTGCCTGGTTGGCCTTAATATTGGTGAATCCTAAGGTTAATTATGTATAAGGAGAGTCTTTTTTTATAAAAATGTCATGTGTTGATTTGTTTTCTTTTTATGTTTTACTATTTATTTTATTAAAAGAGTATATATTTTAGTTTCTATTTAGTCGTTAATCAAAAATGTATGCTGTGGCTGCCTATAATTGAGGGAGAGCACTTGTCATTACTGCATATTGATGATTCATTGTGTTTTTTGTGTACATCTTTCGTTGGAGGTCCTAAATAAATAAATAAAAATGAATAAATATCACAGATAAACTTTTAGCTTTTATAAAACGACGACGGACAGATTGTCGCAGGCTCTTACTCTATATCCAATCAGAGCCTGAAAACTACAGCAGCCGTTTGAACAAATATAGTCAAAAGACTGCATCAACGGTTGCGTCATTAAACGACTACATCAGACAACTACAAAATGGCAAAAAAAAAACAAATACGTAAAAAACCAAGCCTATCTACCGGTTACCGCTGACACCGGCAGCTCAACAGCTGCGGCGGCGGCGGCTGCGAGTACGTGCGTCGGTGACGTCACGGCCTGTAGAGCGGTCAATGGCTGCTCCCGCATCCATTCACCTCCCGCAAGGACGTTGCACTACGTCTGCACTCAATGGTGCCATTCACTCACTTCCCCATCGTTCATAAAACTTGTAAAGAGTTATAGGAGGTTACCCTACCCACCCAGCCCCCCAACTCCTCTGACCTCAAGCTCGTTAATTATATCGGTTATTATAATTCCCAGCGCTGGAAATACGACATGTTTACATACATAGTTATTAGGTATATCTAATTTAATTAGCAAAGTGCTCGGAATTGGTCTGCTCCTGTTGTGGGAATGACGGGAATGTCAGACGACCTTATTCATTAATTAGTTAACGAGACTGAAAGTGTTTGTCTGAACTTCAGAAGAGTCCTATGTTTATGTTATTAAGATTCGCCGGAAAGACTATCTATGACATTATTGGTAGGCATTACAGTTTAACGCTTGACCTTACAAACTTTAAGAATTTGAAAAGTAATGCCCGAATCAGAGCTTAACTTATATGCGGTTATACTGTACTGTATTGCTATCTGATATTGCTAGGACTCAAAGTTACGTCTGTTCAGGCTAACTTACAGCTATTACCCAACGAGGTCGTTCAATGACCGTAATTTTTTAATTGAGTAAAAGGACAGCAAACGTCAACTTTTCCGGGACCTACACAAATTCAATAGTGGTACCTGCCAAATGCAGAAACTTATTTATCTAATCAGAAAGAATTAGAATCGCAAGAAAATCTCACAACCACTTTTGCTATGCAGCTATATGTCAACTCCGTCGTAATTTGACATCATTATAACATTTTATATTATCGATGCTAAACAAGTGAACAGTTTTGTCACAAGCGTCCGCTTTTTGAAACCGAACATGGATGGTAATCGGAATATTAGCTAATTAACTGAGCTATGACTTATAACTGATTTATGGTTAGCTGATATATCGACAGTATGTATTCAAAGGCGTAACATATGGATCTAAACGTTTGTTGCGTATGTCAAGGGTAAACATTCAAAGGTTATTGCCCGGGTCTATCAAATAATAGGGCTCTAGACAAAGTAAAATTCTAGCGATGGTAGAAATGTCAAAATGTTTGAGGTTGACTGCGTGACATTTTGGTAGCACAATGACATGTCTATCCCAAACATGATGATTGTAGTACTTTGTCTAAAGGGCTCTTTCTATTGTCGTAAATAAGCCGTGAACTTGTCTTTCGACTTAAATAAGTATCGATGGCATAATGTTATCTATACTTATAAAACTTTGCGAGTTTGAGAGGTTGTAGGGGAGGTCTGGATCTACTGAATCGATTTTGAAAATTCTTTCACCAGTAGAAAGCTACATTATTCCTGAGTGACAGGCTAGTTTTTTTAAGCCTCCTAAAGTCCTGTGGAGAGCGAAGCCGCGGGGAACAGCTAATTATACATATGCGTATAATACGCGATGATTATTACAATACGATTAGATGTTAGAAGTTCGTGCTATGGGCGAGTTGATGTCGCGAGTTCAATTTCTTCATTGCCTATTGAATAATTTGCATTGATTTTTCTATATAAGTAGTACACTGGTAATTAGATAAAAGATAGTTGGCATGGCAATTAAAAGCATAGGAGGTTTGTGTTTACCTCTAACTATGACTACAGAAGATTTGTAAAATCGTTTACTTTTAACTCCGTGATGACATTTGGTATTTTCCTTACACAAAAAATAGCCGGTCTGAAAGTAGTGAAATCAATGTTCAAAATAAAATCACTGTTATTGTTACCAATAAATTAAAAGACCCAAGTAAATACAATTTTGGGACTACCTGAAGTACTCACCTTCCAAATATCGGTAAATATATTTACAGTAAAAATCGTAAAAATACAAAAGCTTTGGCTTGATTCACCAGCATGATACAACCAAGTTGAATAAAGCGCGTAAAAATTTGTGATTCATGTTACGTAGCGTATCGTGTTGTAAGACACAACGTGCGGTATGAGGCATGGGGCGACGTGCTACTTGTGCCGACAAAATGTGCTCTGTGGCTGATTCAAGCTATATTATTAATTGCGTTCTTATAAAATTTCCTTTATACAGATCTAACTAAATCGAAAGCTACCTCGCTAGAGCTTTTCCGTCTCTGATTTAATGGAAAAAGTATTGTCAACTCTTTAGTAGATAATGTTTCTCTAATATTGATATAAATAGATACATACATATGACGAGGCCAGATCTTAGAATTAATCACTTTATGATGTGGACGACCATTTCATGAAATGGTTGTATTTCATGATATGGCCAATTGAACCTGAGCATATCATTTAAACGTCAATTTTTGATGATATGTCAATCCACGTTTGGCCAAATCATTAATGTTCCGAACTCCAACGTAGCGCTTCTTTTTTGAGTGGCTTTCGTAAAATTCAAGTAGTTTTGTTTCTTAACGCCATTTTATTTCACTTTTATCTTCAATTGGCCCATTATTATGAGCTTTTTAATGAGAATAATTGGCAACTGCCATGATGCATCACAGAAACAATACGATATCAGCGCCTTTAACCTTGCATAATGTAACTATTTTACGATATGATCACGAATGTTTGAACATATCATGAAGTAGCCTTGCGTGCATAGCATGAAGTAGCTGTTCATATCGTCAAACGCTGTTTATTCATCGATCTAGCCAGAGCATATCATGATGTGGGCAGCGGGTATTTTCCTTTTCATGCAATACAACCATTTCATGAAATGGTTGGCCACTTCACGAAGTGATCAATTCAACGATCTGGTCACGACATAAGAATTTGAATAATATAAAAATATGCTCTATATCTACTAAAGTCTCTCTGTATTTGTCTACCTACTTATTTTTAGAGGTGAAAACTGTTAATCTCTACGATGACTACAATGTATGGTCAAAATTCTCTTTCTATTGGCAATCAGCTAAATAGCTAAATTGGGGTGTAAGGAGCGGATGGAATTTAGGTGTGGTTCAGGGGTCAATAATTAACTCCTTTACCAAGCAAGGGCGTAATATTGCACACCCCCATAAGGCCACTTCGCTTCATGGAACTTAAAAAGTTTGACTTGAAAAGTGATAAATGTTGTTTAAAAAAATTGGAGTTAGAAAAAGCAAAGCTTCTCTGCTGGTTGCTGGAACCAAAACCTTATGAGGGTTGCCCAGTAAAGCGTTAAATGTGTGCTGGTGAGGAAATGATGACCTGGCTGAATGTGGTGGATAGTACCGACCTGATAGTCAGACGTCAGTCTCAATAGCCTCTGCGGAGTGCAGGTTGTTGACGCGCACGGTGCAGGTGGCGCGGCGGCGCTGAGCCGGGCGCGCCTGTTGGCCGTGCGCGTGCCCATGCGCGTGGCCGTGCGCGTATCCGTGCGAGTGGCCATGCGCGTGCGCCACCTCGCCCAGCGCCAGCGCCTGCGCGCGGAGCAGCCGCTGCGCGATCATCGCCTGCTGTTTCTGCAGCTCAGCCTGCCGCAGCTGTGGAATGTTCAAGCAATATCCATTCTTTACAAGTTCACACGCTATCTTGTTATTGGTATGTTAAATAATAAATTCAGCGGGGTGTCGATTCGTCATAGATTTCAGTTGCTGCTTGTATTGTCATCATTATAAAATTTTAAGAATAATATAGGTTAAGTTCCTATAGGAAAACTTTTTATCACGTAGAAAATTGTCCAAATCACGAAAAACATGGTAGTCAATTGGAACAAGGTCTGGCGAATACGGAGGGTGACGAATGGTTTCTAATAGCAGTTCCTGTAGAGTTAAAACGGTTTCTCGTGCTGTATGAGGTCTTGCGTTATCATGGAGAAATAATGGTGCAGATCAATTCATGAGTCAACAACTGAACAACTCAAAGTCGATAATCGAATGTTGCATATATTTTAAAAGAAGAACTTCATAGGAACCATGCGAAAAAGTTTCACTCAAAAATCTCAAACCATGAAGGTCAATTCGAAGTACCTATTACAATAAACCGGCCATTTCGTACTTTAACCCTTATTATATTAAGATGTGACCCCAACTAAGACTTATAACATTAATGGCCGATTTCACCAAGGAAAGTAATCGCGATTAGTTCAACTAAACTCAGTTTATGCAAATACAGCGTTCCGATTCATTGAGACCGCTGAGAAACTACCAATCCGAACGCTATATTCTCATTTTTTAAACATAATTACATTTTCTCTGCAAAAGTATCAAAACACAAACGATTGATCTTAGACCTTTTTTTACCTGCTATTTAATAAAATTAATATTATTGTTACTACATATTTTAGAAGACAGATAATGTAACTATTAAAAAATAAAAAGAACATGTTTATAATTTCATTTCATTTCACTTTTAATGCGAAGAAACGAAATGTCGTTCCTTGTTTCAAGGCTCTTATCTCCTGAACTTTTGGAGGAAGACGTAGAGACTCTGAGACTGGTCACGAGGTCACGTTGGATTTTTTTTTCCGGGTCGCAAATAAAAAGTTTTCAAGTTTCTCCTAGGTACACTGAAACGCGTGCTTTATATCAAAACAAATATTTTACGGAGGTAAAACTGTTTGCTAGTCCTTAATCTTATTTTTTAAAATCTTTGTAGCTTTGTTACTCATCATCATCAGCCTTTTTACGTTCCCATTATTGGGAGACTCTGTGAGAAAGAGAATGGACAATAATCCACCACGCGGGCCCAGGGCGGGTTGGTGGTTGATGGATGATGTTTTGTTACTTTCTGGAATCTTTTGGGCACACGTAATCCTGGAATGCGAGGCCATGGCATCTCAACGTGAAGAGATCCTCGGAACAGTGAAGTCGCTCATTGAAGCCTATGAAGCCCCCAGGAAGCGTCTGTGGTTTTGGACGGAACTAGGCTGGCTATGTTAGTCAGTACCCCTACGCACAACGGACCGAATAGGAGTTTAAGTGCGGAAACGAGTGTCCCTACTACTACTACAATTCACTGGAATAATACCTTATAATTAAAAACCTTTGATAGATTTGAAATGTTGTACTAGCTTCTTAGTAAAAAAACGTAAACTCATTATTTGAAGAGTATCAAACGAAGTATTAAAATTTAAACTTTAGGCATTAAAATAGTTCAGCCATATAAAAAGGAAAGAAAAGTCCTGGAACTTCTTATCCGCCAGTCAACATTATTCTACAGATAGAAGACTGACTGAATATTATCGAGTGCCATTATCTGCACGGACAAAGAATCGGGGAGATGCTGGTTCATAATACAACAACTAAATAAGAACTATAACGCCTATACAGATTAGAATTTTGACTGGCTTCTACCCGAGACTTTGGCTTCGTGAAATGATGAAACAAAGTACAGAAGCAACAATTTTTCTTTCTCTCTTTACTCACGTGGTTAAGCCGCAATGCGTCTTGGTGCTCAAGTGCTGTGATGTCATCACAGCCAGTGGCTTCCATGATGGCCTGCCGGTCCAGTAACACCCTCTCCTCATCCTGCAGACGGCGCAGGTTCTGCTCGAGGTGAGGGTCTGCCACCAGTGGGCCGTCATCCAGCTCCATCACGTCCGAGGATGAGTCATCACTCACCGAAGACTTCTTATGAATAGGCCCTGAAACTGTAGCAGGAGTATTGTATACTGTTTTGTGGTGGAGGGTTAAGCTTCCTTATGGTGTATTACGGGTTAGTTTTGTCTACACAAGTGACTTTCTACAACGAAAGCGACGGGATAGCGATTGATCAAATTTTAAAAATGAATGAAAATGCCAAGCGGTAAAAATGTTACGTGAGAATTTTGGCATTTCGTCCAATACCATTGCCGATACAATGACACTGTTTTTAGTCTCTGGGTTAGGTTGTATTTAGTTGTTACTTAGTGTTAGATTTATCGGTGATGTGCGTTTCCGTATTTGTTGATCAGTTTTTTTTTTGTAACGTTGTATAGTTGATTGGTTAGATAGATGTGATGCGAAGTTATTTAAAGAGCCTCCAGGAGTGGTATTACTCTATACGTAGCAATTAATTACAGTAATAACAAACGTTGATCATTAAAAAAAAGAAATGAATTTAATTTTAATAAAATTATCAACTATTTACGATGAAAACATTATTTACTTAAAGTGCTACGAAAGTACTACGACAGTGCTACGAAGTTGAGATTTCAAAACGACAACAAAAATATTCTACTTTTAAGGTCGCACCTCAAAAGTTTTTCTTGTACATTATTTTTACAAACTTCTTATAAAACAAAGTAACTTCAAATAAATCGTGATAATAAAGCGATTGGATAAAACTTATGGTACAAACACTATAAAATGTATTTTTCTTGCCAGAATGATAAATATTGTTTATCTTTGGTAACAGATGAACTTCAATACAGCTGAGATACTGAATACTTCAAACGAATTAAAACTCTTTACTTACAGTTTATTTTATTAAAATTAATTCTTTTTTATTTCAGTTTAATATGATAAATAGTGTAAACTTAATTATTTTTATTGGCAACACCAATTACTTTTAATTTGAGTTTGGAACATTATCTTTTAACGGTTTTTTGATGGCAACAATGTTTTATCTGCTGAAGAATTGAAACTTTTAGGTAGATTGTTTAACGAGAAGTTACTTTGGAAAAACGTGGTAAGAGTTTTATTTATATGCGATTGAATCAGTTTAATGGGAGCAGTAGGCAGCCAATAGTACAAATACAAACAAAATAACAGAGTCCATCGAGCATGCGGTGAGTAGCACTAGCCTGGCGACTTGCCATCGCACGCGACTTCGGCCGCTGATTTACAACTTAATTGTAACTAACTCTACGCGGGTTATATGCGCAAACGCAGCTTTCCTATATTATGAAGTATGTGTTATATAGTAATCGTTGAAGTATGTGTTATAGTAATTGTTGAAGTAGGTACCTATGTGTTAAAATGTGTGCACACGACTGTTCGTGTGCAGTATTTTAAATCGAAAACCTATCGTACGACGCACTTGCCCAGACCATGTTGATTTCATAAATTAGTTACCTACCTACAGGTTCATTTTTATTGATTTTGTTTGGTGTATGCTGCTGGAAAGTAGGCGAGATGAATTAGTGGGTTTAGTCAAAAAAGTTTTGCGGGCTTTATTATAAAAGAGCAAACATTTTAGTTTGTTAAATAATTAAGTGGTATGATGAAAACTACCAATACCTATGTAAATTCTAGCTGTTAGAATGGGAAATAAATGAGTCTATGAACCAATCTATGATTTTTATTCAACAAGAGAGTGTTTAGTGTGTTTAGCTCATAAAGACAACAACAAAAAATTAAAATACCTACGTTGCCCACAAATAGGTACACTAAATAACTTCAAACTACTGTCACGAATATTCTCAAAGAAAAGAAAACCTGCAATTCATTCAATCCGCGAATCTTTAAAATACGACGTCACTGAAGCACTGGCACAAAACAAATAAAAAAATAAAAATTACTTACGTTAAAAAGCGAACGTAGTTTCACATAAATAAAGAAAATAAATCGAAAATAAGCCAGCCAGTTATTTCGGTACGTTGTTTATCTAGTCGTAAGGGCCATTCACATGCCAGCATGCGGCGAGCGGCCCGCGCCGAGCCCGCGCGCTCCTTTTGAATGGACAGCTTCAATGTGAATGCCAACATAACAGCTATAAAGGGCTTGTTCCAACTTAACGAGGTCAGTGGGAGACACATCGAACACTGACGACTCACACAATTCTTTTCACTTCTTTGTTTTGTGTTCATACCGCTCGAGAGTGCAAGAATCAGCTGATAGTGGTGATTCACGCGAAGAATTTGGCGCGGAACGAACTTCAGTGTTGTGTAAATAACTACGTGTGTGTGTATCCATCTAAACGTCTTCTCCGCTACAATGTATTGCGAATTCCTCAAATGGTTCCCTAAAATATTTAAATATAAATAAAATCCTATCTCCCGATGTAACATAAAACATGAGAACGCAAAAAATAAACACGTTATAAATGTTGACAGCGAGCGCCGAGCACGCACGTATTGTTTGTGTATGTTTGCGATGCGCGAGGCACATGTCTGTCCGAGTTCAGAGCTCACAACACAGCGCTGGTCGACCAGCAGACAGCTCGTCAGAGTAAACGTCACCGGTTCGATTATCGCGTTGGGCCTTTGTAAAAGTGGTCTTTGATTTGTGACTTTATGTAAAATAAACTTATGCACTCGACAAATATATATAAATAGAAAAATAACATTAAAACCAAAAACAAACTCGAACATAACTAAAAGAAAATAAATAACATTTTTTATTTCAATTATTTTTTACATCGCTTACTAACTAAAAATATTTACACAAAAAAAAAAAACAAAAAACAGTGCACTCGTTTGTCCCTTACGCGGTAATATCACGGATATCGTCTCTGGCGAATACTTAAGTTCTCATAATATTAATTATAACAACAACACTGTCATACAGTCATTGATCACTGCAAATCTCGTCCTTTTCATCGTCCTTCCCACCTGAAATTACCGAAAATCAACATAAAAGAAACGAAAAACAACAAAACAAAAGTGAAAAAGAAAACCAAAGCATGCTGTCAACAAAATCAAATTGGAAATCTACGCATGCTGTGAATTAAAATGAAAAAAAAATACGTTTATAAAGGGACTATCACAATTGAACATAGAAAACGGTCGTTAACACTGTATTACAGTTGTCAACATTCGCAGGGCACAAGAATGTTGGGAACAGTAACAGTAGTGGTGATGATGAAGAAACGTGAACAACTTACTAAGATAGGGCTCGCCCATAGTTCCAGGCAGGTACGGGCAGCTGGTGACGTGGTTGAAGTTCTGGGATTGCATTTCTTCTTGATCAGTTTCGCGATGGTAGAAGTAGTTGAAGTTCGATACGATGACGGGCACGGGCAGAGCGATGGTGAGCACACCGGCGATAGCACACAGGGAGCCGACAATCTTCCCCCATACTCCAACCGGCCTATACCACAAAAATATTTCATTAACACTCAGAACTAACGCCCTTATGATCCAGCTAATAAAATAAAAGAAACTAATGATCGAACTAAAGAATATTTTGTTAATAAACATAAACGCGGTTGATGATGATCATGCGTTAATATGCTGAATACATACCGTTGTAGATCAACTGAATAAATAATAGAAATAAACGTAACTTTGTGATTCTACTAAAATGTGAAAATAACATAAATATATGTGAAATAGGATGGATAGTAATTTTAAATTGGTAAGACCAATCGCTGGGCAAAGTTAAGGGCGCAAGCAATACAATATCATACATCTCCATACATACTCGCCAGCATGTCACAACACTGTAACATCAGTATGTTATTGCAATGCAGTTTTTTTTAACGCTAGCATGTAAGTCCAAATGAGAAACTGATTCGTTGAATTCGAGTAAGTATCAAGGTACATATCATTTGATTCTCAGTTCAATGCAGCCAAGAACTAAACACATTCCCCAATACATCTCCAGTCGACGATCATGTCTGTCAAAGGACGGTGGTTCATAGAAAATCATATTCAACGAAAAATAAGAAACGGAACCTAAAGAGACATAACAATACTAAAACATCGACTACGAATATATTGTTCTCAACCTACGAACGACTTCACAGACATGCACTCGGACGTTTTACGGCTAAACATAAATACAATACCTCTCTATCGAAAATGGTGTGTGAAAGCCAATGATTGGAAGCCAATGATATAAACAAGCAATGAATCATTCTGAACATCAATTTTGCATAGTAGCATTCATGTGTAAAATGTACCATTGGAGACAAGTTTGCAGGGCATTCCAACAACTAGACAGAGAGAGACAGTGGCGATGATAGTTGGAACACGGGTGCAGAAGCGATGCTAAAGAGTTCTACTGCACACTATCAAGAAGAAGTACACGACGTGATGGTAACGTGTGCTTTGAGATGGATCACCATTTTCGATATGTTTACGTTGGTAACATTCGTATAGCCACAACACCGACACAGGACACATCGGACGGTACACATCTAGCGAAAGCGATACAGAGGAGTACATTCGACAGTGGACAAGTATCCAGTACACAACAAGTCACTTCAAGTGCAGAGCGTGCGCGAGCTGTGCGCGGACACATCGCACACTTGAAGTGCACAACTAAAGCTGTTCTCTGTCATAATCATAGAATACGCTTTGGGAGGGGCGATAGTCACACGGACGACGGGGCCTGTGGTACACTAGCACCCTATGTGTACATGTCTTGTCAATGAAAAATTTTACAACTGAGCTTCCATGTAAAATTGAAAAGGTTCAAGACAGAAATGATGACACAAACATTTTATAAAAAAATAAATAAAAGAAACAAGACAAATAGAAACGTTCTCGAACGTGCAAGAGACTCAGTATAAAGGTGAATAAAACGTGTAATCGGTTAAGTTCTAAGCGAACCGACGATCAAATCAAACTGAAGCATAGTTACATGATGTGGCGAAAGAATATCACAATAGTGTTAAGTATACCAATGTAAGGGTTGGGGGTAAAATGAAATGACGAGAAGGCAAAGATGAAACTTAGGGTGAAGTCGCTGTATCATACGTCATGTCTCCGTATCCTACGGTCGTCATTGTCACGACCGCCCACCAAAACGCATCTGGTATGGATTTGAAGAAGCTGTTCTCACTTCCCGCCTCAGCGAAGTACACCGCGGATGAAAACAGCACCACACCTTGAAGAACAAGCACACACCAACGGAGAATACAGTGCGACATACAGTGGTGGGGATGGCTTGCGAGCGGCGGGGCGGGGAGGCGGGGCGGTTGGCGGCGCGACACAGGTTACCTCATATCTCCATAGCCGACTGTGGTCATCGTAATAACTGCCCACCAGAAGGCATCAGGAATGCTATCGAAATTAGTGTCAGTGCAGTCTTTGTCAGCAAAAAAGACAGCACTGGAAAAAACCACGACACCTGCGAACGCAAAATAACATGTGAACGCACCGTCATGATGTGGCCGCGCTAGAGTTGAGGATTAATTACTTTAGGAACAGACAAATTTATTATACGAGTATATACTGTTATTGGATTGGAAAAGAGTTTACTGAGTTAGTGGATATGGAATTGAAGTAACCGGCACCGCGCTCGCCGTCTCGCCGCCCGACCGGGCCCCTCTGCTGCGTCGCAACACATCCCGCGATCTTCTCTCCGTATCGACTACTGCTGGAGGACACTTTTTACTACTAGCCCAAGTATATGCAACTTAGATCAGCTACAATATTATGTGGCATCTGTTGGTATTAATTAGATAATACGTACTTGTGGACTGGATTATTCAAATTATCTGGCCTATAATGTTTGAAATTCAAATTATTTAAGAATAGACTAATATGTTTAAGAACGCACTTAAGGCGTATATTAAAATTAAATGCAACCTGGTACTTACCAATGAACAAGAAAAATATCAATAAGCCAAGTTCCCTCATCGAAGCCTTCAACGTGCGTCCCAGAATTTGTAAGCCTTTGGAGTGTCGTGATAACTTGAAGATACGGAATACGCGCACCAATCGGATCACCCGTAGTATAGCCAGACTCATAGCTTGGTTGGTCGACTTGTCTTGCGGGGATACAGGTGCGCGCGGTAAGTTGAGGGTGTCTTCCTCTTCTGCTACAACTGTGGCCAATGTAATGAAGTAGGGGATGATGGCGATGATGTCAATGATATTCATCACATCACGGAAAAAGTTGAACTTGTTCGGACAAGCCAGGAACCGAACAATCAACTCGAACGTAAACCAGATGATACACAAGGTCTCTATCAAGAAGAACGGGTCCGTGATGTCGGGGACTTCGTCTTCTTCGATCTTAGTACCGTTGGTGGTGGTGTTAAAGACCTTATAGTGCTTGAACTCCGGGAGAGTTTCCAAGCAGAAGATTACGATCGACAGTAAGATGACAAATACTGAGATGATAGCCACGACGCGTGCGGCTTGAGAGCTCTCGGGATATTCAAAGAGCAGCCAGATTTTGCGTTGGCGCTCGTTGGAGGGAAGCGGTTTTTCTTCCTCCTTGATGAAGCCCTCATCCTCACTGAAAGGATTTAAATAGGTTAGAACTTATACTTTAAGTAATTGGACTAGTGACGTTGATCGTGTATGTGCTGCAACTCACCGGAATTTATTGGTGGCTTGTTCTCCGAGTTCGTAGAACTTAATTTCCTCGGAGAACACATCTAGGGGTACGTTTACTGGGCGCCGCAGGCGGCCGCCGCTTTGGTAGTAGTAAAGGATTGCGTCGAATGAAGGGCGGTTCCGGTCGAAGAAATATTCGTTCCTGTTGGCAAATGACGTGAGTGTCAGAGTAGGTGACCTCCAAGCGAAGCCTATCTTCAAGAGGAAAGATCTTTTATTTTCACAGTTGCATTGCCTTAACTTAGTACTGACCTCAAGGGATCGAAGTAGCGTATTCTCCGAGCCGGATCCCCCAGAAGGGTTTCCGGGAACTGGTTGAGAGTACGTAGTTGCGTCTCGAACTTCAAGCCGCTTACCTGTGAACAAAGACAAAAAATCTGTTAATAATCCTTCCAAGTATCACGGTATTATCCTGCTAACAATATTATAAAAGCATACCAGAGCATCTTGACAAATTTACATACTATTTAGAAAGCGTAGCGATAGCTATTGAAACATGTCAAAAATGTATGGGATTAAAAAGAGCTATCGAAAGGTCACGTGTTCAATCCTTACATTTGACTAAGTATTGAAAATTTACAAGTCTGATTAAAAACATAATAGAAGCTCTAGACAAGTGGCATTCGATGTCAGCGAAGGCGATAATCGAAACGTCAAAATGTAAGGGATTGATCACGTGAGTTTTAGATATCGCTTGTCAATCTTATACAATTTTGTCTTTTTGACAATCGCTATCACCACGCTTTCGATGATAGAATGTCACTTTTCTAGGGCCTCAGGTATGCTTTCACCGCTTTGAGTCCCCACAGCGCGTATGGAATAACCTTGACACACAATTTCCAGACGAATTGTCCAAATCACGGCTAAATATTTCTCGAGTTGCCGTTGCAGTGTTCGGGGTCAAGGGTGAAACGTAATATCTGTATGCCCGAGACCCACTGCCCTTCAATCTTGCTGTTAGGAGTTCTGACGTTAATCAACCGCTTTGTTTACGTGTGAGCGCTAAAACTGTAAGCCTGCCTAACTATTCTTTGTCAATTATTCAAACATGTTAATTACTTAATTAGATCAATATTATTGTTTGTTTTGAGATTCACGGACAGCTCTGACTTAATCAAATATCAGTGTTGACTTTGAAACAGTGGACATACTTATCTCTATTGTTTAAGACGTGTGATAAATTACAGTCATTATTAGCAGTCGAGGATCCATGACAAGTCTTTGAATAAAAATAAAGATTTCTTCGTAGCATGTGGCGTATTTTCTGCTTACCACCATCGATCGATCAATATCTCGAACAAAACATCAACATCACACAAAAAACACTGTGCCTTAACTGCCAAACCTAAATGATTGCATAAAGAATCCGGTGATGGAATATAAACATAGCGCTCGACATGTCAAAACCCTTCACATTCCCACAGTGTGTTCAAACACTCGTTCTTACGCAACGGCAGAGCGTCCACTCTAAAACTGTAACACCCTTGAACTTTTTATTTGCGTCTACCACGTGGATCAGGCTGCCAAACTCGCTTGAACTATTTGATAAACCACATTTGGTCGAACGACAGACATACGACTCACCTAACTTCATAATCCGGATAATTTACTACACTAAAACATTTATGAATATGTAATGGGAACTCCATTTATCATGATCTTATTATTAACACATTAGTTCGAAGAGCATATTCAATTTTGGAGGAATTGAAACACATTTTGAGCTTGATGTAGCTCGGTTTAGTGCACGTGTAACTGTCAAACGTCGGGAGCGACACGTTCAAACTCCATTAGTCGGTTAAATCCGTTTCGGAATCAGGGTCAACTTCTCCGAGTGTTAAGGCCAATTATGTTCCATTTTAGGAATAGAATTGGTAACAAACAGTTCGAATCTGAGAGACAGACGAAATTCCTTTTTCAAAACACTTATCCATGCTCTAATAAAGCTCTAAATCATATACAAATACAACATGTGACCTTACAGTTTACTTACAAAATGAATGCAAACATAAACGAATTAACCCTTTAACACGGTAAATCGTTAACAGAAAGCAGCGACAAGCTTAGTCCGTATATCCAGCACGGTATTTTGGCGCAGACGAAATCGACCGAAACTTTAAGTATGGTAGAAGACTCACTGAATAGACAGTGAAGACGCAGTGCAGCAAAATCAAGTATTTATGGAACTTTTTAGCACAGACGACTATCTTTTATATTGATTGGTGCTCAATGCTTAGGTGCCCAAAAATAGGAGCTCAAACGAGAATACTCCCTTATTTTTGCCGATTTGTGAATAGAATTTCTGTTTTTACCCGACTGGGTTATGTGTTTCGCGCGTATCTTGTATGTATGTATGTAATATTCTTTATTACCTCATATCTTTTAAACCACTTGACCGAATTTTATAATTAAGGCATCGATAGATAAGTCTTGACCGCCCAAGTGTTCTTAGATAGGTGAAGTTCTAAAAAAACAAACATGGCGGATTTTGGGCGCCATATTGTGCGGGTCCCAATTTTTTTTCTTCCAAACCGATCGAGTGAGGTGTCAAAATGAAGGGTTTTAAGAGGTGATTACAAAAATATATACCATTTATATGTTTAAAAGTAATTCGAAAAAGAAAAATATAACTAAAAAGTTGAAAATAAAAAAAGTTAATTAAAAAATCAAAAACTCGACTGATTAGGAATCGAACTAAAAAGCTGTTAACAAGAAAAAATCATGCCGTGCAGTCGGAGGATCAGGTGGTCAGCCAGTTCGCGAATATGTTTCCTCCGACTGCACAGCATGAATTTTTCTTGTTAACAGCTTTTTAGTTCGTTTCTTAATCGGTCGGGTTTTTGATTTTTAAATTAACTTTTTTTTTGACAGGTTTTTGGACTCAAATGCAAATTCTTAATTCAGAAATTGGGATTTAATTGCACTTAATTGTATCATGCCTATGCACGGAAGTATTTATTTGGACCAAATAATTAATAGTCTAGTGTGTAATGGAAAGTAGATCACAGATGTGGAATATTAGTAGCATATCAAGGTTTCAACTATGATTTTGAGTCTACAAATAGTTGCTGCCAATCCGCCCAATATAATCCCTTAGTTGATCTACGCCCACGGCAAGATGAAGTGGCTTATTTGTAACCACGGGATACACCGACTGAATAACATACACTTGTATATATACAGTGATGGACGACGGCGTCGTACGAAAACATAATTCGTTTTTACATAAAATCGAAAAGTCAAGTGCATTTGAAGATGTACATCTGAAAGTCAATGATTGAATTGTAGAGTAGAATTGCATATTTCGATATCAGTGTGAAAGAATATTTAGGATATTTGCCTAAAGAAAAGAAAACGTAGTTAGAAAGCAAGGTCATTAAACGTTTAAAACCAGCAGCAAAGTTGCACAATACACCGCTTTATATTCTTTCTTAAAACAAAAGAGTAAAGTTGTTTATTATGTCTTATCGAAGAGAGAATATTCGAGTGCATGAACGTTGAACCTAAGTACAGGGTGAGAGCACTTTCAAAGCGTTTGACCGGTTCTCAGAAGCCGATGGAGAGGCAACAGGTGTCACAAATATTGGAATATTGTATAAAGTTTTACCTTCACTTACATGTTTGTGTCAAGGTTCCACATTTCAGCGTAAACGTTCATAATATTTGAACACGAACGTGAAATTAAAGGTCAGACTATTTGTGCTATCACCACGCGTGGTGGACGGGCGGAATTGCTGGTCGAATTTGTGGCTGTTATGGGTGAAATTCGAGCAGTGAGGTAGCCCAGTGGTCTTAGTGAAAGAAAATAAAGACAGAAACGTTTATTGCGAACACTGTGTTATGTTAAAAACAAACAAAGAGTCGATAAACGTCAATTTGTATTGAAACTGGATAGTCGCCGTGACACTACAGTCAAACACAATTATATCATAAGAAATTAAACAAACGTTTACGATAACGCGATCGAGTACGTATAAAAACTCGCACTAGGCCCTCAGTATATGTAGAATTGGGGCCTATACTTTGTGTGATTTATATCATCATTACTACTCACAAAACAGCGAGCAAAAACATCGTGAGAAAATCGGCATGTGTCAACCAAAACATAGAAAACACGTGACAGCTACCAATGCGGATTAGTAGATGTCACATGTTTGTATTGTTTGGTGGATTATAGCCCACTGTCTCCCACAGAGAGGAGGCCTGTTTTCCAGTAGTAACAATATTATGAACAGATTATGTTGTTCATAATATGCCCTGCCCACTACAGTTCATTACTGTTCATTAAAGTTCAATCTCATGAAGATTGCAATAAGCCTAAAAACGACTAGGATACATTGTTTTATTTCAGAGTGCCTACTTGCCGGCTTCATCATCAGATCAGTTTGATGGTACCATTTTCATCAGTACTATTTATTTATTATAAGTTCTAGCTTATTATAAGCTTCATCATAGTCGTTTAATTATTCGAGATATCTTATACACCTGACATACTTAACATTAAAGAGTTCCGTTCAGTTAGAACTCCTTACCTTAGTGGAACTGATGAAGACCTGTGGTGTTGGTCTTGAAGACCTGTGGTCTTCATCGTCCAAATGATATCGATAGCGGTATCTTCTCGTCCAACTTACCACAGTGTCTCAGGACGAAAGTCTATGAACAGTGTGTGTTGCCAGTTATGACATAATATGGCTTTGAGACGTGGTTACTCACAATGGGCCTCATCAGAAAGCATACAGTCACCCAAAGGGCAATGGAGTGGGCTATGCTCGGAGTTTTCTTGCGTGATCGAATCAGAAATGTAGAAATCCGCAAGAGAACCTGGGTTTATCAACATATCCCGAAGAATAGCCAAACTTAAGTGGCAGTGGGCAGGGCACATTGCTCGCAGAACGGATGGCCGATGGAGCAGAAAGGTTCTGGAGTGGCGACCGCAAACCGGAAGACGTTGCGTAGAAAGGCCCTCCCCACCAGGTGGACCGATGACCTGGTGAAGGTTGCGGGGATTTGCTGGATGCGAAACGCACGGAACCGATCAGTGTGGCGACGCTTGGGGGAGGCCTATGTCCAGCAGTATACGTATTTCGGCTGAAATGATGAAGATGATGATGATGAGTATTTTTATTTGGATGTAGGTTGTATTTTTTTTCTAAAAAGTTTTGTTTTTCATTTTTAAGTTGTGGTACATATCTATAATGTCCACAGATATGCCAGAATAGACTACCCGAATAACATGAAACTTGAACATAACCGATGAAATGAGTACCAGGGTGAACTGTAGGTCCACATCTGCGTATCCCTTTAGAGCGTACCAGCGCGATGTTATGTTATGAATTTATGTAAATAATAAATAGACATACGATAGCAATCCCGAGAGATTTGCCGTCATTTAATTAAGAGTTCTGTTGAATATCTCCGAAGTTCAAGATAAACTAAAAAGTGCAAATGAATTGTTCAAGTCACATTAGTACTTGTCCGGATTCGGATTCACGACTCCAGGAATGAGAGGCGAGGTCTTAGCCACTGGGCTACCACGATATTATAGGTTCCTTGTGTATCTACGTCATAATATTATGTGAAGCGTTGACAAGATACCAGCAAGCCTTTCTATATATTCAGGAACACTTGTAGTGGAAGCGCCTTAATGGTCATGTTATCGATAAAAATAAACTTAATGGCAACGTCCTAGTAACGATAGTTTTATTCCTCTGTTTATATTTGTTTTTTAAAACGGTACGCAAATAAAACGCAATAAATAATGAATGAATGTATTTTTTATGTTTATCCGAACACAAAATAAAAACGGAGTAATCTTGTGGAGGGAAGCTGCGGTTTGTGCCGTAGCTACGCATGTGCTGGGCGGGCGAGTGACGGTTGTGGTCAGCTGAGGCAACATGTCCCAATTCTGCGAAATCTATGATGTATAAGAGGACTATTATAAAGACAGCTTATAAAAATCTTTGCACATTAATTTCAATATGAGATCAAGGTCTTTGCAAAAAGTCCTATACACGTCTTAGACCAAACACTTTATTTTTAATGTGTACATAAATAAAGCGTGAGAACCCTATTCCGGTTCAAAGCGGTTCAAACGTCTGCGTTGCGTTGCGTGGCGACGCAGTGAGAATAGCATCGCTGGCGGAGGACGCGCGATCGGCGTGCCGCGAATTAATCAAATCAATATTTACAAGCAAAACCACGATTCACTTTCCGTGGACGCAAAGTTTCACACAATATTTCTTTCGGCGCGGATGTACCTCCGCGGCTGGCAATGGGCGTATCCAAAAATACATTTTATTGTGTGTTCCCCAAGGGCGGAGCGAGTTGTACGTCGTATTGCAGCGAGCTTTTATGAAGAGATTTTAATTAATTTTCCGTTGTAAACGCTAACCGCGAATGGTTCCATGTTTTAAGGTCGGATTTCTTTTTATAAGCCGTGAGAGACGCGCGGTAGTGAGATTCCCGCAGCGCGTCCGCGCTGCCCCGGCGTCGTCCGCCAGCCGAGCGAGCGCTCGACGTACGTACGTCTACACTGACGCTTCTATAATGATCCTGTCAATCCATAAAGCGTATATATCTAATTATCGAAACTTAATTATAACCTCGTCCGTTCCAGACAATATCTCAGACAACTAACAGCCACACACTAACAGCGCGTTACTAATTATACAGTCACAGTTTTATTACATCGAAACCTAATTCACATACTTATTCTTGGAACGCCAATTACTATTTTAAAATAGCATTCATTTATAACTATCGTCATCTTGGCAATCATTGAATCATTTCGGGCCTCAACAATTTAGCAACAGAGTGCATTAAGCGGAAATCGGAATGTAAACCTAAAGGCAATAAGTCACGGACTGAAAATGTTCTATAAACGTTAGTGCGGCAGTAACACCCACGCGCCGGTGACGTGCTGCACTTACATCGGCGATTTGTCAAAACCGTGTAATGTGACTGCCCCGCGTTTACTGTTATAGCCTACCGTGCACCGCTAATTAAAGGATAAGGCATCTTACACGAGAAAACTAAACCTCAACAGATCGAACGCCTCAATTATCCGCTGCATCCAATCTGTGTTTAATTAGTCCCAGAACATAATTTAACATTTTGATTCAGTAACAGAAAAGCGAAAGTCACAATTATTATTACTCATTGCATAATCCTAACGCTGACTTCCATTTTGACGTAATGCAGGAATAGTAAAACATTAACTGCCTATTCGGCGCTGACGGAACTGCGGACGTCGAGTGCCTTTTTGCTTTGAAGGAGTTTCACAAAGTTCAAAGCGATATTTACTAACAAGCCAGTGAAATCGTGATATATCAACAGGTAGGCATAATACGAGTCGTTGACCAATGGCCGGTGAGAAAATTAGTGTGGATTGACACGCGACCGAGCTTTGCGTAATGGAGAAAATCGATAGCAGGTGAAGCGAGTCGCCGAGTGGTACGTCCCAAAAAATAAACAACGACAGACGTGACTTTGTTTTAATTTATTTGGAGTTGGTAGTGTTGGTACGGCTTTTCGAAATCATTCATAGAATTGGTAGGATTTCTCGGAAGCCAGTGTCCCCAAAACTTTTACCGTCACAACAGATATCAACAACAGAGTTTCTACGCGCCGTACTCGTACCATTAGTCAGCTGTGATAATCCACTAGAAAAACGTGCGGTTTAAAAATAGTTGTTTCGATTAAATACCGCTCGTAACCCTGACACATTGTAAACCATTCAATCGGGGCTCGTTCGAAGATTAATGGATCTAACATTATTGGAGAAACCAATTAACTGCAATGTATACGAGTTTAATCCCGTTTTCTATACATAAGATGCTATACTTATAAGCTATGTAGGGTTTTTTGGAGGATACAACTAAATAGAACATCGTTTAGTGCAAGACGATTAAACAGAAAACGAATCTTAAGTTAAAAACCTTAGTCCAAGTATTCCAAATAAACCCACTAATGTTTCTTGATGTTTCGGCCAGCTCGAAAAAATCAAATACAAAGACATGATAAAATCAAATGCTACTAAAAGCACAAAAGCATCAATCCATGTCCTAATGTATAGCGAAGAAAAGATTGTATTGAAACAAATCGTTCTTGAAGGAGTGCCGCCTGTCACCGAGGACCTTGAAGATCAGTCAACAACGAACGGGAACGCAACGCCCAGATATATGGGATATGTTACCGCACGGAGCACAAGTCCGATGTACTATGGAAGGTAGAGTCTCGTTGTTTGTCAATACATCTTCATGTTCAGGCGACATGTGAGTTCAAGTTCACGCGGAGTTTTATTGTTATAACGGAGCGAGCACACGGGATAACCGCAATTTTCACAAAAGATTGAATCGAGGATTCTTTTAAAATATGTTGTATAGTTCTCGCCAAACAAGTTGGCTTTCCGGATGTGCGAGGCACGAAACGGTGCTGTTTTTGTATGAGATTTAATACTGCGCAGCCATTGTAGCCAACTTCAGGGCGGCCAAGAAGTTTGCCGAGAACTATATCTACAGTCAACAGCTGACAAATTGTCAAGTAAATACTTAGGTAGGTAAGATGATAACGACTATCCGAAGCATTTTATATGACTGGATTCTTGGGGCCCAATAACTAATCCAACCAATTTTTTTTTTAAAGATTTGTAATGATCTTAGTTATCTCAAAGTTCTTTTTCAAGTACTTCCTGGCATCCAATGAAAACGCTAAAACTTGACGTACTTATGTAACTTTGGAAACATTGAAATGATATGGTACTATGGAGCTGGTCTCATGATGGAGCCGGAATGTAGCCATAGCAACTCCTCAAGCAGACAAGATAGCGGCTTTCATTAGAATTAATATTTGTTTCGGGATATTTACCATGTATATTTTGATTTTGGTTGAGAGCTCGATATTTCGGCACCGTTACAAGCGCCATGATCACGAGAACTGTCAGTTCTCGTGATCATGGCGCTTGATAATAAGAATGAAATATTAATTCTAATGATTGTGACCATGTCAGCTTAAAAACTTATATAGCGGCTTTCAGTTTGGACTCATTGGACGTATGTTAACAAGTAATATTATATTTATGTTTATGTTCAAAAAGCTTGTTTAAAAAAAGTTATTATTAACAAAAAACTCGACTGCATAAGGACCAAACTGATAAGATTTAAACAAGAAAGAAATCATGCTGTGCAGTCGGAGGATACCATTTATTCACGAGCAGGCTGACCAAAACCATATATATCCTGCGACTGTTCAGCATGATTTTCGTCTTGTTTACATCTTTTTAGTTCGCTCCTTAGCAGTCGGGTTTTTTGTTATTATTAACTTTTTTTTACCACTTTTAGTTTTCTTTCTTTTTCCGAATTACTTTTAATCATATAAATGGGATAAATTTTCACCATGACCACTAAACACCCTTTATTTTGATACCCCATTAAAAAAATTAGAGCCCTCATAATATGGCGCCCAAAATCCGCCATGTTTTTAAACGTCACTTTTCTAAGAAAACTTGGGCAGTCAAGACCTATCGAACGATGTCTTAATTATGTAAATCAGTCTAGTAGTTTAAAATATACGTAATAAATAATATTAAATAGATACACAAGATACGCGCGAAAAATATAACTCTTTCCTTGCAGTGTATCTCTTAATTTTTTTGAACCGCGAAATAAGTATCTGAGAAAATCAGGGCCGCTAATAAGGCAAGCGCGAACGAGTGTATAGTTTATTACCAACGTTGCGCGTGCAAAATTCGCTATGTGTTATTTAGTTATATTCGTATTTTATGCAGTTTTAATCTTTATTTAAATACACACATACTATAAAAACAGCAATGTGAAAAATGCAATATTTAAAGAGTTACGGAAGGTAGGTATGTGACATTCATATGTTGAAAGTTCCATAAAAACACGCTGAGTATTATAATTCACATAGCTAAAATAAGTTTAATAAAGCGGAAGCAAAAGTGCGCCCGATATGTGCTTTTCACTGCACATAGCGAGTTTTTTGGTCAAGTTCAGACTTTCTCGATCACGAAACGCACGGGTCGAGCATCACATAGATAGATTTGTCGATGCAATTGCTTGCTCATTACAATTCTAGCAGAGAAGGAGAACACATTTAAATTGTTTGCGCTGCACTAAATATTCGTAATAAAAAGAATAATTGTAACTGTGTACAGTTCAGGCTAAAGGTAAAATTAAACACTTGGCAATTCAATATCAAATACCATATACCTCAGCACTGCAAAGGACATTATCCTAGAAAAAGGGCACACGATGATGGAGGTGGCGGCGTAGATCTAATTTTAGAAAAAAGTTTAAAGACCCCTCTAATCTCCATTTAACTATATATCGCGGATGAAAGATGCCACACCATCACAGAGGTCCTACACAAGTGACATTCTATCATCGAAAGCGTGGCGATAGCGATTTTCAAAAAGTTAAAATTATATGGGACTAGCTGACTCCCGCGGCTTCGCTCCCGTCAAAATTATAGCCTATGTTACTCGGGAATAATGGAGCTTTCCATAGATGAAACAATATTTAAAATCGCTCCAGTAGTTTCGGAGCCTATTCGGTACCAACAAACAAAAAAATCTTTCCTCTTTATAATATTGGTATATCGACAAGATAGAGATATGACAATCGATAGCGAAAAATCACGTGATCAATCCCTTACATTTTGACATTTCGATTTTCGGTTATCACCTTCGCTGACATCGAATGCTACTTTTCTGCTTGTCTGAGGCTATATACAAGTGACATTCTATCATCGAAAGCGTGGCGATAGCGAGTGTCTAAAAGGCAAAATTGACAAGCGATAGCGAAATGTCACGAGATCAATCCCTTACATTATGCCTTTCGACTATCTCCTTCGCTGTCAGAATGACCCTTTGTCGAGCACGTCTTTTAACCCTGAACACAATTCCGTACTTATGCCACCTCCACGCTGCATCGCTCCTCGCTTCATGCTCGCATCGTTAAACGTATGTTTGGTGCTTTCCGCGGCCAGTAAACACCTTAGCGTTGATAGCTACCTGAGTGCCGCTGAACGCTACATTTCATCGTTCTTAATTATTTATTTATTTAAACAACAATCCGCGATCAGTGCACTAAACTTGGACGCAGTCGTTATTCTCCAAGTTCCACAGATGTTGGTGCATGTGCCAAGATTTGATTTCGTCTATAGTTGGTGTTTGTGTCTTTACTAACTGCGAGCATGCAGTAATGGACCTCTCCATTACCGCATGCTTCCAGACGATGATGATCCACATACACACACTTTTAAGAATCAATCTTGTTTTAACTATCTACGTGCTGTCTCTTCGCATGTTGTTAGTTTTGCAATAGCAATATGAAACCAGAAAACTGATTTCGTGAACTAACATTTAACGAAGACTGTCCTCGCTGACTTAAAGTTTTATCTGTCTAGGTCTTGCGGCTTAGTCTTCAAAGCGAGTGGCAATCCTAACGATGCACTATGTTTAGAAAGTTCCCTTATTATAAAGTTCTGTTAACTATCGAAGGTTTCAAGAAAACCACACCCTACACAGTTTACTGTGAATTTGCGACAAGTTATCAAAGATTTCTTATTAAAAGTATCCCTGCTTGTAGCTTATACATACAAACGTTTCCTTTCAAAATGTCATCATTTCCGAGAACGCAATGCGCAATGTTTCAGAGATTGTAGAGATGCTCAAGCCCGAGCTCGTAAAGTTCAAGTTCACAAGGTCTCAGAATTATTCATCAAAGTAGTGCAGCTCAACACAACAAGCTTCAGAAAACAGAAATATTAAAACATCTTTTAAAAACATTCAAAGAAAATAGCCACGTTTATTAAATTAAACGTTTGTAAGTCGGACTGGGGCTGAGCTGCGTTAAATTACGCCGCGCTCACAAAGGATGCTTGTAAACTAACTATCAGAGCTGGCACAATGTCAGTCATCCTTTTGTATTAAAGAAAAACAGAGAAATAGAAAACACAACTGCATTCTCAGAGCGAAGGATGGTAGTGGCCTTCATATTGCTAGCTAACGGCCTGGACACTTGCGCCAAACGCGGCGCGTGGCGCGGTGCTGTACGCGCTCACGGCGCTCTCTACTCTTTGGGCAGTTGATCTTTCGATGTTGCTAAGTTCGCACGTGTTAGTACAAAAAAATGGTTGAAAATATCGATGTTGACTTGATATTTCATTAATACGTCATTCGCGGTCCAAATCTAGACAAAAATTGCAAGTTTGAACCGATCGATTGTTGCGGCATGACGGCACCGTGCCGCTCTGCCGTCTCACGGTGGCGGCGCCCTGCCGTTGTGATGTTTCCACGCCGTAGGTCCTAGCGAAGCTGAGGTAATATTTTAGCAAGAAATAAAGGGCAGGTGCAGCGTTGAGAAAGCTTTTGTCGCTCAGAGTGACAGTCTTTTGTGCGCTTCTCTCCTGTGTATATTAAATTGAAGCCTGCTCCCGGGGTAGGCGCGAGATCCAACTTTAATCGTATTATATTCATATTCATATTTTCCAATCTGAGACGCAGTATGTAATGAAATACGTGACCATTCGAAGGCTTTTCAAAGACGTTTACAATAGCCTTATATTAATAGAGAACTCCTCGTTAGAGTCCAATATACCACCGTTCCAAACACTACCAATTTTTTGAATCTTAATAATGTATTAGAAAAAAATGTTCTGTACTACAGAACGACAAGGTAACTACCGTGGCATTTTTTAATTTTACAATTAAACTGTTGTTAGTATCCTAAGAAGGAGATGGCTGTAGGACGTTCCAAGTACAGCTATTAATATATGGATTGAATATTTCTGTATTGGAATATTTGTGCGAGCGGATTTTCATCCTACGATCTATACAAGTTCTCTAGAAAGCACACCTACGGAGTGGAAATTGAATACAAAGGAATCCTTAATACTCCTCGTATTCCCTATACTTTTCTGACAAGAATATCATTCGGGGAATGATTTGCTCCGCTTCCTACGACAGCTTCTAAATAAAAACTACAAAAACAAGATAAAAGTGTGGAGTTTGGCAAATTATCGCCTGTCTCAAACCGAACTGTATAAGCTTGTTTTGGGGTTTAAGTTCCTTTGCATTTTGACTCCAGACTCACATTTTTCACCGTTTAAATCAAATCTCAGAATCTATAATAAGAAAATGCATTCATAAGGAAGCAAACGCCTAAAACCTGATGTTTTAGGAAAGAACGTAAAGTAGCTTTTAAACAGAACAAACATATTTAAGTGGTGAGGATGGTGTTACAAGGTCGTTTTTATATTCATTCATACAATTTAGCCTCGTACTTTATTTTAGCGTCATGTTTAGTGTAATTATTAATTATATATATATAATTATTTATTATGTAATTTCTGTTTCTCTGAGTTCATACGGCATTGCACTGCACTTTTTTGCACTCTAATAATGCTGGTATTAAACGGTCACATGTCACTATCGATACTGTAAAAAACGTGAAGTATAATGCCATGTGACGTGTATACTTCATTATATTGCAAAATACGTGCAGTACAATGCCGTGTGAAATCATTCTTGTTTGAGAGTGAAGCACAACAATGGCCAAATATTGCGTTCTTCTGGAGTATTTTGGCCGTATGTGTATGAACTTTGTCTATGTGTCTTGTGCCGTATGTTTATATGTGTTAGTTATTTATAGAGGGAAGCCAAGTGAATTATGTAGTACGATTATTATTATCATGAAACGTTAAGTAGACTATAATATCTTGTTGTATTTTGGTACTCAGTTGTTATTTTATTACTGACGATGACGTTTCAAGAAGTTCTCCTTCGCAAACGTTTTTTTGCACGACATTTTATTCCAGGGACTTTCAAGATCGTCCGTCTATAAGTTAGCAATTGGGGGAATCGTTAAAACCTGGTGACATAGTTTCAGATCGAAATAATAAAAACTTGCTAAAAAGTAGAAATATAGGCCAACACTTATTGTAGCTAACGTGGAATCTATGTGTGTGTGCTGTGTATGAAGTATATTTTTGTGTGTTAAAGTCGTGAATGGGAAGGTGTGTATGTGTGCATGATTAATATGGCTGCGTGTTTACTTTATAGTGGTAATGTTAGATTTACAATTTCTTATTCTTGGCGAATAATACTTTTGTGCGAGGAAATGTTCAAATACGAGTTTTGAAGAAAATGGGAACAAATTTTGTAAGACTAATTTAGAGTTACCGAAAATTTAAATTACTTATAATTGGATCAATGTACCTTGGCATGTGGAATTTTGTGCATCTAAATATTGAAATTAAGTTCAGATAGTTTTAGTGGAAACATAAGATGATTGACACATTGGCAAAGATCGGAATGTGAAGAGGAACAACATTGAGTTCAATAGCCTTGCAGACGAAAAATAATAGATGACGATTCTGGTAACAATGGTGTTTTTTTTGAAGATTTAGATAGTTATGGATTGTATGGTTTTTTTATTCTTGATAGGCTCTCGTTTGTCTACTTTCTCATCTGATGATAAGCGATGATGTGGTAAAGATAGAGCCCTTTACATTTATTTGAATGCCAATATAGTGAATTTTTATAGAAGCGATGTTTTAATTGGTTATATATTAAGGTTATTAGGTGATTATAGTGCTTGTCACGTTACTACGTTTAAACTTGGTCAGAGTACGGGTTTTAGTGTAAATGTAAAGTTGTACTCCTCAGAAATCCTTTTTACCAGATTTTTAAAATAGGAATGCATTTCCTACTCATGTTTGAAGATCGATTCGTTGGACATTTTTATCAGATTTAAATGTTACCAAAGACAAAGTCAATAATGAAAATTTAGGTAACAATTATAAAGATAAAAACAAAGCAGATGATATACCTTCAGTCAAAGAGGAAGATGATTTAACCTAGATCATAAAAAATATCCAGCCAGGTCCAGTGGTCACGACCCCGTAATCAGGTAGGCGAGTAATTCATTTCATCTCCACTGCTCTCACTACGGTAAAGGATAACTTCGTTATGAAACCGGCATGTCCTAGAACTCAAAAATTGAAGACGTGTGACATCTGCCAACCCACACTGGGTCCGTGTGGTAGATTATGGCCCATTCCTGTCAAAGTGAGTAGGCTTGTGTACCAGCTATGGGAGCATTATAGGCATGCTTTGAAAGATACGTAAACTAAAACATAATCTAAACTAGATACTTACGTTGATTACAACTCTCTCGCAGAAGTCGTGGTCGTGTTGTATGGGTTCGAACGTCACCACCCCTCCCTGGGGCGGGCGTCCGGGTTCTTCTTCCTGGTTGCACAATTTCGGCAGTGACCTGCGAAAGAAGATTAGCGTTAGAAGGATGTTCAGGGCAGAATTAACTTAGACAAATGCACCATCTGCATCTTTTTCGATTTTCCTTTGTTACTATTCTTTCCTTCGATTAATAATCAAAACTCGCGTTTGGTGCTGTAATGGGTGAATCAATTTTCAACAGCCAATCGTACCAATTGACTTTTTCAAATTTGAGTAGTCTCGGTAATTGCCCGAACCAGGAGGTAAGGTTTTGGTAAATAAATTTGGACAACTATTAAATAAGAGTAAGTTGGTATTAAAATGAAGTAAGATCTACCCATCGCTCGTCTAATTAGCAGACACAATATATAAACAATAGCTTACGCACTAACGGCATGCAAAAGACTCATCATGGGTAAAAACGATAAATAAGTTTTTGTGTTCCAAGTGGTACACTTATACAAAGTCACTTACAAGTCCATTACTAAACGTGACTGAACACGGTCAAAAGCAAACAAATATAATTATTGAAATATCGCTCTTCATTAGTAACTCATGCTTCAGGTACTACATGCAAGCCACTTTTCCGCCCATTGGCGATCCCTCAAAGTAGCCTACGACTATGTATGAGCCCCGGGTTCACCCGGCCAAACGTGCTCAAACATGCCACTCATGTCCTCTTAATAGGCCAAGTTGGGCGCAAAGCTGCCAGCCTTTATATCTACAGCCTTCAGGGTTGACGGGTGTCTACTTAGGAATAAAAAAAGTTTGGGACAAGTGGGTTTTTAAATTGTCAATTATTTTCTAAGGCATCCAAAGTTAGATCGGTATATATAAGATCGTCTTAGGAGAATACCTACTTATTAGCATATCTTTAAGATATATATTAAAATCCTATACGTTTTATTGTAACATATATATTAACATATACACAATTGAATATTCCAAATAAAAGCCTATATACAGATGGCAGATGTAAAAGGACCCCAGTGCGTTGGCAGCATTGCCACGTTGAATGGCAATGCTGATTCTAATTCTATATCAAAATGATTTGATAAAAGGCAGAATCAAGGAATCTCTACTACAGTTGCACGACCCATTAGGTGCTTAAATTTATTTATAAGACCTAACTATGACACCGTATAATATATGCAAATGCAAATCAAATGTCAAAGCGCAAACCCTAAACTGCGAAGTGCTTTAAAATCGCTGCGTGGTTCGTCGTCAGCTCTCGGCGTCAAATCTCGATGTTTTTCTAAAACGCCCGCTTATCCAATCCCTCTCGTCTCTAGAACGCCCTCCATACGAGACGCCTCGACGATGACACTACAAACGTGCCGATTACAGGCGCACTTGGTACTGGCAGCCATTTTATTACCCGTTTTTAGGGTTCCGTACCCAAAGGGTAAAAACGGAACCCTATTACTGAGACTCCGCGGTCCGTCTGTCTGTCTGTCTGTCTGTCTGTCTGTCTGTCTGTCTGTCTGTCACCAGGCTGTATCTCATGAACCGTGATAGCTAGACATTTGAAATTTTCACAGGTGATGTATATCTGTTGCCGCTACAACAACAAATACGAAAAACAAAATAAAATAAATATTTAAGGGGGGCTTTCATACAACAAACGTGATTTTGTTGCCGTTTTTTACGAAAATGGTACGGAACCCTTCGTGCGCGAGTCCGACTCGCACTTGGCCGGTTTTTTTTACTTAGTTTTGATTTTATTTGAATATAAAATCCGACAGATAAATTAATAGAAAATAAATAATTATTTATGGGTCTGTTGGATTTTTGTCTTACTAGCAACAAAACAGATATTGCTTTTTAAATTAACTTTTTTTTTGAATTTATAGTCACACAATTAGGTTTTAACCGAACAAGTTTTGTAACTTTAAAGTTATAGAAAATAAATATTTATTTATGGGTCTGTTGGATTTTTGTCTTACTAGCAACAAAACAGAGATTGCTTTTTAAATAAACTTTAAAAAAAAATTTAAGTCACAAAATTAGGTTTTAACCGAACAAGTTTTGTAACTTTAAAGTTAGACAAAAGCTCGCAAGTCCCAAAAATATTTATCAGTGTACTTAAGTGTATGCCAATACAAATGCAATCGATGAAACTGCCACATACATGAAGCTTAGCTAGCCTTTAGAACATAATCACAAAATATAAAATAAAACACGGTGTCAGGCCCACTAACAACACTTTCCTTTCCTCGATACCTAGACCTAGAAACGCAGTAGAACTGATAAAAAAATCAGAACAAAAACAATTATTTCATAAAATATTCACTAGGAAATGACCGAGTGTATTTCAAGGTTTCCGTGCCACGTCTTTATAATGGCAAAATATCGAATGTCGGTATAAATACTTAATTCACTGTAATTGGAACGGAATATCGACGGGGGCTATAATCTCCCTGTCTGAGCAAATAACTCGCTCTTGAACTTGACAGCAATATTACTTAATGTTACAACTTGCACCGGCAACGACCAGACACAGTGCCACTTATGATAAACGAAGGACACACACGTACTAATAAGTGTACACCGCCGTGAGAAATCACAAGATGGACACGACATTAAAATGTACACTTCAGTCCCAGCTTGATTTTCCAAATTATTGTTTACATTACTGCAACATGTGAAAAGAGTGTGTCTATCACACATGTCTATCGCATCATTAAAATGTTAATTATTTGTTTTCATTCAAATTTTAATTACCATTCAATTCAGCTTATCGTTTTGTGACGCAAATCCGAAATCACGCTCTTATTATCACACATTAGGTTAATTAAAACTATAGAACGGTATAAAATAATTGTTACAGTAATGAATTTAATTTAAGGTCAAAATAACAAATACTAGAAATAATGTTAATGGGCGCGGTAGGGCACAGCTTCTAATTATTTTAATAATCATTAGTGACGGGTAAATTTAACTGACGATGATAATACACCAGCCCATGCCTAGGTAGGCCTAGGCACAGACTGGTCCTTTTTCGAGATTCGCTTTTGAAGATTTATAATAAAAAATGTGTTCATTGTTCACTTATTATTTCGTCCTTAAATTATGACAACGCAATGACTAACTCTCTAGGTGCTCTTATAAGTCTAGAAAAATTATGCTATCAATGTTATCTTAACTATAAAAATTGCTACTAATCCTTCTTACTGATAAAGTGATATTAATTATTTAAATGCAATGCATTTCTAATGTTACTTTGTACACCTACCACAACCTAGTATTTTTAACGCATAGGATGACTGGGAGAGAGAGCCTTGTTGCACTAAGTCCGCCTTTGTAACAACGATGACTGGGAGAGAGACATTTGTTGCACTAAATCCGCCTTTGTACCAAGGATGACTGGGAGAGAGAGTCTTGTTGCACTAAGTCCGCCTTTGTACCAAGCATGACTGGGAGAGAGACATTTGTTGCACTTAGTCCGCCTTTGTACCAAGGATGACTGGGAGAGGGAGCCTTGTTGCACTAAGTCCGCCTTTGTACCAAGGATGACTGGGAGAGAGAGTCTTGTTGCACTAAGTCCGCCTTTGTACCAAGCATGACTGGGAGAGAGACATTTGTTGCACTTAGTCCGCCTTTGTACCAAGGATGGCTGGGAGAGGGAGCCTTGTTGCACTAAGTCCGTATTTGTAACAAGGATGACTGGGAGAGAGCCTTTGTACCGCTATTGTAGGTATATCAAGTCTAAATAATAAACAAATACTTTTAAATTCATATATATGCACGAGCATTGATCACCACGTTTGCTAAAAGCGGGTTCGCGATTTCAAGCTTATTATCTAGTAGTTTACTTGGTAAGTTAGAGCATGGTTAAATTTAAATAACATGATAGAAAAAAAACACTATATGGATGCGAAATTATGTAGGTTGCACATCATCATCTTGTCCTTGTCCATATTTATTTGGAGTTAGCGTCCATGTCCTGAACTGCGTATCTAACTCTAACTCCCGAATGATGAATTATTTTCGTAAGTAAATCTAGTTACACTCGAACCGGTATGATAACCAATACTGATAATTTATCGAGGTTCGAAGTGTAAGGAAAGAAAATTATCTATACTAATATTATGAAACTGAAGAGTTTGTTTGCTTTTTCAACGCACTAATCTCAGGAACTACTGGTTGGAATTGAAAAAAAATATGTTGGATAGTCCATTTATCGAGGATGGTAATACGCTATATAACATCACGCTACGACCAATAGGGGCGGCGCATAAATGAAAAATGTTGCAAAAACGGGGAAAAAAAATTTCCTTTTTGAGAGCTTCCGTTGCGTGCTCTGCGTAAACACTTTAAAGTTAAAAAAAAAGCCGCGACTACATATGTCTATCTTTTAAGATTGACTCACTATAACCATTTTTAATCAAATTTGTTCATTTGCGAAAGAGTTTTATCAACATCTATACTTAATATTATAAAGCTGAAGAGTTTATTTGTTTGTTTGTAGGGTAGGTACGGTAGGTAGGTAGATAGATAGCCAGTTGACGAGAGCGAAGTCGCGGGGGTCAGCTAGTAATATATAAACACGTCTTCATAAGTTTGCCAGTTTTTTTGCAAACGACAAACAAATACATACACAGTACACGCGAACTATCTCAATAATTACACAAACGAAACTGGAAAATGAATACCTACATTTTATTTTATTTCGAAACTTTCGAAATACGCAATATATTTCGTAATTAAAGTTTACAACACACCACTGAAATGTTAATAAGTTATTTCCGCAGCCATGATTGCAGTTTGCAGTACGATTGCACGATTAAAAGGTTTAATTGTTCCCTGATTGCGGTTTCAGGTTATAAGTATTTATAATAATAATACCAGCATGTAACTGTCCCACTGCAGGGCAAAGGCCTCTTCTCATACAGAGAAGGCACGAGCATTAATCACCACGCTTGCGCAATACGGGTTGGCGATTTCAGACTTATATTAACTACAAGCTGTACCCGCGGCTTGACCCCCATATTTACCTACCCTACTTTGCTATAGTAGTCACAGCGGATCTTTGTGTCTCAGAAGTAGGCTGCAAGCCCCTGCGCAGTTGCTATTTTTGTGTCAATGTTGAAGTAGAAGATATCATTGTATAACTACCTCTTTCACTCGCACGGCTTACGTTTGTCGCATCGTCCTATCTCGCTTACTCTATGCAGTATACTCGATGAAAAACTGTATCTTGCGCAATGGTTCGCAGAGCTAACTTCAGAAACACAAAGATCTGTTGGTACTGTATCTACCTAGCAATTTTTTTTCCGTGGAGAATCTTCATTATCAAGTCCGTTATCAAGAAAATGACGTCAAATGCACAACGCCATCTATCGAATATGGATTTCAACTCTCCGAGTATCTGAATTGCGTTTTTTGTGATATTTAATTTCTCACTTTAAATTCATGTAACTTTTGATAGCGTTAACCGATTGCGATGAAAAACAAAGTAAATACTTCAAGTTATGCACATTTTTTATGTAAGTATAAAAGTTATCTAAATTGGTTTCGTACATTTTGCGTGATGCGTGCACGACTAATCAGACAAAAATAAAAAAATATAATGGGTTCTGTTGGTTAGTCTTTAACACACTGGCAATTTTTTTTTGGAAATATTATCGATGTACAAAAACGACTTTTTTAAAGATTTATTATATGTTTTGATAAGTCCAGGTTTTCTCACGATGTTTTCTTTCACCGTTTTCAGCGTTGTCCAATATAAACTTAGAAATAACAAATATGAATATGAAAAAGTTACATTGCCCGGATTTAAACCCATGACCCCAAGCAAGAGAGGCGAGATCTTTAGCAACTGGGCCACCTCGACACAATTGTTTACACGACAACAATAAGACAAGTGTTAATTTAAGTTTAATGAGAAGCTTCGTAAAAAAAAAATAATGTTCGGTATTTTCGCTGAGTTCCGGCGAGCAAGATGTTTCTCAGAATTGATTTTGTAAACCGATTTTCATTTCATAGTTTTTAAACTTTATTTTAGTATTCCATATAATTTTTTAGTCTGTTATAAATAAAAAAAAAATCCGTTTAAATCTAACCAGTTCTATAAATCTAAGTCCAATTTAAAACTTTTTAAACATTAGGCGAAAAAAATAGTTTTGAATAAATATCAACTTAGAAAAAAATTGCCATCACTTCCGCAAAAAATTCTAAAGGTCACTAAAACTATTTATTAAATAAAACAAAATCCTATAAAATAGTCATTATTGAAAACCAACACTACCTAAGAAAATAAAACAATAAAATAAAAAATATATTTAATAAAAAGTCCAAAAAAACAAATCAATAAAATAAACAAATTCTATCCTTCCTAATTCAAACTCACGGTCGTTCCTCGTCGGGTTCATCTTCATCATCGGCATCGCGATCCGGCTTGCGGCAGCCTATGAGGCGCCAATACGCCGCCATCTCCATCATGGTGAGGCCGCTGTGTTAACTTGCGGAGTGATCGCGATGAACTAACAGCCCTCGCAGCGAGAGCGATGCATCCACCCCACACCCTGCCTGCGAGAGGCCCGCGGTGCAGGCTGACCACTTAAATTTCCTCCTACACCTACTGTTACCAGTATTTCTCGAACATACCTTATCATAACGAAAATATACCTTATTTATGATTTTTTCTCGTTATAATTTATTTTGAGTTCCCGATAGTTTCGATATTGATCCTTCGTCCTACACAAGTTAGCCTTTATGCACAGTCTACACGCGTAACTTGAATATTTTTTTCCTTCGATATTATCAATTAAATTATTTATTAATCTTTGCTGAGGATAGGAAAGTGCTATTTACCAGGCCCCTCAGAAAGTATTGCGAAAAAAAGTTTTTATATATGGGAGACTGGCCAGTTATAATGTTTTTCGAAAATATGATTATTTATAAGTAAAAATAAGTAAGTTCCAATTTCAAAAATTCCCTCCACATTTTTTGCGAGTTAATTCAAAGTATTGTGTCTCACTGAAATATGGATCTGCGCCGGGAACATTTTAGAGCTATGATTTTATACGATTTCAAGTGTCGCCTGAAACCGGATGAATCGTACGATAGACTTCAAATGGCATTCATGGATGAAGGCCCTTCCAAGGCAACCGTGTATCGTTGGTATAACGAATTCAAGCGCGGTCGACCAACTTTGGGGGATGACGAAAGAAGCGGTCGCCCTTTGACGGCTGTTACCGAAGAAAACGTGAAAATTTAATCCAAGACAATAGGCGAATTACATATCAGGAGATTCAACACATATTGAAGATTGGATCGGGAAGCGTTCACGAGATTCTACACAGCCATCTTCGCGTGAGGAGGATAGTATCACGCTGGGTGCCGCACAACCTCACCGATGCTCAGAAGCAGGCCCGGGTGGAATGGTGCCGTGATATGCTTAACAAATTTGAAGCAGGCTCGTCTCGGCGTGTTTACGACATCGTTACAGGTGATGAGTCCTGGATTTATCAATACGACCCAGAAACCAAGCGCCAGTCGACTGTTTGGGTGTTTCAAAATGAGCCAACGCCTACCAAAGTGAAGCGATCTAGAAGCGGGGGTAAGATTTTGATCGCTAGCTTTTTTAATTTGACTGGCCACTTGGTATCAATTCCCTTACGGGATCAAAGAAGCATTAATGCCGAATGGTATACTACCAAATGTTTGCCAGAAGTTTTCTCTGTTATAAGCAACAAGCGACCAAACACAGGGCTCCGCGGGCTACTGCTCCACCACGACAATGCACCTGCGCACACCGCACTCAAAACGAGGGACTTCCTGGACAGCACGCCAGTCAAACTCATGGGTCACCCTCCTTACAGCCCTGATCTAGCACCGTGTGACTTCTTTTTATTCCCAAAAATAAAAAATCTGCTCAAAGGGATACAATTTTCGTCGCCGGAAGATGCGCTGGCTGCGTTCGAGCAGGCTGTAAACGAGGTGTCTGCGGCGGACTGGAAAAAGTGTTTTGAAAACTGGTTTAGGCGCATGAATCTTTGTATAGAGGCTGGTGGCAAGTACTTTGAAAAGATTTAATAAAAATATATGTACGTATAGAACAATTTTTTTTAGTTTCGCAAAACTTTCTGAGTGTCCCACGTATATCGTTTATTTAACGCTGATTTATATGCAGACTTTAATTTTTAATGTAGAAGTTACTCGTGTGAAGATAGTTCAATGTCAGAGTGCACGTTTCGTAGGTTGCATTATTAATTTGACACGTATTATATTTTCCTTGTAGGTAATATTGTAGAAACTATGTTATTCATGTTGATGGTTTATTTCCTTACGTGGCTTGATACTGCAGGCAATAAATATATGATTATGCTTAAATTATAAACTTAAGATATTGCTTATTTGAAGCTCTACATTCTCATTATGCCCTTATCCTAAGGGCAACCTCATTATGCACCATTTTTTAGGGATCCGTACCCAAAGAGTAAAAACGGGACCTTATTACGAAGAATCCACTGTCCGTCTGTCTGTCTGTCCCAGGCTTGTATCTCATGAACCGTGATAGCTAGACAGTTGAAAATTTCACAGATGATGTATTTCTTTTGCCGCTATAACAAAAAATACTAAAACAGAATAAAATAAATATTAAAGTAGGGCTCTCATACAACAAACGTGATTTTTTTGCCGTTTTTTTGAGATAATGGTACGGAAGCCTTCGTGAGCGAGTCTGACTCGCACTTGACCGTTTTTTTTTGCAATAAGTGGTTTGCAAAAAAACGCATTAGTATGTGATGTAACATACAGTCAAATCCGTTTAAAATAACGTTGAAGGGACCGTTCAAATGCCGTCGTTGTAACCGACAGTCGTTATAAATGTATACAATTGCACATAGGTCCTTAAACGGAACATTTATATTCCGTCGTGATATCCAGTTCGTCGTTTTAAGCGAAGTCGTTATAAACGGTTTTCAGTGCAGTTTCATCAAAAAAGAAAATTGAGTATCTACTGAACCAAAGTAAAAAATAGTAGTTTTGCGACGGTAACCGAAATACTGGCACAGAAAAATTGGCACAGTTCTCTTCAGCGCGGTTTTGTTGGATGTTGTAAAACTTATAAAATCTTTTTTTTAGTACACGCTACTTGTGAATGAATGCGCTGGCTTCGAGTGGATTGGAGAGCGAATTCCGGGGATTAATACCTAATAGATGCGTAGGCCGCGCTTCAACTATTTCATAACTGAAAGGGATTCAAATATTAAACTTGCGATTCATGTTTTAAATTGCACATTTCAGAGGTTTGTGCTTGATTGGGGATTCAATTCACAGGTGATGTGACATGTGTGTGCTAGTGCAAAGTTCATTGGATTTATGGGTTATGCAATCGTTTGTTTTGGGACAATGTGAAAGAGAATACCTAATAGGGAACAAACTGCATAGAGCCATCAAAATTATGCATCAAACGTTCGCCAGAGAAGTGGGTTAGTGTATGTTAGTGCAGCGGCAATTTGTCACGAATTATGAACAACAGTGACCATTACACGTTTCAGAAGGAAATTTAATAGAGCAATAAATGGTAGTACAAGTGTATCGTTGTTTGAGGCGTAAACTTCGATTGGAACAACAGTGTGCGAGTGCGGCGCTCCAACGCACAAACATTGGACTGCGCAATTTACCGTATTGGCTGTTCGGTTATTAACAAATGCAATTCATTAATGAGATGACGAACTGAGTTTTTGGAAAGGACGACTACCTTGCTGGATCTATGGCACCTTTCAAACCCCATACACATAAGCGTTCCCACATTAACAAGTCGACGAATAAACACGTAAACAACTACGTATATCTGCATCGTTATGCAATGCCGGGAATGTATTAAAACACAATGTTTAAAATACTCTCACTTCTAAAATTAGGTGATATATTCAAAATGTCGACGACATAATATCGTGTGAAGACCAGTATTTCCCACTTAACGTGTGTGTTTGTACGTTTGCGTATTAACAGAGTTTCCAGCCAGCCTCTAAAATAAGGTTGTGCTATTATTAGGCGAGTGCTGAGAACGCTTTGGTAAATCATAATAAATAGAAACACGCGTAGGCACGGCGCAGTGACAACACTTTACAGCTAATACGGACGTACGGAACTGTTTCAGAACGCGTTTATATCAGAAACTTTATAGGTATTGCAATCTTTGCAAGGAGATTGAAAGCTGTCTGTCTTAAAATAAGATGGATGCAATCTGTGTGGATCTCAGTTCCGTATACGGGATACTAAAGTGATGTTTAATGTCAGTTTAGTAAACAGCCGTGGATTAAGGCCCATCCCCTCTCTCTCATTGAGCCTATGTCCCAGTAATGGGAACATTAAAAGAATGATGATGATACCAAATGAAAATTGAGACATACGACAATATCATGCGATACTTTCAGGGTTTAACAGTGATGTCAGAACTTCAAGGCATTCGTGCAATTTTAGCAGACTTTAATACTCTATCCAAGAAATGTGATGTTTTCAGCATGTAAACAATATGTATGGAAACGTTCACACACACAGACGGGCAGTTGCATCTAGTTCATAGAACTCACATATAAGGGGTATATAGCAGTACTGAGTTTCGTGTTTGCTTGAATATCTGGTATATTTTGATAGAGATCGATTAGTTTTGGTTTCAATCAGAACTGATTTCGCTTTGCAGAGTTAGTAACGTAAATATTGCATACTATTACAAAATGAGATATGTGTTATTAGTTGCCCGACTTTGGATAATGAATTGGCTTTATGAGATGCGCTTTGGAAACACAGAGTTAAAAAATAACGTAGAGTTAAAATTAGAAATAATGTACGACTATCAAATCAATGATAAAATATTAGTATTTTCAAGATATTTTTTTACGAAAAGTTCAAGAATTAGGGCACTGTTAGTTTCCTCAAGATGAATATACATTGCCGACTTACGTGCCAGTTAATTCGGGAGTGCAGTGAGTGACCAGCATTCTTCGCGACACATTTAGATGACACGCTAGCGCGCTGTTCAATGTCGGTCGGGCACCCGCTCGGTATGTTTTCAAGGTTTCATTAAAATCAGTTCAATTGTTTGGGCGATTAGCGCCTAAATATAAAAGTAATGTGTTAATTGTGTGCGTTTGTTTGTGTTGGCTTGGCGGATGTCATACTGATGATATGGATACGGTAACATACTTGATATCTATAGATATGTTGCATAGAATTATTAACAATTTAATGAGCACATTTGCATTATTTAATTAATGTCGTCACAGTCTAAATAAACTGAGATTCGCTAAAAATCGTAATACTAAATCTTTCTCCCTTTTTAGTGTCACATACCTACATAAACATCTCCATCTATCATTTTACGATCTTCAACGTATTCAAATCTCCGCTGAGACAAAAACAAACACATCACGCATCCATCTGCAATATTTTCGAGCGCCATTTTTAATTCGTCGTATTGACGTGGCCTGTCACTCCAGCGACACGGAACATCCTACTCAAAACACTGTCAATAATTATATTTCTGAGTAATTTCTTCAGAAACGAGTGATTTTTCATTTCCTTTATAACTCTAATGTGTTGTTTCCTCAAGTTCAGTTCAACTTAAAAAAAAATCTCCTGAGGTAAATTATGATGGATGGAATTGAACTTGAAATTTTTATCAGGTGAGGGTAGTTAGGAGCCAGTCTTATTGCGATTGATCATTGTAGTTGTCACTACCTTGGAACTGAATGTCAAAGTCAAAGCTTTATTATTAGACCAGTCATAACACCTGAGAGTACAGTGTAGAAAATTTATCAAAATGTTAAGATCGGAAGTGTTAAAATCTTTGAACGTAGAAAGTTAAAGGAATTGTTATTATGATTAATGATTTGTTTAGGAAGCAACAAATATTTGCGGAGGTTGAAAATGTTATCAAAATGAAAAGGTCAGCAAAATTTTGTAGTGCACTTGATCTTGAAATCTTCTCCACGTGAGTGTTCAGAGAGTTAGGGAATTGTTCTTGTTAAGATTGATCATTTGGGAGTACCCGATAGTTGCAGAGTTCAGTAAAGTTATCAGGTCAGTTGAAATTTTTAGTAGGAATTTGTAGGGAACTTGAAATCTTTACCATGTGTGGGTCAAAGAGTTCTTATTTTGATTTATCATCTGGGAGTACAGCGTTGCAGCGTATGAAGAGGTCAGATGAAAAGGATTTTTTTAGTATCAGTAAACTTGATCCTGAAATTTGTCCATGTGAGGTGTCAGAGATGTATCATTTGAGAGTACCGTATAGTTGCAGTGTTCCAGAAAACTTATCAGGTCAGTTGAAATATTTAGTGAACTTGAAATGAGTTCCACGCAGAAAGGAAGTCTTAGAAATTGTTTTTATTGTACGAGTATTTGTAGGAAGCATCAGATTGTTGCAGTGTTGGAAAATGTAATCAAAACGCTCAGCTGAAACTTTAAGTATTTGTGAACTTGATCTTCAAATTTTTCTACATGTGGAGTCAGAGAGTTAGGATTTTTCTTATTGTGATTGATGATTTATTTAGAAAGTGTACCTTATAATTTATGTCCTAGATATAAGATATTATAGATTTGTAATATGGGAAAATAAGAGCGGTTTCAAAAAGTTTTCGTAGATATTTCTAATTTTATATATATTTCATGTTTTAAAAATTATTTTCTCAGGGTGTAATAAACCGACACTTGAAGGAGTTCTCAAATGTGAGTCATTTAAAATGTCGTAATGACGACGGTTTACGATGCAGACATCCGCCAGCTCATGAATGATGGAAATATGGAGAATTTCTCTAGGGTATGAGCGTATCTGACTCAGGAGAAAATGTTGCACTCGAAAATCTTACATATTATTATTATGCTGAGTTCTTACAACGTTTGTGGTACACATAACCCGCTTTGTTACTACAGAAGACAGAAAAATTTAGAAAACAAACGCGTTGAATTGGGTTCTATAGTGTTCAATAGTAGTGATACAGCATAATGCCAACGTAATAGTTTCATCATTGAACAATTCTTCAGTAGTGACTGAAATAATTTGAACGAAATAATAAGAAGCCGAATTTTTAATACAAGAAACATATACATATACCGGTTTATTTGTTTTGCTTAGCAGACTAATATTCTGATTTGAAGTCAGTGAAAAATGGAAACATTTTCCGAAAACCGAACATTATCCCCAATAGGGTCTAACCTTGAACAGTAGAGATTTCTCGTTTCTTGTTCAAAACTCAAAACTTTACTAGTAAGCATTACAAACAGAATGTTTAATGCATCACTGGAGAGAGTAGCTAGGTACTTATTTTCCGCAGAAAATTCAGGGTTATTGTTTCATCTTATTGTATAATTCTGTATTCAAACGGAATTGTATACAGAGTGTTTTTGTTACACAGTGTAGCCGATTCGTGACAGTTCGCGAGCTGCGGGTCTTAGAACACCGCCAGTTTCACTAAGCTGTCGTATAAGCGGTCTTATGACGCAAATACACTGTGTACCAAGATTTATATACATAGCTGTATACATAAATTATGTTATGATTTTTATCTCGGGCTTAATAATTTTGAATTGGAATTTGTAGATATTTATATTTCGTGCTGAGCTTGCTTGAGTGTGCAACTATGTGTTCAGTTCAGTTCGTGTCTTGCTAGCAGTTATTAGTTAATCGAATAGTTTTTAATTCTGAGTAAAGTTAACACTAGTTGTTGAGAGAAACGATTTGGCATTCCTAAAATCAATTTAATTGCTGCAATCCGTTTCATCTCCATTTCAAAAATACGATACAGAATAAATTGAGCTTTTATAAAACGAGCATGATACATTAGTATAAGTACAGTTGAAACTATAATTCTCGCAGGAGAATGCAATATCCCTTCGTTTTCGCCACAAATTTGTAATTTCACGGTTGTAATAGCTAATCTTGCAGCTGTTAATGACGTGCGACCTTATTCCTTAAGTGGAGGAGGAATGTTGGGATAGCACGAGGGGAGAAGAGACACTATCGACCCATTTCTAATTAAACTAGGTAGTATCTTCAGGTGACAGGTCAGTGACGTAAGCAGCGACATGGCGAGACTAGTCTTTAACAAATGTTGCAGCGGAATAGACAATGTTGTTGTTGATAAGGGCAGAGTGATTGTAATGACCGGGGTTCCAGTAAACTGAATGTTGAAATAAACACATAGGCACTTTTAACAATTTTACTTGGCAACACGTTTTAAATTTCCTTACTATCAAAATATTATAACACCTTAACATCTAAATAACGGAAAGTAAATAAAAATAATATATATATATATAAAACAAAATCAACAAAAACGAAATAAAGAAATATAAAACAAAATAGCATCTTCAACAAAGCGGTCATTACATGATGATAGTGTAGAATATAATATTATTTATAGTTGAGGGTTGTGTTTAGTGCAACTCTAAATTGGTCTAAAAAATTACATATTATATACAAACTAATAATTATTATTTTGTACAAGCGAGTATAAATACGAGTAATAGGGAGGGAAAGAACTCATAGGGCATATTTTTTTTGTTAGCCTCGCTGTCATTGAGAAAGGGATCCAAAATACTGCTAGCATTGCACGTTGAATGGTAATGCTGATTCTTTGTGATGCTGAATAAAGCCAAACAAGGCCACATTGTTAGTTGTTTTTTTTAAATAAAACTGGGGCCGTACTATACCTTGTCAACGCCATCATGATTCCATGGAAAAGAGATGTTGCTCTTCGTCCTGTCCTTCTCTCTCACAGTGTGCAGTGGAACCATGATAGTTTTTAGATTAGATTTAATTTAAAACGTCTTGTTTTTTATCGAAGCTTTTATTCAGCTTCGCAGCTTTGAAGATTTGAGCTAGAGAGTGCTGAAGAACTTCTTCGTGGTATATCTAAGTTGAAACTTTGTGTGGTCATTCAGTTAAGATTAATTCATCTATTTGGAAGACCTGACCCAGATTTTGAAGCCAAGATTGTCTCGAGTTAGTACTTTTGGCGGTCGCAGGTATTGTCTCAAACTTTGGTAACATTAAGATTTGATAGTAAGACGTTATTTTAATAAAGGTATTATGCTGCAATTTAGAAGATTTTTTAATTTGTGGTTTTCTTGTGTCTACCTTCAATACGCACTGTGCCCGCGTGTTCTATCTATCACTGAGTGTAGGCCTGTGTCCCAGCTGTGAGAATATTATGGGCTTACTATATTTATGGTAATTCTAGCTTCTGCCAGCAGTTTCACTCGCGTGAATATAGAACATTATCCCGAGGGAAAATATACCCGGAATAAGAAGTATCATAATATGTGTTATTCCTGACTATAATCTATCCCCGTGTGAAATTTCATCCAGATCCTAACAGCCGTTCTGGCGTGAAGAAGTATCAAACACACTTACAAACTTTCGCCTTTATAATATTAGTCTGATAGAGAGATGCCAACAAAATATCGAGTAAAATCAACAAAATCTGTACCTAATTAACATTAATATACGTAGGCGAAAAAAATCTCCTCTATGTAAAAATCATCAACAGAATTACATAAGTTTTCCCATTGGGCAACGGTGTGAACAGGCAGAAACTACAGAACGCCACCTGCTGGGATCCTTACATAATCCTTTTGCTTTGTCTATGTTCAGCATATTAAGTATAATTTATATAACCGTTTTCTGAAACAGGTTATGAAATAGTTGAATATTAATAAAGATTTTTCAATCTCATCGCATCTCAGCGGGGGCGGGTCGACAGCAAAGCACGCTGATTGGCTAATCTCTTTACAGCGGCTTGAGTGGTCTTCGCTAGCTCGCGCCGGCACGAGATGAGATTAAATGAAACCTTTAACAAGGTGGCTTCTTCTAACAGTTATTAATTTATGAAATTGTTGAGGCTCTAGACAAGTGGAACACGATGCTAGCAAAGCCGATAGTCGATATGTCAAAATGTAAGGGACTGATCACGTGTATTTGTGTGTCTGTCTATGGCATCATAGCTCCAAAACGGATAAACCGATTTTGATTTAGTTTTCACTTCAGCAGCGAGAACAAATAATCTAAAGGTAAAAAATACTACTTGGTAATATTTAAACCACATGTACCTATATTTGTAAAAATTAAAAGTTAAAAGTAAAATTATTGCAGTTTTGCAAATTAAAAGTACCTTCCAGTTTTGTTTGGAACCAATGGAACCGATATTGTTGTTTTACCGACTTCAGTTTGAGTATTCACTGATTCGCTTTTTACATACTGCTTCAATTCTTCCGGTGTTAAATTGCAGACATCATCACTGGATTCACTCATATTTATTTATTATTATTTTAATAATATCCAACGTGTATCGCACTTTGTAGCTAGCGAACAGAAGAAGAAAACAATAAAAATTTAAAGCCCGCTATTTTTTAAAGATGCGTTCGGAAATTGCACTATTACTAAATTATTCTGTCACAATAAAGATTGTTAAAACTTAAATAATTATGTAGATACATGATAAACTTCGTATTTTTTACTTCAACATCTCTTTATTTGATTATAAAAAAATATAATTCGATTATTAAGAGAAAAGTATAATAATTACATTTAAACCTTGATTTGAAATTTTACAGATGACGTGTTTCCGAACGTTTTATTGTTGGTTCCTTTTTTGAGCCAATTATATATGGAATTTGAAAATCGAACTTCGAATCGACTTGTTTCTATCTCTCGCTCTTTTCGTATCGAAGTGAAAGTGACAGAATAAAGTGAAGTTCAAATCTTTCGAATGTTGTGAGTAGACCCAGCACTGACTCGGCATTTAAAAAAAATAATTAAAAAGTTACTTTGTCTCACGCTCGCAGCCAAATCGAATTTTGCTCACTGTCTTTAAGCAGCAAAACCTGCTTGTTTGAGGTGCTGAGGTGAAAAATCATTTTTCGTGTATGTATAATGTGACATTAAAATTTGAATGGACTACCTATAGTAACGTTCAATTGGTATACCTACCTAGGGATTACATTGATTTATTGATTGTGCTCTTAATCTGATACTCTCAACTCTTTGAGTAAGTGAAGAAGCACTGAGAGCCTATCTCAATGATTGGTGACAGCTCCTAGAGACGATACTAGTGTTTCGAATGACACTGTACGTTTGTTCAAACACTGTACGTTTCATAACAGACTTGAAAGCCTTTGCAGGCAAGACGTTTGTCCATTTGTCTGTTTGTTCCTTTGAGGTGAAAACAAGAGCTTTCTAGCGTGCTGCACAGTTGCCGGCTAATCCATTAGGGTAAATTAATGGTACCGTGACCTTAACCATGAGAGTTGGAGCCTGTGAGACATGGTCTTAATGTCTCTGGAACCTAGATGATGCTGGTTTCAAAAGCGACGAGTCACTTCGTAATAAGAGCTACATAACATGTACATAACGAACGTGACAAACAATGATAACAAATCTGCCCAACACACAACTCCGCCTGAATGCAGTTAGTTAGCACTTTTGACGTCCCTTCATATGCAAATAAAAACGTTTTTACATTTCAACAACTGCATTTCGCTCTTTATTAAATAACCCTTACAAACGTGGTAATGAAGAGCGAACGCCAACTGAGAGAGCAGACGCCATTAAAATTTATATTTCAACTTCGCGAATTGAAATTGTATTAAGGATTTTAAACTGGTTGAACACAGTTTCCGTTTTATTGCAGAATTCAGTAGCCACGACTTCTGGCGCAGTCACAAATTAAATCAAAATCTTCACTGGAATCACTTATTTTTCAGAGAGAGAGAGAACAGTGCTGTTATAATTTACTTAGATACCCACTTCCGAAAAGGCTTGTGAATTTTTTCCTTTCAAGAAATAAATGGCAAATCTTACTACTCGATTTGACAAGCAAACCATTATTATTGCCATAATCGGTGTTTTTAAAAGAAAAAGTCATCGTGGACTATTTCTATCAACATAAGTAGTTCAAACCTTAGGGCACCATAAAAGAAAAGCTTGACGGTGAGAGACAATGTCTTAGAGAAGCAAGAGTAATTTTGAAGGGGGGTAGGGAAAATACAACGGACTCAAAATATATGGACCTGAAGTCGGAGTAGTCGGATATAAGCGAGCATTTTTACGAGAAACAAACAAAAGCTCAGGAATGAATGAGGGACGGTCCGGAACTCGCGGACGAGCGACGCAACGCGGCGCCGCTATCTTGCCGAGGCATTCATGCAGGCATGTCTATTTATTTTTAAGCCGGCCCACCCCGGCTTCGCACGGATGTAATTTAAAAAAAAAGCCGTGCAAAGCTGGGGCGGGTCGATTTTTCTTTGTCAAAGAACCCTAAGAATGACTGTTCTAAACGATTACAACGTACACGGTCTGCTAAATACATAACAGTTCTTTATACATACATAGATTGCATTATAAGCGGTCTCTTGTTCCTTTCGAAAGGGGCAACGACGGACGGGGCGATTGTTCAAGCGAAATCGAGTTAAAAGGAGCAAACTCGATTGCGCTGGCACATTTGCTACTTCGCTGGATGCGGTACAATGCGGCGAGTTAGATAACACAAATATCTGGAATGGTGGAATGAGGCTCGCAGGCAAGACGTGGCATTCATACTGAACATTGTGGTCACTGATTGTTTGTACTGTTCCAGCGATTTGGAGCAGTAGAATTTGTGCGGCATGATGCGTGTTTATTGACTGGAAGATTTTGAACCTTTGTTGGCTCTGCGGCTCTAATCAAAGCGAAATTCTCTCAGCGATAAAGATAATCGAAATACCGAAATGTAAGGGCGTGATCACGTGGCTTGCCCAAATACTTTTTACTTTTTGAGATTTGGTATCATAGGTAACCACTTGGCCTAGGCCTTTTTTACAAGCTTTTTATTAACTTGCAATGTATTTATGTATGTGTGTTCAGGTCAAATCTTGCAACTAAATTTTAAAGCTTTTATCCTTATCCGATTAAGATGAAATTTTGCATAAACGTTTGGTTTGAATGACAATGCACGGTATGCTGAAAAGCTTGAGTAAGAAAAAAAAAAAAAAATTGGAAAACTTTTAAAGGTTCTAGACAAAAGACCAACTAAAGCGTCGCGATAGCGATTGAAAAAAATACAAAAGTATTTGGGAATGACCAGCGTTTTGTAAACGTCACGCTAATAGAATGCCATTGCTGATGGTATTTAATCTAGAGATTTTTTTCCGCCTAATTTCCTGTTTATGGTTCCGTACCCGAAGGGTCTAAACGGAGCCCTATTGTTGTCACTCACTTGTTGTCCGTTATCTGTCACAAAATTTTGTGCCGAAGAATTTTTTAAGTTCCTATTGACCTATGAACTTGGGTGATAATGTTTATTATCACGTATATTTTACTAACAAATACCAATATATTCTACATTTGGTACGGAACCCTAAATATGCCAAATGCCAGCTTGATGCACTAGAGTCGATCGATAATCGGGCCAAGAGGCTCATCAATGAGGCACTGGTTGAGTCAAAGCTTTGAACATCGTCGCCGAGTTGCCAGCTTGTCGGTTTTTTATCGGTTGCATTTCGATGAGTGTGCGATGGAATTACATGATTTAATTCCGGCTAGCCCGTATCATCATCGGATTACAAGACGTACGGCGATGCGCCATCGGTACATGGTGGAAAACCCACTTATATAATAGTTTTGGAAATACTTGAATTAAGTGTACAGCTTAGGGGTAAAATAAAGAGTTGCATTGTCGGTTTTGAGGTTGATTCCTTTAGTTCATGCGGCGCATGCAACCAGATTACTCACAACAAACGCGTAAACTGTTTATAAGTTACTCACTCACGTTAGCGACTGCGAAATGAAAGGAAACTTCGCGGAGGGATCCCACATCTAGAAAGTACTTCCATACGGGTTAAGACAGGCCTTTCTTTGTCTTGTAATTCCCATGGGAACGAGGGTGAAATGTCGGTCCTTTCTGTGATTTTATTATCTCGAGAAGGATCAATACTTTTGTCCTGTGCATCTGTGAATGGAACTGGTTTGAAACGTCCGGTTTCCAAGTCTGGACTTTCAGAATGAGATTTTGCAAAGTTGTGGAGAATCTGGAAAGTACTTTCATCTGGGTTTAGGCAAGCATTTCTCTGTCTTATAATGTGGGAACCAGTGTTAAATTTTGGTACTTTTGTTCTTAGCTTTTGTGAATCTGTCTGACCAAACTTGGAATCTAGCCTTTTAGAACCAGATTTCGCGCAACTGCGCACAACGGTGTTGTTACGCAATTCGCCTGGGGTGTGAGCTACCCCCCATGGACGGCGATAAGCCCAGCATCTATAAATTATTATTAATTGATGGCGACTCGTAACGACCAAATAAACGGCTCGTAATGGATTCAACGACTGTTCCGCTCTTATTACGCTCATTTGTGTCATTAACTTAATTAGATAAAACATTTTCAATTTGATTAATGATTGCTGGAACAAATTAGTGGACTTTGACAGTTGAAGTGACTAATGGTTTTATATCAATAAGGATTTTTAATGAATGCATTAACAGTCTGCCCTGTTGGTCGAGTGGTTGCAAGCGCGACAGCTGAGCATCAGGTTCTGGGTTCGATGCCAAAGTTGAGCAAAGTGTTATAGGGTTTTCCTGCCTGTAATTTCTCAGCCTTGGTACCTGGTTCATGGCAATAGGTTTGCGAAATGTAGGTACTTTATTATAGGTGAATCTTTGCCGAGACCTTTCGGGAGTACAGGCGTGAAGTTGTGTTATTTTATGCATCGACAAATTAAAGTGCTGCTAGTCTTTGGGAAATATTAACAGTGGACATCGATGTGTAAGAGTGTTTTGAAGCCATATTTTAGTTTAGTTTATATTTAGGCTTAGTTAGTTAGTTGTTTTTGATTTAAGTGTATTATGTGTGTAGTTATAGTTAGTAAGGTTTTTTTTAGTTAGTCTAGCGGTTGCAAGCGATATACTGAGGTCTTGGGATCGATTCCTAGGTCGGGCTAAGTGTTATTGAATCTTTATAGGCTTGCTCCCTGCTCCACCTCTGCCTAAACCTTCGGAGATTACGGGCGTGATGTTATGTTATGTAAAATAAACAACAATATGTTATGTTCAACATAAATAAATAGATATGATGATTACAACAATAATTAAGCTTTTTCAGTCACTAAGGCGTACCTAAAAGTTAAAAACGGAACCCTATTACTAAGACTCCACTGTCCGTCTGTCTGTCTGTCTGCCACAAGGCTGTATTTCATGAACCGTGATAGCTAGACAGTTGAATTTTTCACAGATGATGTATTTCAGTTGCCGCTATATCAACAAATAAAATATATATTTAAGTGGGGCTCCCATACAACAAACATGACTTTTTTTAACTTTTTTTGCGATAATGGTACGGAACCCTTCGTGGGCGAGTCCGACTTCGCACTTCAAAAACCAGCGAAGTCCGATTTCCGCACTTGGCCGGTTTTTGATCTGTAGTTAACTCAAGCAATGGTTTAATAAGCTAACCAATGGTTTAAAAAATTGGTAAATCGCATTTGTTCGTCAATTTTTAGTCTAACAAAATGTCAAATAATTAACTCTTCAACTGATTTAACCATTTACGAGGCTAGCAACTGAAAAAATGAATTTATGCCGAAATTTGCAACCATTGGTTAGCATATTTAACCATTGGTTAAGTTAATCGTTTAAAATTTCGGTAAAATACGCGTTTTCATAAATTGATAGCACAAAATCTGGTCAAGTAAGGTGAGGAGTTAATTATTAGACAACAATTGATGTAAAAAAGCGCTTTATCGGAATTTAACCATTGGTTGAGTTAAATACGTATAAAAAACTGGGTCTTAGTCATAACTAATGGTCTGTTGATTCACAAGAGACGTCACCGTATTAAATTATTGATAACACATAGCCTAGAAAATCCTCCGCTTAGCACTGGAGTGCTGCCCTAGTGATGTCTTTGCACTCTATCAAATTAACTGCCGTACTTCATAAAGATATAACAATAAAAACGTGTGAAACATATTGTTAGCGAACTATCGCAATATACACAATATCAATCAACATCGTTTGAAACGTTTACGTTACTCTCCATATTCCTCTCCGTGTGTTATCCTCAATATCACAGCACACTGTTCAAGCTTCATATACTTCCATCAACAAAGTAACGGAAGCCCCCATCGTTTTTAATATTGCGACTGAAATTCCGGCAAATCATCTCGCGTCGATAGAACATCAATCTTTTTCCAAAACACATGTTATCGAGGCCATACTCGTATACAATCAATGCGTATGAAATAGTAGTGACTACTGCTGCTAGTGAAGATGTTATAATAATAAATGCAAGGACAGCAGTGGCTGACGATCGTAAGACCCACGTTGAAGTCAGCTTTAAAATGGAATCAAACGGAATAAGAGCGAAACTAGCGGATCAGCGAGCGGATGTAACCGCACGCGGGCTTCCAGGGGGGAGCGATGCAGCGCAGAGATACAGTTGAGCCTACTATTTATTGGCTTTTACGGGTAGCAGCCAGTAAGAATATAAACTCCATAATATCAAATGAATTGTTTTTACCCCCAACAGTTCGCAATATTTCAAAGATATCAAACGAAGCGCTCGTTAAATGTGTATGGACAACTAAAGATTAATTGATATAGATTTGTGTGAGTTCACTATAAAGTAATCCACATACATATATCAATTTGATTGAAAAATTTATTGTCTACTAAACCTATTTTATGACCTATATTTCAACGTCTGCGTTTAGCCGTCTGTTGGAGCTGAGAGATGGTTTTATCCACACCAAATATACTACGTTATAAAATGTTGTCAGTGTATAGTGGGCGCCGGTTGGCGTCGACGCATGGCGCGCGCTGGCGCTTGTGCGACATCAACAAATAATCAGAGTAATGCACGGCGATTGGCGCATTAACTCAATCATTTCCGATGACGGCGCGTCGGCGCATGATAGCGAGTGCTCGTGACTCACGCTTGTTATTATAATATCTTTATTGATACCGATTGAGAGCTGTATTTGAACGTAATCCCGCGGATTGTGCCCCACTGCTCGCTGACTCGCACTGCAGAATCCAGCGCGTTACGTTTACGACCTCAATCAGCGATATTTTTACAGCTCCCGGAGATCTGTAGACAAACGATCTGTTGTTGTCCGCTTAACGCCAGAGAGATGCCGCAGAAAGGATACCCATCAATACAAACAACGCTTCGAAATCAACAAAGCTGTGTGCGGCAACAAGAGGAAGCGGGCGAAGGTGTTCTCAGGTACGACAAAGATATATAGCGTAGAGCTACGGCGATGTTACCGTCGGGAGACGTACGGGCGGTAACGTCTTTATCACGGAGATGTATGAATAATGCATAAACGCCGTGGCAATGTAGGTCGAGCGGGAGATGTGATGCGGATAAATGGAATTCCTAAGATGGCACTCACCGGATGTTAGGTCGCAAGGGTTAGTTGTTAGTAGCGGCGCCTGCAGCAGCTAGCAGCTAGCGGCCAGCCCACGCCACTCACCAGCACATGGCGAAGTAATCCATGAGGAAGGCGCGCGTGCGGCGTGTGGCGTGCAGGACGTGTGCGCCGCGTGCCGCCGGCGCAGCTCACATGTATTGTGACGTCAGCGAGACATCCTCACCGCAAACCGCTTTACGACCGATGACTGGCGGTCGCCCCGTCGCTGCCGCGCTGCTTTAGGCCGATGATTCCATGCACAAGCTACTGGCGGTACGTACCTTTGGTCTCCACCTTCCTCTGGGGCCCGGGGGCATTCCTGCCTCGGCCTGAGGACAGGCGTCAGCCCCCATTTCTCGACCAACTCTATGCGAGCAATGGTGGCTGCTCAACGACAATGTGTCATCGGCTCGGAGCTGGTGCGCTGCAGCGGGGACGCGGCGGTGAGGCCGGCTGGCCCGCGGCGCCCCCCGGCCGGCTCGTGGCGCGCGCCGCCCCCGCCACCTTACGAGCGCGCCATGCAGGCCGGTCAGCCCGCGCTAGGCCTGGTCGCGCGCGCCGCTCATCGCGCGCTCAGAGCGGCGGCCGCATCGTGCCCGCACACTGCGGCACGCCCGCACGCGCCGCCCGCGCCCGCCTCTCGCACCGCGCGCCGCGCACTACTTGCGACCTGCGCAACTTTACCGCCGAATTCTACGCCCCGACCGAGCGCGCGTTCGGCCGCGCGAACTTTTATCGCTGTCTATGGACGACTAACGTTAACTAGTATTACGATGATTATGTGAGAACGATTCGATATATATTTTGGATATGTGTGGTATAGCGACCGCCGGCGGCGGAGCGTCTTCGGCAACGGTTCCTTACGTAATGCGTGGCCGGGACGCGTGCGGAGGCGCCTCACCGGGTGCCGCGAGTCATGTCTCGGCGAAGGTCCGCGTGGCGGTCGCAAGGCACGGGCCGACGAGTGTATCGCCGTGGCGCGACGGCGGAATACTGAAGCGACCGCGCGTGCGTGGTCCCGGCGCGCCCGCGTCCCCCCCGCCCCCGTGCCGCCCGCCCCGCGCGCGCCCCGCACGCGTATCGACAGCGCCCGCCGAGCGCCGCAGCGGCCGGCGCGGCGCGGCGTGGCAGGCGCGGGCCGTGCTGCACGCCCGCACCGCGCCGCGCCGCCGCACCGCACGCCGCACCACCGCACCGACGCGCCGCACCACAACACGCAACCCCCTACACACCACTTCCTAGGAAAACATTCGCTTTCCTTGCCCTTATTAGTTCGGGCAGGAATTTAATTCACTTTCCGATTCGCAGACGATATGGGACGCACGCCGGCGTGACGTTGTATGAGGTTACTTATTAGGTAAAACAAGAAGCATGATTCGTACTAGAGATGGTAAAGCTTAGTTATATAAAATGGGTTTACATGGGCTGCGAGTTCCACTCGTGATTTCGCTACCATCGGGCACGGCACAAAGCACGAGTGGCGCCGCGTGCTGCACGCTGCACGTTGCACGCTGCACGGCTCATAAGTGGCAGAGCAGACTGCTCGCCGACGGTTCGCTCACTAACCTAGATCAAAGGCTGCGGTTCGGGAGTGCTACTTGAGCCAAGTAGCCGACCTTCATGTAGAGTGAACAACATTTAATCACATCGTTACGATAGACTTACGGTAGTACCTTAGATTTAAAATGCGACTGTACGAGTAGACTGCATTTCTTATAAACAGTCATAGAAGGCGAGGTGGATCGAATATGCTAATGCTGGAGAAAGTATAAATACTAAAGACAATTTGCTTGTTTGCCAGCTGTATAAGAAAGTCGTTAAGGAACTCTCTTGTTATATTTTAATGGAGGAAAGATATTCGAGATTTAAGCACTGCGTATAGTGTCATTTTATGCTGCTTACATAACAAGTAGCGCGTGATGTAGTTAGTCAGGTCAGAGGCTCGACGTGACGTAAGCGGCGGGGTCAGCAGCCGCTGCGCTGGACGCAATTTAGGAAATTAATCAAGCAAGTCAAGCAACCTGAGCCCGCCTAAGTGGATAGCTATCTGTCCTACATATAGAGCAGACTCGAGCAAGCTTGACACATGCTTTACTTGCTACGACGGAATCTAATAGAGATTTTAGACCGTTTCATTATACGGAATGTGGTAAACATTTTTGGCTTGCCGTGATTTTTTTTTATGCATTACGTTTTTTAATAGTGTAACACGTTTCTGAAATCCTTTTCTATTCCTATATATTCCTTTATAAAACGATCCAATAAATCCTCTGTAAAATTGCACCATCTACAATAGAGAGCGCACAAGAAAACCGATCCCTTTCAACAAATAATTCAGCTCCACGTGATGTCGGCCTGACCTTTACACCCGACGCCTGTAATATCGCCCTCCATCGGTATCGGCGACCCATAGCTTATGACGATGTCACGGGCGCACGACTCACGGGCGCACCTCGCTCGTGTTTATTCCCATCAGTACCTACGCAGTATAGAGAATTCAAAGGAGATGCAAGGTATACTACCCCTATATATTGACCGCTGCGGAATTCAAAATATGCGCTCATATCTTTGCGCGTGCGCGGTGCACAAAACGCGAACAGAATGGACAAATAGACTGGCATTTCACCTGAACGCTTATTATTATTGTCATCTCCGATAAATCGTATTACGCAAGCAAAGAAAATACTGCAATAACAAGCACGGTTGGTAATGACGTTCCTCCATTGAAGGTAGAACATGGCGTATTTTCCCTCCTTACGGTATAAGTAGGGCACGGGGGGAGCCCGCCTGGACTTAAGTGTGTCAGTGCCAGTCGGGATTACGCAGGACCGAATCGATGTTCCTGATCGTGGAAATATTGCATTCCCTGCCCTGACAGACTTTGTACACATAACCTTCACTCATTATTGTTGTTGACAGCTCGTGTTGTCGATAAATAAGCGAAATGAAACGTATCTTAATACTCAAATTAATTTAAAGATACTGTTAAGTTCAGAACCAGTGCTTTCTGCTTTCGGGAATACGTAACACCGACGCCTGAAAGTCAAGTCTTAGTACACGAAAATACACAAGCAAGCCAAATTTTCCCCAAACTCCTTGTGACATAAAATATTACTAAATCCACTGCCTCCCTTCCAAACAGCTGACACTCGACGACTTCTTCAATCAAATATAGTTCTTAGTAACTGCGACGAGGGGAGACTTGGAATAATTTTTGGCTGTTCTATGACCTCGTGGACGATTGAGTAAGTTTTGGACAGAAATAGGACTGTTTGTCAGCGGTGGCGTTGCTGTTGTGTTCGGGCCCGCGGAGGCGCGCTTGCCGCAAGGATTTCGCAGGACTTGCGTATTGCGGATTAACCCGATTGAAATGAATCTGTTCGACCAAACGATTTTTAAAGGGGTTATTCTGCTGGTATACTTTTGCATTTTTTAAAGTGGTTGGAGGATACTGTGATAGGTTATTTTTTGTTGTATAGAACATAAAAAGCGTTTTGTGCAATAATCGTAAGCTAATCTTTAACAATACTAGGCACTACATTATACAACAGTCAAGTAAAACTTATGAACAAAATAAAACTGACAAAGACTAAACAACAACATAAAAGCTTGACCCAAGTTATCTTTACGTGGGACACTCAGAAAGTTTTGCGAAACTAAAAAAAATTGTTCTATACGTACATATATTTTTATTAAATCTTTTCAAAGTACTTTCCACCAGCCTCTATACAAAGATTCATGCGCCTAAACCAGTTTTCAAAACACTTTTTCCAGTCCGCCGCAGACACCTCGTTTACAGCCTGCTCGAACGCAGCCAGCGCATCTTCCGGCGACGAAAATTGTATCCCTTTGAGCTGATTTTTTATTTTTGGGAATAAAAAGAAGTCACACGGTGCTAGATCAGGGCTGTAAGGAGGGTGACCCAGGAGTTTGACTGGCGTGCTGTCCAGGAAGTCCCTCGTTTTGAGTGCGGTGTGCGCAGGTGCATTGTCGTGGTGGAGCAGTAGCCCGCGGAGCCCTGTGTTTGGTCGCTTGTTGCTTATAACAGAGAAAACTTCTGGCAAACATTTGGTAGTATACCATTCGGCATTAATGCTTCTTTGATCCCGTAAGGGAATTGATACCAAGTGGCCAGTCAAATTAAAAAAGCTAGCGATCAAAATCTTACCCCCGCTTCTAGATCGCTTCACTTTGGTAGGCGTTGGCTCATTTTGAAACACCCAAACAGTCGACTGGCGCTTGGTTTCTGGGTCGTATTGATAAATCCAGGACTCATCACCTGTAACGATGTCGTAAACACGCCGAGACGAGCCTGCTTCAAATTTGTTAAGCATATCACGGCACCATTCCACCCGGGCCTGCTTCTGAGCATCGGTGAGGTTGTGCGGCACCCAGCGTGATACTATCCTCCTCACGCGAAGATGGCTGTGTAGAATCTCGTGAACGCTTCCCGATCCAATCTTCAATATGTGTTGAATCTCCTGATATGTAATTCGCCTATTGTCTTGGATTAAATTTTTCACTGCTAGCACGTTTTCTTCGGTAACAGCCGTCAAAGGGCGACCGCTTCTTTCGTCATCCCCCAAAGTTGGTCGACCGCGCTTGAATTCGTTATACCAACGATACACGGTTGCCTTGGAAGGGCCTTCATCCATGAATGCCATTTGAAGTCTATCGTACGATTCATCCAGTTTCAGGCGACACTTGAAATCGTATAAAATCATATCTCTAAAATGTTCCCGGCGCAGATCCATATTTCAGTGAGACACAATACTTTGAATTAACTCGCAAAAAATGTGGAGGGAAATTTTGAAATTGGAACTTACTTATTTTTACTTATAAATAATCATATTTTCGAAAAACATTATAACTGGCCAGTCTCCCATATATAAAAACTTTTTTTCGCAATACTTTCTGAGGGGCCTGGTACTTGAAAGTTCTCCATCGAAACTGCGAGATCTAGACAGACAGTTTTAAAGAACGCCTGGTAAGTTGCGTCCATCAGAACTTCGAGCAAATGTCGATTCACCGCGACAACTGATACAGAACTATCGACTGCCTGCCTGGTCATCGGGTTGGTCTCCCGCAAGACTGTTTAAAGTATTGGCGGCTGTCTCACTGCACATCGTTCTCACCGCTTCACTCAGCACTTTCCAATTTGAATACCAATTTAAAAGAGAGTATATTGCATAAATGTGTCTATTATTAACTTTTTCCTGTTTGATTTTCACGGTAACCACTTATAAGCTATTTCAACAAATGACTTTTTATGCTTATCTTGGAAATCATTGACAACGGTAAAGGTAGGTAACATAAGTTTCAAATAGCCAACCCGCGTTGATCAGGCGTGGTGATTAATGTTTTTGTCTTCTCTGCATGAGAACATGCCTTGCCCTGCGATGGGATAGTAACATGCTGGTATTATTATAGAGCTAATAAACCCACAAGATTCTGCAAAACATAACAAAGCCACACGAAACCGCATAACACAGATACTAATGGTGACATCAAAGCCCCGGACAAGCCGAATGCCGACTAATTGGCTTTCAGAAATTCATAGTATTATTCTAGGACTGCAACACCAATGATTGTCTTTCACCGAAATTGCAGTCAACGATTCCAAGGACGTGAATACTGAACTCTGGAATTCATGGAGTGCATCTGAGAAACACGTGACGTACTTAACTTATGTCGTATGGAGATTAATCGTTTTTACATTCTGGAGCGAGGAAGCTGATTCCAATCGCAAAGGAAGGAATTGGAATATTACATAAATAGCAATGGAAATATGAGATGCTACGAAAATTGGATTTGTGTCTGAGTTAAAGTGTAGGATTTTATTTATAGAGAGGAAACTAGAACTTTATTTCATTTTGTAAGAAAAATCTTGTAGATTTAAACTCTACAAGAAAAAGCTGTATTTCTATAAAAGCAATTTGCCTTTCTCAATTGGGACAAAGAAAAAAAATTTCGGAAAGAGCATGCATGTTAAACCGAGCGTATTTTCTCAACAAATATCTACTTGATTCGAGAGCACCGGCTGGCGGCGTGGAGCGACAACGTTGCAGCATGCAATCTGAGCGAGCCGAGACCGCTCTTTGAGCCTTCTATCGAACGTGGGTAGTGCAAACACGGCCTTTATGTGGCCACGAGAGAGGCGAGCCATCCAGCGCTTGTTACAGCCTTCGCGACACTATCTGCGGTATCAAAGCCTCATGAAAGCCTCTCATTGTGGGAACATGGTACAACAGCCTTCGGTTTTTCGCTAGATTTCATTTTATGATTGTTAGACATTTATGCGCGGTATGAATGTTTTTTGTTTGCCTATCTGGTTAAAGCTAGTTTTCTATGTCACATTTCAGAAGCTTTATACGCCATGAAATGAGTTAAGCAGTTGTTACAGGAATACATCGTCGGAATAGGAATATGTAAGGATCGTAGCAGGTGTATAGTGTGCAGGAAGTTGGAATGAATGAAGTTCCATGGGAAAATGGCGTGAGTGTATGTATGTGTACATAGCCGGTTGCCAAAAACCCTCTTCCATTAAAAAGAATATCACATGAAAAAAAACAATATTCAGTTATTGTGTAGTGTTCAGGTTAAGTTCGCGTAATTGCGCTTAGGTTTGTTTATGACAAGTTTGTCTGTTTATTTATGTCAGTGCGTTTCACAAGAAAATAAACAAACATAGCTCTCCTAAGTCTGCTATAACGTAAACTTATGCTCAACTGCAATTTTTTGTTCATATAATGAAAATATCTCGTTATTTTCCAGAGCGAAAGCTTGGGTATAAGCTGAGCTTCAAGGACTGCGGAACCGAGCAACCAACCAATCAGCCTTATTAAATGTTGTTGCAAGGCTGCAAGTAAATCTGACCTGTTTGCGGAGCCTGGCCTCATTATAAATAAGACCTACAGGATTTATTTTATCTAGGACCGCACAAACAAGCTGAGCAGTAGGTACTCATATATAGGGCACTCTGCATTTATTGTCATCGTTATAATGTGATCTGGAGTGCAGTAAGGACCGTTTTGGGATCGTGATCCTGAAAGTTTAGGGATCTAAGTACTGACTAAGATTTAAATTTGTTTATGTATGTCAAATGAATTATGATCGAGGATAATAATGATAGAATACCTATTCTTCAGAAACGAAAGATCGTCCGACCGACCTTTTCAATACGAGTTTACCTAATATAAGCCACGCCGAAAAAAACATATTTGTCATCATACCCGAAAATCACAAATTCAAAGGGGATCGAACAGCCGTGCGGCCTGCCTACGACGCTGTACTGCAGGTTGGGTGACGTCATAGCGCGGTGGGATGCCCTATATTCCGCCGAAAAAATGGAACTTTGTCCCTTTAATATGGCCACGGTGCCACCCTAGTAATGAAGGGCCACTACAACTCTCCTAAGCAGCTCAGTTTTTAAATGCCAGCTGGAATTAAGCATCGTGTTCTTTCGACTGAGGCTCTTGGCATTTTATAAGGTTGGGGCTTGGATATTAGTAGTTGACGGTAGACGAATAGAAGTAGGTAGGCAAATAAATAACCTGTTTATTTAATTCTAGGGTTCTAAAGTGGACGTCTGTCGGCTGAAATGATGATGTCGATGGTGATCTTTATCCCGCTTGTTTTTTCCGTTGTAAATATGTAGTGACTTAATTTATCTTTTACCATCATAGGCCATTACAGTAACTACTTCTACGATATTACTTTTAGAGCTGTTTACTTAATTATGTTAGCGATACTACGCGATAACGACACGTGTCATTACTTTCTCGGCATTATTTTATGGATCTGTTCTTCGGAAAGCATGTGATGACGTTGGTCCTAGCTGTCTTTTGTAAATTTTGACAGACATTACAGTTAGTTAGTCAGAAGCTAAGAAGCCTGAAAGTGAATTAAACCGTTCTTCCAAGTATGCCTGACTAAGAAGATCATCTTCTTGCTCTTATCCTAAGTTATTTAAAGTCTTCGCAACATATCTGCTTCTCTCATATTTCTCTAAAATAGTAGTATGAGAATCGCATCTGAAAATTTCATACTTTTCAGCCGCTGTTCTCATGTAGGTAATTGAACACAAGGGTTTTCATATAGCAAACATTTTCGCAATTCAATACTATAAATCAACAACACTTTTAATCTCAATCTAATACAGAACATGGGATGAAACCATCACAATCTAGATGAAATGCACTCGAAGTTTGCCAGTGTTTGTTCCTTTTTTCCACTCAGCCGCGTCGCCCGAGCGGCTAATGAAACAGTCGGCAAACTAGAACCAGTGGCCCAGTACTTATAGCCTTAGATCTCACTGCAAAAATCTCCCGGTTAATTAGCTTTTGATTAAACTTAATTTTCATGTAACTTTAATAAAAAAATATAGTTTCTTGATAGCTGAATAGATAGAGAAAAATAACGAAAAATGGCTAGCTGGCTAACCCCGCAGTAATCTACTTATTTTACTATCAGGAATGTTGTTTTTTTATTATTTAATGATAGACTCGCGTTTGACCTATCTCGCCTGATGGTTTGCGATGATGTGGTCGACGGTGAATCAAGCTTGTCTAGAAGTATCCTATTCACTCTAATCATTCATAAAAATCAAGTTTCATCAAACACAAATTACCTGCTGATTTTTACAGAGAGATTGCCCCGTAACGGAACAGTGGAAACCCTCGCATACTTTCTCTCACAGAACAACAGACATGCACGCATTAATTTTTCCGCAAACACATCACATTCAGGATTGGCAGTCAAGAGGGCATTGAGCATCTTCAAAGCACGAAACACTAGATTCAGCAAATTATATTGTGTATGATCCTTTCTTAAAAGAGTAAATGTAAGGGAGATTTTTCTATTTTACAGCTATGAAGAATCAGTGTTAAAAAAATATAAATACGGCCCCCGTGTTAAAGAAAATTCATAGCCTTTCTAGTTAGGTAAGTCAATTTAATTTTGTTAAATTAAAAAGTGATTGATCCAATTTCTCTATTCACGAGCGTTTTACAAGAGAAAAGATAATATTTGAGAGGTCGTACTTCAGCAGGCCTTCGCAAAGTGCGTCAGCAAAAACAAGATATGTTGCCAAGTAGGCAAGCGTACTCCATGCAGTTATTAGGTTCTTGGCAGAGGCGTGTTTTTCCAGTAATACACTATTTGACTATTAATTTTTATCGATAATGTATCAGATTTTCATATATGTTTCGATATTTAGTGGAACGTAACACGAGCAGACGTTATCGGCGTGCACAAATACATTGGGACATGAATATCTGTTCGGAAAGATCGCTGATACAGATAATGTCGCTTCCTGTAGCGTTTCCCATTATTAAACAAACGAACTGATTTAACGTAATGTAGTTCATATAGAAACAAAGCTTTAATTTGGAGTAGGTAAATATACGTATTGAAAATTATGTTGCACGTTTATGTCTGAGGGAACTTCACAAACGGATTTTGTTGTGTTTTTCAGCATCATTTACAGAATATATTTTCCTTCATTATCGTTTACATTAAAATTAAACTTACACTTAATAAATAAATCTTGGTGTCTTTTCAAGTCATAAAACCGCAACAACTCCGGTACTTGTCGCTTATGTTATTATAAAAGTTGACAGGATCACTGTCCACATAGCAAAACAATCACAATGTACCATATGTGCTTCACCGGGACTGTGAACCAGAAAATCTGTTAAGGGATATTTCCGGCAAGACTTCAGATTTGAGCACTGAATTTCCGCTGCCGGATACTTTCAAGCTGACTGCGTTGCAAGTCGACTTACATATGCACATAGGTACATTGTACGTACGTAGTACCTATACTGCGGAAGCGCAGGATCGGAAATAGGTGGTTTTCGGATGGTTCGGTAAAAGTGTTATTGTACCACCTGTTTATACTCATTATATTACTTATCTTTTGCGTTTTATTTCATTCTTGTCTTATTGAATCGTTTTTTCATTTATAGTTTATTTATTTATGTATAGTTTTTTGTACACCAAGATAAAATAATAAATAGAGAAAACAATGCATGGTACGGAGCACATAGGTTTGTCATTCAATGATTTAGCCATTTTGTTCTAATCTATCTTATAACTCTTCTTCGAGTAAATAGAATTAAGAACTACTTAGAATCATACTAACTATCAATTTTTTGATTTAATTTTGCACGTGGTCCCCTTTTAGACTCAAGATTTGCGCCCAAAACTTCAACGTATTTGTCTAAGCAAACTCTGAAGCGGTGAAATATTCATGTATGCTAATCAACGTATTATGATAAAGTTAATAACCTACAAACTTCGTATATACATAAAGTTGCCATCCATACACACGATTAAATCGCTGGCATCGTTATCCTCGTGCCTAAGGACGATCCCTGCTGACCCACAAAGGGAAGGCTGGCGTCGGCGCGTCTGCGTTCCCGTTGCGTAGCCGTCGCACTGCTGTATCATTCCCGGAGTCGCGGGGTGGCCCCGTGCCCTCCCCCCCCCCTACTACTTGTGCCCCCAACCTTGGCAGGCGAGGCGCCACGCCGCCTACTCCTGCTAAGCTCGAATTATTTTGCGCTCCGTGGCGCGATTTTGATCCTGTGCGGCATTCAATCGGTTTGCTTGGATATTTGAGACCAACTTCCAATGAAATCCGTCTATATTGATTTGACAAAACCTTATCATTGTATATTTAAGTAAACAATATGTCTTAAGTTACAAGAATGATTATATTAATGGCGTTTTTCGGGGTAGGCCTACGCCCATCATAATCAGTCAGATCGATTTGATTTCTACAAAGATTGATGGAAACTTGTACTATGATCTATCATGTTATCATGGCGTTTTTATGTATATAAATATTATAACAAGGTGTTTACTCAATAACGGGTTAATGCAGTATTTTGGGAGAAGGCGTCGCCAATCGATGGCAGAACGAAGAGATCTGACCGACTAAACAAAGGATAGTTAAAAGCAAATAGTTCTGTATTTCATTGGATAATGGTTGATCGTTAATGATTTTAACGTAAATTTAACTTCGGTTTTAATTACATTAATATTAATGACTGTATTCGACTAAATCATCTTTATAGATAATGCAGAAAATAGTCTAAGCCATAAAATAATTAATAACATTACATAAAAATAATATCACGCTCGTATTGCCCGAAGGTTTAGGCAGAGGAGCACCGAGGTGACAATTGTTTGTAACTTACCTATACTTGTATACTGAGAATCATCATCTTACGTATTTTCCTGTCATCATCATCATCATCATTTCAGCCGAAAGACGTCTACTGCTGGACATAGGCCTCCACCAGGTGTCGCCACATTGACAGATCCCGTGCGTCTCGCATCCAGCGCCTTCACGCAAACTTAACCAGGTCATCGGTCCACCTAGTGGGAGGCCTGCCAACGTATCGTCTTCCGGTTCGCGGTCGCCATTCCAGAACTTTTCAGCCCCATCGGCTACCCGTTCTGCGAGCAATGTGCCCTGCCCACTGCCACTTAAGTTTGGCAAATCGCCGGGCTATGTAAGTTTTGGTTCTCCTGCGAATATCATCATTTCTGACGTGATCACGCAAGGGAATTCCGAGCATAGCCCTCTCCATTGCCCTTTCGGTGACTTTAAGCTTTCTGATAAGGACCATTGTAAGCGACCACGTCTCGGTCCCATAGGTGATCACTGGCAACACTTACTAGTATTTTCCTGTATTAAGAATTATTATAGTTTTAATTATTATTATAACCTTTATACGTATAAATATAAGTCCGAGGCATTGTTATATATCCAAGAAAAGCCGTATATAGAAGCTGTTGATAAACCTTGCATTAATAAATTCACATCATTTTCATCTGGGTGTAGGCAGAAACTACAGTATGCCATCTACTACGATCTTTACCTAAATCATAGCACAGTGTTAAGGCAAATCGAATAAGGCTGACACAAATATACATACATAAATTCACGCCTCTATCCTATTGAAGTAGGCAGAAACTACAGAACGCCTTCTGCTATTATCCTTAGATACTCATTTTGCTTTATTTATGCCACAAATATGTCTCTTTAAAAATATATTTTAATATCCTCTCACCCTCTCTCTCTTGAAATCTTTCTCCTATGTATCTGGGTTACCCACATAAGACATTATTCCGGACGGGCGTTGGACGTGGCTTTATTTAACCACTGCGCCAAAAAGAAGCGCCAATATGGCGGAACTTCTGCTACCTCAGCGTTATTGGCGTGACTTTTGTTACGGGACGTTTAAGTTTAACAACTTTTCTTTAATGTGTTTTTCTTTTGTTATTGTTGTTTAATGTTTATTAATTCTGTGTTTCTAGTGGCTCTGTGAGCTGTAGACCTCGCGAGTCTGTCTTTTTGTTTTCTTTTTTGGAAATTTAGAAAAAAAACAAAACCCGATTCGAAAAAAAAACATATAATTGTCGAACCTGCTCACAGAAATTCACGAGGATCAGTGAGAAATGCCTACTTTAGAAGAGAACAGCCGGACATACATTCGCGGACCCAGTTTTTAGGACATCGACAAGTGATTGGTCGTCTCATACGTGAGTAGAGGGCTGGCCTATTTTCAACCAAAGAATCAGCATTTGATTGTCATTTAACGTGGTAATGCTGCCTGTCTTTTGTGCGTCAATTCAATGGCAGATGCATTGAATTGATGCGGACGACTGTTTTAATGATTAACTATTTGAAAATAAAAATTGTTTTCTTAAATTTTAGGCGTCAGATTAATGAAAAACTGTATACGCCAAGCATAGTAGCATTCGGATGTTTATTAAAATAACTTCATCAATATGCTTTGTATGCAGCGAAGATAACACAATTTCTTCGTCAATGAACCTATTTCGTACCTCAGTAATCGAATAAAAAGTGTGAAAGGACACTTTTGACGGAAGTTTGCAGGTAACTCGATTACTTGCTACGCCGTAGCGCCGTAGCTCCGTAGCGCTCTCGTAGCATACATTTCCGTAGGTCGGGGGCTCGTAGCTGAAATTATTGGAATACTGTTGAAAAGGTAAGGGTTTTTACTAGGCTTTTACTATTTGTGTGTTTAAGCACAAATAGTAAAAGAGAGAGAGAGAAGAATAACAGGTTTTTTTTTACGTGTATACTGGTTTGAGTTATTAGTCAGTTATGGTTGTTTGTTTTTATAATTTAAAAAACCATGTTTTGCTCGATGGAAGGTTTTTTATTAGGTACACCATTTTGCGCTATTTATTCAAGTGTATTTTTTTATTGTCAACATTGTACGTATAACTGGGATATCTTATTAATTGATAGGAAGGTACCTACGCAAGAGATCTGGATTAATGTAAGTTTCAAGAGAAATTTAACATAACTCAGATGCTTAGCCTGTACGTATATTGCTACAGTTGAGCTTTTCTCGTGAAGATAGCGTTCACATAAGAGGACTTCTCGACTTATGAATTTATGATATTGCAGGTAGAACTTGTATTCAGTGGGCACGGCAGCGACATCTATCTTGCGAAGATTGTACGATACTGTACAACGCCATCTAGTGGCATGCCTATATGGAACCATGGCAATCGTGAAAACTAACTCAGCCGCATCGTAGTTTTCCGATTTTCCGCCAGAGTACCGAGCGTTGAGCGATGGTTGAGTGCCTGAAAGCTCTGGCGGGTGAACGGAAAACTGATTGAGAATGTTATTTCTGCAACCCACCACTAGATGGCGCGCTACCAAGTTTTCTTTACCGCTTCAATGTTCAGGGATAGTTCAATGTAACCTCTGAATTATTGAATAATTCAGAGGTTTTATGACACAGTTTAGTTAATATTATGAATGTCACAGCCAGCCATAAACACTGAAACTATTATTACAGACTCTGACATTTACACAAAAACTTTGCATTGAAACTTTCAGCAAAGATAAACAAAATGCTATCGACGATAAATTAAATGATTTTTAGCTTTTAAAACATATTCTGTTAAAATGACATTACGACGCGAACGTTGGACTGTTTGGCTTATTATTTTAATTGTCAATAGTGGTTTAAAAATAAGTTTTATTTGGAACTGTTATTTTAAAGTAAAACCGAAACATTGTTTTACTGTAGAGTTTTCTAAGTATTATTTTTTCCTTTAGGTTTTTATTGTATAAAAAAAATGGAGTCAATGATTTACATACTAACTTGTAGACAGTTTGCAATTTTCAAGTGGTTTTCAATCACAATTAAAACACTCTTTTTATACCTAATTTTAATTCATAAAAAGTACCTAATTCAGAACTTTCATATCATGTGTTTGATACAATATGCATAATATTTCCAATAACAACAGCGCGGTGATAGCACAATAAACTTAAACTGGCCTACCGTAGTGCGGCGTTTTAATATCACACTAGGCCAGTTTATACTGGTTTTGTTCACACCGACCTGCAGCCTACTGAGGTGCAGTAGAGCCTATTTACTGCTACTTTATATTGCCCAGGTCTTAGTTCTTAAATAAAGCTGTCAAATACTGAGTTTGGTATCGTTTACGACAGCTTTCTAAAAGCACTATGCTATTTATAACAGCGCGCTATCTTCGCTATTTATATGACACTGAACCGTACCTCTTAAGTTAAACGAGTGCATGTTTAAGGTGGAAGCCATAGGGTAGCGCGCTAAATATAAATTTTAATAAGTATTGTTTTGCTATTTGTAACTAAATCAAAACTGGGTGGAAATGAACAGAGAAAAGGAAACCTGTGCACTATAGACAGAATAGAGACCAATTTTATAGAGAAAAATTAGGATTTTTGAAGGAGAAATTCACCTTTATTATATGTAATAAGTATACGTATTCAATTATTCATTGCGGTGGGGAACCATGCATTCTTAATTTTGTATTTCCGAAGAGCTAGACAGAGTATCTTTGGAACACTTGCATTTCGCAAATTATTGTGAAGTGTCATATAATAGGGGGGAGCAAATAACTACCAGCCAGACACATATCCAGAATCTGGGCTGCTGCTGAGAGTTTCCAGATGGAAAAACTTGAGTAAATTGAATTTCGCGTGCTTGCCTGGCGCATCCCCCTTAAGAGCGGCTGTGGTACGTTTGCAGCATCTTTTGTGTGACATCAAAATTTAAATTTACGTGCACAGAAGCTGTGCTTTTTGTGAGGAATTCGTTTTCTATGTGAGTCAATAAGAAATAAATTTTATTTCTTATTGACTCTTTGAAAAGTTGAAAGGTAATCGTTTGTGCTGGTATGGTAATGTCATGAGGCGGGATGAAACACATGCTTCTAAAAGAGGATGGAGAGGGAACTGAAGGCCAAAGAAAACAAAGATAGGCTGTGTGAGGAGTGATATGAATGAAAAAGGAGTCAGTGATAACGTGACGATGGACAGGGTTCTATGGACGAAGAAAACGTGTTGCGTCGATCATATTTTTTTGAATGAAATTGAATGGATGAAAGAATTAAATAGGTTGTCCATTACTGGTATGCTGTATATTTTAAGAAATAGAAGTTATTGGTGTGGATTCAAACTAGCGGCAAAGAGCAGGGCAAAAGAAGACTTTATTCTCAATAAAACTTTGTAAATTAAGGACCCCTTTTTATTACCCCCCGTCTTTCTTATTTATGGAAAATATGTTTGGGTTTTAAAGTATAGATATAATAATATAATATAATTCAGGTAGAGTTATTTTTTATTATTGGGTCAATCCCACCGAACTATTCCCAAAACACTGCAGCTGAAAGCCAGAATCAACAGTGACGACCACCAGAAAAGCGCCGAAGCAATGAAGCTTGACGAAGTCCTGGAGAATGAATTTAACTGTCTTGGATCCCGCAACGAAATTAATCAGAAAAGAATAAAGAAGGAGTAGGAAACCAAAAACATAATTTCCAAGGTGGAGCAGTGCAGCAGCTCCAAAGTGTTAGGCAATGGTGCACCTGTAGTACACCCACATTACACAAATTATGTTTAAGCCCCATGTTACAGGGGACGAACCTAAACCCAACAACCGGGCACAAATCCAAACTCCGGGCTGCTAATGACAAAGCCCATCGAATAACTTAATAATAGTGCCCAACCCGGGCATCAAACCCGGACCTCCTGCTCAGTACTAGAGCTTGCTATCGCTACACCTACGACGCAGTTCCAACGAAAATAAAGCAACTTTATTTTACGCGATAAAGCTCATGAATGAAATCGTAAGCGCGGTAATAAAACATACGCTGCGCGGCATTGCAGGCATTTTTGTTGACCGTATTCAATGAGTACGGTCTGCATCCATGCGGGTAGATGTTACTTGTATGCAGGTGTAAGTCCTACTGAATAGAACCGCGGCGCTCTGAATTAAGTTATGTGTTTTTTAATTAATCTTTTATTTAACACATTATTATTGCTGATATCAGCTTATTATACAGTTACGTATATTACAAGCTTCTGCCAGCGGGTTTGCCCGCGTGAAAAGTGTTTTCTTATCCCAAGGGAACATTATATCGGGATGAAAAGTAGCCTATGTGCGACTCAAGACTATATATAGACTACTAGCTGACCCGGCAAACTTTGTTTTGCCATAAAAAGACCAAACATTTATCTACAATACCCTACCCTACACTACCCTACCCTACCCTACCCTACCCGACCCTACACTACCCTACCCTACCCTACCCTACCCGACCCTACACTACCCTACACTACCCTACCCTACACTACCCTACCCTACCCTACCCTACCCTACCCTACCCTTCCCTACCCTACCCTACCCTAACCTACCCGACCCTACACTACCCTACAATACTCTACCCTACACTACCATACCCTACCCTACCCTACCCTACCTATATAGCCTATGTCCTTTCCTAGGTCTCAAACTATCTTCATACCAACTTTCATCTAAATCGGTGCAGCGGTTTAAGCGTGAAAAGGTAACAGACAGACAGACAGACAGACAGAGTTACTTTCACATTTATAATATTAGTATGGATATATATCCGTTCAGCCGTTATGCCGTGATTGAGTAACAAACATACATCCATCCATCCAAACTTTCGCATTTATAATATTAGTAAGATTAGCTACCTTTATCAATTATTAATTAAACATAAAGCCTGTATGTCCCGTAGGTTAAGGCAGAGCTGTACCTACCTATATACGTATATAGTACGCCACATATAAGATTCACGAAACTAAAAATAATATGAAACCTACCAAATGTTTAGATATTGACTTTCTCATGAAAATGGTAAATATCTACGAAACCTGGTTCAATATAGAAAAAGTTTAGTCAATATTGCCCATTTTATTTTAACCAACAATTCAAAGACATGTGACACCCGCAGTGGGTCCGCGTGGTGGATTATGGGCCAATCCCCCTCACAGAGAGGTGTCCAGTATCCCAGAAGACGGGACATTAAATGGTTGATGATGATGATGAATAAGTAGTTATTCTACTATGTTAAGTTTTACATACCAGCAAAGGCAAGCAAGATAAGGATACTATTTTTTATTGTTACCTTCATGCAGTAATTGCAAATACATTATTTATTCATCTATTTAAATCTGCTTAGTCTTATCCAAACTAAATTGGGGTCGGGTTCCAGTATAGCCGAAAGAAAGAAAGAAATAAATAAAAATATTTATTAGTGACCCGCACTGGTGACACGAGAGATAAGAAAAATTAAATCAAAAAATAAAAATAACCCGTGCGAAAACAAAAAGGCTCCTAACTCAGCATATGCAGCGGTTGTGATGACAACTCGTCACACTAGCTATCTTGTCGCTATCTTTAATAGGTCAGTTTCACTAATACGTCACTTTGTAAATGTTCTGTGCTTTCCAACTTGTCTCTAGCCGTATTACGTCTCTTTCCTAACTCCTTCGATGCATATGTTCAATGTACAATGACGTGCAAAAAATAAAATAAATAGGTACCCGATACAATACGAGGTCAGATGAATGGATATTAATGTCGAGGTCCTTCAGGGATCGGCACCATCAGATACGTGTCCGACGCACAGTCCTCAGGATCTCAGGTCTCTGCGAGAGGCCATGGTTGAGCGCTTTAACCTGTCCTTGAAGGCAGTCTCCGAATTGTCCTACAAACATTTGCCCCATACGTACTAACTAAGAAATAAAATTAAATTCATCATCTTCCTGCCCTTATCCCGTGTTATTTGGGGTCGGCGCAACACGTTTTTCTCTTCCATACCGTTCTGTCCCCAGTTACGCTATTACTGACTCCCTTTTCCTTCATATCACTCCTCACACAGTCCATCCATCTTTTCTTTGGCCTTCCTCTTCCTCTCCATCCATCCACATTTATACTCATAACTCTTTTAGTAACATGCGTTTCATCCCTCCTCATCACATGACAATACCAGGATAAACGGTTTCCCTTCAACTTTTCTTCCACTGGCGCCACATTCAAACTGCCTCTAGTATACTCATTTCTCACTTTATCCAATCTCGTCACGCCGCACATCCATCTCAACATTCTCATCTCTGCTACATGCAATCTCCTTTCATCCATCTTTTTCACAGCCCAACATTCTGATCCATACAGCATGACAGGTCTAATCACGGACTTGTAGATTTTACCCTTTAAAGAAATACAATTAAATTAATCTTGTAAAAATAGAATAATCAGTGCATACAGTGTAGTTAGATATTGTGTATTTCTCAAAACTTTACTGTTTTTTTTTACTGAATGTTGAAGTCAACATTCAGTACAGAAAAACAATAAAGTTTGGTAGGTGTTAAACTATTGTATAATTTATTTGATTTTACTAATATGCATGCTCTTATGTAACATCATTGTAAATTGAATTTTATTAAGGAAATAAAAGGCTTTTTTATTTATTTATTTATTATTATAGGTGTTAAACTCAAGTGAGTTTGATACCTTTTTGGCTTCATACTTACAAGTATTTTAATAAAATAAAATAGTTACGTTTTATTTCCTTTCACACAATACCATTGGAAATAAACTATAACATAAAGCCATTAAATTAAATTTTAATACTAAGTAAATACTTTTATTTATTTGTTTCTGCCTTAAATATTCTGATGAGTGGTTCAGTACATCTATCGAAGCTCTCAACGTAGCCGGGCTGTTATGTCCTATCATCTGCCAATTCATTGGGGCCTTGAGAAGCCACTCTCATTTTATTGCCAACAAAAACAAAAAGCCTAATTCTGAACTTTAGTACTACGTTTAGTTACGAAATGCCTCAGTTAATCTAGACAAAAGAAAAACAAGATTTTCGCCTCAGAATTAGTTGCTGTAGTTCTTTTTATTCAGGTAAATTGAGACTCTAATCAATCACAAAGATTGAAGAAGAAGATTTAAATATTTAAAACCAATAAATTAAATATACAAAACTATTTTTGGTTTGCCTATTATATTTGTCGACCGCTGGGCAACGGTCCCCCATAACCTTCCACGTTCTTTGAATGTTGCCTTCTCTCAAGATATATTTAGAAAATTGTTAAATTGATAAGACTTGCGTTAGGTTCTGTGATTTGTTGATTGAATTTTCAAGAGCCAAGCAAAACACTTGACTTGCATTTATTTTTTGATACGTCCGTAATTTCGTTCCAGAAACCGGGTGTTAATCTATTTACTTGAGGTAGGTACTACTATTGTGTGATATTTATGTTTACTGTTCAATTATAGATTCAATTTACTGTATCTAATAAAAAAAAAGAAGAACAGTGGTTAACAGTCGCAAATGAACCATTACCAGTCGGGAGTAGGCGCCACACTGTCTACGTACTGCTACGCGGTGCGTAGGCGTTCGTAGCAAACATGCCTACGGTGCTACGAAGACTACGAGATCTATAAAGACAAATGGGTAATAGATTTATTACAAAAACTATAGTATATTTAATGTAATTTTTTTGATGAGTGCATTTACTCTCTGTTTTTATGCTTGTGCATATTATATTTATTTAATTTTTTGGCCATACATTAAAAAGTTTTGTACTCGTAAATAAAAGCTTCAAAATTCATTGTTCAATTTCAGTTTGCTTGCTCATATTATATTTTAAGGCTACATATTTACTGGCCAAACATTTAAAAAGTGTTGTTCCTTTATATAGAAACTTTAAAATTCTAATTAATTTCAATTACTGTTTCTTTTTTTTATTGTCTTGGATAATACATTACTACTAACAAAACATGGACTTTTCCAAGTTTGGTTTTAACGTTTTGTTTAGGTATTATAATTTTTTTATTAAAAAAATACTAACATCTTTTTCAAATAAACCAATACAGACCCTTCGTAGACGGTCTACGACGCCGCGCTGTCTACGCATCCCGCGTAGGCGTCCGTAGCACGCCAATGGGTCTACGCGGCTACGGCGTAGCGCTACGAATAAGTGTTACGAACTCACTTTTATAGTGTCAAGCGGTTTATAGGTGCTTGTGACCCGGGGCTAGGATTGTTTTTATAGTGGCTCATAAGGGTTTTCAGGGTTTACTGTTCATCTGATTTTGATCTGTTTTAACAGTGCTAATTAAGTTTAACTTATTTTGTTTGTGAGTATCCTTTTTTGTTATTGGGAATGAATTTGATATAATCTTTATTTTTAAAGTGGAGGCTTTGCTCAGCAGTGGGACACAAATTATGGTAGAAAATAAAATATATGCGATTTGTGGAGAATAAATAATAAAAAGATATGCGTTTTGGTGCCTGATTAAAACAATAAATGGGTGTTATGATAGGAATGATAGGCCAGGCATAGTGTTTGTGAACTGTCCTATGCGGATTATAAAGCAAGATACACGCGTTTAATAACTAGCGCAAGTAAAACAAAACGCTCAAAGTTTTAATTGCCAAACAACCGCCACTGTGCCAGATTACACATTATACTTGAAGTTCTTAGCTTCACAAGATTAGTTTACACAATTCGTGGATTACTAATGCCTACTATGTATTTTTTTTTTTTGTGCATTGCTATGGTAGGAGAACGCTTCCAGTGTGGCGAAGCCTTTAGTGAGATAGTAAACAGACAAGTGGAGAAAGTAGGCGGTAATTTGTGGTGGTCATTGTCGGCGCCACATTCATTACGCCGGCTTGACCTTGACGCCTTACGTAACTGGACTGTTCTGTTATCCAGGACCCAGCGTTCGTATACGTGAGAAGAGCACAGTTAGTGGAGCTGTGGATTGTTACTTAGATAGTGTTTAGTCAAATTAAAATTATTTTATTCACAAAAACCATGGACACCAGAATCAGATTTGAATTGGTTGTTTTAAAAAAACTCCAAGGTTCCTCTTTAAAAAAATACTTAACTGTGTTCATCACAATATTTCCATGTTAAAAGTATGATAGTATATCAAATGGACAGCAAAAAATAGTCTTTAAATTAGCAAAGCCACAAGACTTAAATACTATCCGACCTTTGCTCTAGAAATAATAATTATAAAAACAAATGCATCTAATTTTACCTTCCATCCTAAAATAAAATCAACTTTTTCGCAAAATCCCTAAACAAATATTAAAAGAGCTTGCAATTCCTAAAGTTAAACACAAACCGAAACAACGTTAAAGTCACAACGAGCGGCGACCACACGCTGTTTATATAATACATAATATATCAAACATCAATCTGCCTATCCTCCCCAACTAGGTTGGGTCAGCTTCCAGTTTATCCGGATGCAGCTGAGTACCAGTAAATCACATGGAGCGACTGCCTATCTGACCTCCACAACCCAGTAATTGGGTTACAGTGTATATATACGTAGATACTGTAAGGAGACTCCGATCCCTTCAATACTTGTGACTGGCTGGATCTTACTTAAAGTGTCATTCGTATTTAGAATATTCTGAATTTCATCTTTTGGCAGACGGATAGCGTTAGGTGTGTCATTGGATAACTAATGGCAAATTTATAAAATTAATGCGAATAAATGCTAAATACGAAGTGAATATAGCGTATTCCACGGCCTAGGCGACCACTGAAAATCAGCGATCCGGCACAGCATTATGCTGAGTGGAAGCCTTCTTGCCACAATCATGACATGCCTGGCATCTTTTTCACCCTATTTTTTTCTGTTTTATACAAAATGTAGGTAGTAAATGTTATTATTGTGTTATTTATTTCTCGTCGTTACTAACTTAATTCAAGAACTACTAATGGCTATTGTTAAGGGTTTAGCATAAGCATGTACTTATATTGTATGTCGTTTTGTGACAATTAAACACTTTTTCTTTCTATTATTTACTGTAGTTGCGTCAAGGGTACCAGAGACAAGACTGGTATCAGATTTTTGGCTACCATAACGACTGTCAAAGATCGATAAATTACTTCCTTTCTGAGGCACGGAGGAGTCTCGTAAGTAATGGATGGTCACCCGTCCACGGACCGAGCTCGGCAAGCACTACTTAACCTTGAAGATCTACCCGTGTGGCTGTTTTTATTTAGCCAAGAGCTTCTCCTAATATACAATATACATATTTTAATTTTATTAAACATACATCATATATACAACACATATTTTGAAGGCTGAAATACAGAATATGCCTAGTTCGGCCTCAATTGCTTTTACTTTTGTGTATTTTAACTTTGGTTTCATTACGTGTGAAAATTTTACAAATTTTAGTGAATAAAGTTTACTACTACTATTATATAAATATTATATTATAAATTTAATACTCTCATATCGTAATATTCGAATTATAAACATCAAAACGAGTCTATATTGACATATTTTATAAACACAATACCAAAATTTAAAAATAGAATCTTATTATAACACTGACACACACTCACACACACTCACACATTTCTCTAACAAAATAATGCTATAAAACATTTTTTTCTACAGGGCAAATCCAAGATGTTAATATCACCAAGGAGTTTCTATCAATTTTTTTTTTGTAATGGCAAGCTTATGCGGGCGCACCATTTTTATAGTACCTAGTATAAAAAGTTTTGATTCTTATTTTTACTTGTCTGTGGCATGTGCCCGCTTTAGCGCATGCACGGTTAATGCGGTGATGTGCTGGGTTTTGGCGCCATTCATACGTTACGTTACGTTTTGCTGTACTGAATTTTTCTTACCCTTTTGACTTTTTTATTTTATTTAGTTGCTTCAATCTCAATGCATGTGTAGATAAAGTAGAATCTTTTTTTAGGATGGTTGTTTATGAAACTGCACATAACTAGGTATTAAAACATTCGTGTGAAACTATTAAAAACCTCGCCCGCGCTCACGTTTTAATACCTTTTATAATGCAACACTTTCATAAACTACTATTCTAAAAAAAGATTCTTCAACTAAAGTCTCTTTTGGGAAATCGAAATGTTAATTGTGATGGGCGATGAGGTAACCTCTCCTTTCAAATTGATTCTCAATAAAATCACGTGTCTCTTTCTGTCGCGCCAAGGAAAGTGAGGGAGAGAAAAGATTTCGAGGTCACCGGTAGTATTAATACACTTGATCTTGTTAGGAAGTTTTAGTTTGAGTTTGGTATGGAGCGGCGAGATGAGCTGTAACTTTGAATTTACGTTGCTACCTTCTTTATTTAATCCGCTACAGACAGCCGCTTCGTTCGCCATTTTGTTAAGAATTATAATCTGTTTTAAGTTGATGGTCATGGTGCTAACTTCGAACATAAATCGAAATTTTTAATGATTACATGAGGTACTGGCATTACCCATCGAAAAAAAATTGCGAATGTTTATACAAACTTACATGCTGTATTTAACCTCCTTAGAGGAATAAAAACAAGTTTTTATGTGTTTACTTCAAGGAATTCTTGTGCAAAATTTGATGCCTCTAGATCCAGCGGTTTTAACTGTTCGATGTCTGTCAGAGAATTAATGAATTATTTAATAAAAGGTTTTGATAAGTTTAAGATTTTTAAGAGTAGCATCATTATTTTGAAGAATTTACTATTTATAATTTTGCTTAAACAAATAATCATCAATTAAAACTTTACACAACAAAAAAGCCCGACTGCTTAAGAAGCGAACTAAAAAGATGTATTCAAGAAGAAGACAGCGCGCGCATCAATAGAGGATGGCACTAGTTTTCAACATAAAGTCAATCCCATACGCGCCAATAAATTAAAAAGTAAAAGAGTGCTATAAAATTATAAAAAGATATTTTATGCTGCAGTTGTTTGAAAATTTAAGGAAAAGGTTGCACCGCAATGATTTATTTTTAAATTTTACTTATCCACGAAAATAATACGTGTTTGTACAATATTTTTTTAATTCATAGTTGGAAAATTACTATGTGAGTGTAGATAAATAATATTACATACATACTAGATACGCGCTAAAAACATAAACCCTTTCCTTGTAGTCGGTCTTGTGGTCGGTCGTCAAAAACACCAATTCATTTTATTATCACTCGGCATTTCCTGTACCTAAAGTTGGTACAGAGACAGAACATAAAAAAAACAAAAAATCTGAAATGATCTGATATGTAGCTGCGAATGTTAGCCAGCATCATTTAGCTCATCACTAACTCATTACGCTTCGATTAGCAGCTAATAGCACCGTTTGCGGGTTATCGTCGAAATATTTAGCTAAACAAATGAAATTGCCTCGTTAGTGTGGCGACGCTTGGGGTGGCCTATATCCAGCAGTGGCTGAAATGATGATGATGATGGTCTAGTGGTCGCAAGCGCTCCTATGGGGTACACCCCGTGTCTGGATATTGGGCGAAGAAAATTTAAATTAGGAACAAAGAATCGACTTAAGAGAAGACCATCTAGAATTTCTCAGTAGAAGTCCTGAGTCTGGGTTTGTACTTTGTGTGGCAATAAAAATAAATAAACTTTTATTTCAGTGTCACATTACATTTACTATAATTCTTACGCAGGGGTCTCCTTTTAAGTATATGAAATACCTGTGCCAGGAGGCCCCGCTCTCCAAAACTTACAAAGTGAAAATGAACAAGGCTTGTAACAAACGAGAAACAAAAAATAAAACTTAACATAAAATTCAAATAATACAAAAATATGTTGTGTGGGTGTGTTCTGTGTGTGATGAACCTTATTGAAGTGTTTGCAAGAGTATTTATATGTCGTAGTAAGTTTTGCTGATAGCCAACTGATTAGGGATTTATGCACTCTCTGACAGTCATCGGGTTAATGTTCAATATTTTATTTATTTCGTTGAATAAGTTTATAGAAAGTCTAGTATATTGTCTAGCTGCATAAGTTAATGTTTCTGTGACTATGTGTGCTACTAAATAACTTTACCCTTTTTTTTTTGGGACCCAATGTCATACGGTAGTGTTTTATGCAGTTTTAAAATAACTCGTAGGGTATATAACTGCCTAACCGTCAGGAGATCGCAAAAGGGTACATTACCCATACTTATACATACATAAGTTGTGTAATTTGGGTGCACTTTCCCTTCGAAGAATAGAAAACAAGCGTGGTATAATGTATGTAAATTAAACTAACTGCAAACGAACATCACTGACTAAGATAATATATACCGTTTGATTTCCTCTGTTGTTTAAGTTTCTCTGAAATTTTCACCCAGTTTTAAATTATTTACCGGATACGGTACGCGTTGACCAGGAAACCGCAATGCAGATATCAAATTATTATTGCTGAGACCAGCTTTGAAATATTAGCTAATAGAATCAGTTATTGACATAAACGTAACATAACAACAAGCCTGTGGTTCCCGAAGGGTCAGGCTGAGGTGTTGCAATGGTACAACTACTTTTCGCCACTTATGTAAGCCCCTTGTGTTAGGGGCTATTGCCATCCACTGAATGATTTGTAAAATAAATATAAAAATGTAGTGAAGGGGCAAAGGTAAATCTTGATCATTTTCTTCAATGTCTTGATGTTTAAATTAACTTGGAAAATCTTGACCATTTATTCAAATGTTCCAGTGTTTGAAACTTCTGGCAATAACATTCTCACTTTCCAACTTTCAAAAGAACAAAAGTATCCATAAAAGTACACAAAAGTATAACTCTTACATTTGAGTGCACATTCCAAACGACGTTGTAAAATCACCTTTAACGACAGTAGTCGTTTAGGTCGTACTTATTCACAGTTCTTTGGATTGTTTAAACAAACTTAAAGGAGAAGGTCGTAAGCACCAAAGCTTTAAAGGTGAAAGTATTGTTCCACCTAATTTGGGAGGAAAGTTACAAGTATAATGTCGGCCAAGTTTTGGATACAAGTAGTCTTAAACTACGACTTGTGTTCTTACACAAGACTAACTTGCTTAAATTCTACAACACACTCTGGTCTAATTAAAACTTTGGAATGTGAACTGTAATTAACGATACTTACTACTAAGATGGGAGTCCATGATTAACAGAAAATTATAGTAGAAGAGCAAGTGTCAAGTAAGAATTGGTCAAGCTCTATTTTAATACCAAAACGACAAATTTTCAAGCAAAAGTAATGTTTGAAACATATTCAACACTTCAAATTCTTAATTTAGAAATCGGAAAGGATACGTCCTATTTTTAAGTACATAGAAAAATATTTTCACACGAACGGTAAAATAACAAATGAATGTTTAGGAGAAGACAGCGGGCAAAACACCAACGTTGGAGTTTAGTTCAAAACAACCATTTTAAATACACAAAATGCTAATAGTCCGAGTGTTTGTTAGCCTCATTTCCTTTTATTCTGAAACTATGCAGGATACTTTATTTTCTTTTATTCGGGAAGTAAAGTTAAACCTAGAAATTACTAACGCTTGTGGTTTATGTGTAGCTTGGGTGATAAATGTATCCCAAGCTAGCAAAGTTACTTAAATAAGATGTAAACTAATATTGAAAGAGGTAAAATGATAATTTGTTTATTTGTTACAAGGTGATCTCAAAAGCACGATCCGATTTAAAACATCTTTCACTAATAGAAAACTACAATCTACTAAAGGCAGATAACTCCACACTTAACTGTTTGAATAAGGAAAGTATTAACTTAGGTAAACAGCCCGAGTGTTTAGTTCCAGTGAGTCGTCTCGATAGGATCTCCCGGATTAACAGAAGTGTCAGACGCTTACCGGACTCAATACGTCGGGTAGATAGCAGCGTGTCGATGAATTGTGTAGAGTTAATGAGATGAATATGAGCGGTGTGTTTTGAACTGATTGATCACGGTGTCAGTCAATCTAATTAACCAAAGAAATGCACCAGCGCAAAACCATTACGTCATCCACTTGTATAAAGCTGTTTTACTTTAACATAGACACTAAAGTTAGTCACTGCCCCACTTATTGCAGCCACATACATAATATCAAACCACTCAACACAAATATCACAGTCTGTCCGAACTAGTCCGCCAATGCAATAAAATCCCAACAAGGCCCGGTGGCACCGCTATTCCACTGTCGAAATCAAAACGTCAAGTTACATCTTGATAGCAAAAAACCGTTCACTAGCGTCAACTAGCTAAGAATGCAGGGTATCAAATATTTAAATTAAAAATATTATGTTTGTTTTTGTTAATTGTAGTGTTTTATACAGCGAGCACGGGTAGGTACCCATGGTCAGTCAGCAAGTGACAGCCAGTGCGGTTAATCTAATAATTATGTATTCAAGTTACACTGTGAACACTACACCGGTACACTGTATTTTTAATTGATTTGAGCTGTATTCTATTTGGGTTTGCCTATTTAAGTCATATAAAAAGATGAAATACACCAGAGCATAGAAACGTAAAAACTACGTATTAAAAGATGTTTACTTTAAGCAAAACAATATTTGTTCCACTAATTGTAGGCACTTCGACAATTTCTACTCCCTTAGAGCAAATACCACAGCTGCCAATGCAATAACGTCCCTGCCAATGCAATAACGTCCCTGCCAGGCCCGGTGGCACCAGTATTCTGATAGAGTCAAAACGGCATGTTACATCTGAAATGAACTTAACCGGTCATTAGCATTTACTAACTATATTACCTCGTCCGGAAAATTATTTGGCTATGAGATAAGCACGATTTAGTTGGGATTGCCCTTCGTTTTCTTGACTGTGATTGCATTATTATGTTTTTTTCGGAAATGTGCTTGCTCTAAAATCTGTGCTGTGTTTGGAATTTTGTCTTGCTTTTTGTGTCGTTCAAACTTTGAGCAGAGATTTAGCTTTGGGTGCAATATTTACGGCTCCAGTTTTAGGCTTGAGGATTTTTGGTTAGTTTGGGTTACTTGGAAAGGCTTTTTTTATGTTTTACTATTATGACGGTGAAGTTTAGTAACTATTTCAGTAGTTACAGGCTATCTTACTTATATTATAAATGTTTGTTAATTAATAGCTATGGTTTTGGATGATAAGCATGGCACACGGATTTTAGCTGGCAAAAGTTAGTTTTCAGACTTCAACGTCAAAAAAATATATTTATATATATAAATACACACAAATGAATACATACATCATATACGTACTTAGAATAGACATACTAAGAGGATAAACTCTTTGGTACTGAATTCAGTTATGCTGGAGCACGAATGGTAACCAATAGCGGAACACATAGTTTAATGTAGCGCCTCAAAGTGTTATATAATGTCCGTTTACTTTGCTGTTCTTCTTTCTATTCGGTCGGTCCTTATGGAAGAACACTGTCCACATTACCTAGAAAATTAATCTAGGAAGAGCATTTTTTAATCATTCCTACTACGTCTAAAATTCTATGATGGATAATTGGAATTGAGCATTTCTGGGTTCCATATCCAAATGTTGAATTATATATTTAAAATTAAATTTACAACACTAATTAATAATTCAGCTTTGACAAAAAACACTGCTTCAGGTCTCATGGTGCGGTTACACCAAATAAATATGCGCTATCACAGGGTTCGCCAACTAACGCAATTTTAGAGACGACGAAGACTCACGAACATCTCACAATCAGCAACCACGATCATGGTGTAAGGCTATAGGAATTACTTACGCCTCAGTGTTGTCATCTCGGGACTCGGAGCGCTCAGCATTGGCTTGGCCGCGGCGGTGCCTGGCCCGCTGCTCGTCCCCCAAGCCATACAGGCCGGCGACGGCCGCCATGCTGCTCCTACTTAGCACCCCCACTCTCACATACTCCACCAACACCGAGTCAAAATCAACTTCATTTTGGAATCGTCAAACTGTCATCACTAAAGTCCACTCAGCTCAGCTGGCTATACCTAATTATCCTACAAGAAAAATTTGGACGCATAATTTGGTACAGTACATTAATTTTTCTTATTTTTCTTCCTCTCTTAATTAAATTTTAATCACAATTTTTATTATTGTATCTCGTCATAAGTTGGATTGATAGCTAGGCTACATTTGTTTTTGTTTTTATTGTTATCGTTGCCGTTGCGAGTCGGTGTGTGTGTCCGGCTTTATCTTCTTGATGCGCTGCATCTGTTGGCGAGGGGATCTTTAAAATATGCTTTGTTGTGCCGCCTTCGGGACCGCAAAGAGCGAGTTGTCTTAGTTTACGGCACGCAGAGGTAAATTATTTAGGATCCGAGTTTTGTTTGGTATGCGCAAGGATGTGTAGGGTATAGGTTCGTGTGACAGGAAAAGGCAAATCATTTGATTATTTAGAAAGGTCAACAGTTCGTCAATAAAATCTATGATATATACACCGTCGTCGTAACTGTCCCTTACATACATATTCCTTTCCAAAGTCATCCATTTCTTATTGAAAATCTGTAGTAGTTTTAGGTATCTTATTCAACAAAATCAATGTTGAAAATAAAACCACTTCCGAAACCCTAAGCATCTTCTCAGCCAACTTCTTCAGTTTTCCTGAAGATTCCCTCCTATCGTCCCCAGTAAAAACTGGGGGCCCGGTCAAGAGGCAATTGATAGCGGCTGGGGGCGCCTTCACATACATTATTTATGTAGCCACTGCTGAGGGCTCTATTTAAATCGTAAGGGGCGAGAGCTGATGAATTGTTTCAAAGCCGATGCGTGAGGGAGTAAAAATAGAATAAAAGGGGTTATTTTTAAGACAGAAATAGAGAAATAAGGATTTAGGTTAAAGCTTTGAACTATATTTTTCTATGAATAATCTAAAAGTTAGCGATCTGAGGCCTAGATGCAGTGACATTCTACCAGCGATAACTGTACGGACTACAAGTAACACAAAATGTTTCCCGTGCATAGAGTTTAGCGGCCAGTAATTTTCCCAGCGCTGCTCGTGGCAATAACTCGTGTTTTGTATAACTTATGTAAGAAGCGTCACTGTGCAATACTCATGTATGCACAGTGATACTCATGTATGTGGAATTTTATTTACACTTCTTCTCCAATCCCGATACTCATAAGGTCCCAATAATAACGATTGCAGAAAAGTTGAAAAATGTTTGGATTTGATGACGAGCGATTGTGGTAGCGTATGTACTGTCACTTTATCTAAAGCTGTAGACCACGTTCACACGAAAGCGAATAGTAAGCCCCCAACTGCGAGAATGTATGAAAAACAAAGGACAGTCACTCCGCGTCTGTATTTTTTTTTCATACCTTTTGTGCCGTATGCTCACAGTAGGCGGTCACCGTATGCATTGTTGTGAACGAAGCCTATCTTACTCATCGGAATATGAGCCTTGGAAAATTACTTTACTTAGAGGCCAATCTGTAAAAAAAATCATAACTTAGTATTTTCACCGGTATAATTTTTTATGATGTTAGTAATGTTGCCTTACAACTCAATAAAAATCTCTTGTAAGCAAAAAATATTGGTCAACAAATCAAAAATTTGTTTTTTTAGTCTCCTAAAGTTTTGACAGTAAACGAAAAATAATATTAATCAGTCATTTAAGGTTAATATTGCACCTACTTTGTGAAAATGAACCGAAAAAAGTAAAAAAAAAATACTACGTTTGGTTTTCCTATCACTACCTACTTACTCAAACAAGCTTCTTCTAAATAATTATAAAAACTCTTCAATAATGCCGAAGTACTACTTACTAACTACTAATGACTACGTAGTAGTCTTCACCGTAAACGATTAGAAGCCATTACCTAGAAGTCGGTAAATGTTTAACTGGTATTGGCTAAACGCTTGTCAAGTTCATTGATCAAATCAATGTTTGTACACGTAACACAGACAGACGTGCTGGACAATGTTGTGTTGCCAATCTGTTTGTTTGTCTTGTCTAGCTCTTGAGGGAATGTCACTTAGTGGACTAGGTTTGTAAAGCCACGGGCGCCCAACGAGAAGAAAGAAAATTTGTTTCAAATAAATTGCACTAGATGGCGTGATAAGCTTCGATCTGTTATTGATTCTTGTGAAATATTAAGATTTTCTAGAGACGGTCATAAAAAATGTGTGTTCGTAGTTTAATTAACTCTCCTAAGCACACAATTAAGGAATATTGGGCTCCTCATTCACATTTCAAAGATTATTTGAATGGATTATTTAAAATTGATGCCAATAGATGGCGCGTTTTTAAATTTCTATGGCATCCACTCGATTTTTTATTTGTTTTGTAAAACATATTGGTACAATAAAACTGTAAAAATGTGCAAGCAATACTATAAAACAAATAAAACAAGTCACTGTATTAAAAAAAAAACTATTATCGAATCGAGTAAACCCTTTTACTTGCAAGTCACTGCTAACACCATCTATATCCGTGGAACGAAACCGAACACGATCGATGTTCTTAGAAAAATAATCAGTTTAATCAGACGAAAAACGGTAGTTACGTCGGTACGGTTTCTTTTTATGGGATGAGGCATCTGTATGCCAGTATTATATTATCTGTGGTAAAGGGTAAAATACCACTTTTATATTGAAATTATGATATGCCGTGATCGGTATGGACATCAATAGTACGTAACTATCAGTTTTTGAAAGTTGATAATTTTTTTAAAGGAGTCGAATTATAATGGGAATTCACTTTTTATTTTTTTCAGAGGAATGTAGGACATATCAACAATATTCGAAGTCGTCCTCTCGACTTAAACTTGACTCAATTTCCTTCAAATTAAATTGACTTTTTTATAAGTTGTTGTATAAGAATAAATAATTTTTGTTCCGTTGTCAATGCGGCAGAGTCGAAAGAAGCTGATGATGTTTTCTTCAAAAGGATTTGTTTAAGCACAGTTAAATAAAATAAAAAATAAAACCTCTTCTCAAGTAAATAGTCTAGGGATCTAACGTTGACACATCTCGAATTTCTCATTGTAGTTTAGAGAAAACCATGCTGTGTAACCAAGTACCCATTGTATTTGGCATCCCAGTGGAATGTTGAATGCCAGCCCGTTCCTCCGCGCACCTAACGGAGTTACCAACCGTCATGTAATCTTATTGGCAGGAACTGTGACTCTGTGGTGGAGCTGCCAAGACTTGTCAATAGCTGTAACGAAGGTAACAAAGCTAGGTTCCACGTTACAAAGTGAAATTAAAGCTTTGCGCTGAAATTGAGTAAAGACAGCACTGGTTTACTAGAATACAATGAGACCTCTGTTTCGGTAATGCTCTTTGTGGTAAATAAAATACGTTGAGTATTTAATTGTGGTTTCTGAATATTAAAATACTAGCTACTGCCAGCGGCTCCGCCCGCTTTATATAACTACTTCTCCTAATATCTTTATAAATTATAGCCTTTGTGTTATTTTGATGTATAAGCTATATTTCTGTAAAGTTTAATCAAAACTCGTTCAGTAGTTTTTGCGTGAAAGAGCTATCCTCACAAACTTTCACGTTCTAATAGTATGAAGTAAGATAGTAGGCTTCTAAGTAATTATTAAGGGAACTGACTGCACTCAGTCAGCGTCTATGCCAATGCACATAAAATCCCGAATCAAAAACGGTAATGTTAGTTAATGTCAGGCTATTACTGTCAATTTGATTGAAATTTGATAAATATATCAAAGTGTTTAGTGTAAAGATTTGTTGGAGGCTTAGTCAAGGTTGATTTGGGTTTTTTTTCTTTTAAACATCTCCACACTAGGATTTTTTTCCTGTATAATGGGTGCGTTTATAGACATTTAAACTCACATACACAAGACATCCAGATCCGGAACAACTATCTGTAGGCCATACAAATATGTATATGTTGTTTCGTGCGGGCATAAATATACCTAAAGCACACGGAAAATGAATAACTATAACTCAACAGTTAGCAAGACTTGCTACAAGTTCAATATTTGATTCCCTCACGGAACTAATATTTGTATGGTCAACAGATACTTGTCAAAGTCTGAGTGTTTGTGTCTAAACACACTTACGGAGAAATGCCTGCTATAGGCCAGACAGAGATTTTTCAACGAAGACTGATCAATTTTAAAGATAATTCGTCGTTAAGATGAAGCGTGCGTTCGATCTATCGGTAGATAAGTAGGAAGAGCAACAACCTGCTTGGTATACTTTAAGCAAAAATAAAGTACAAAAAAGCGAACATATATGTTTCACACTGAAACCAATTGTGTAAAACTGAAAACTGTGCATACTTTAATTACATGTAATACCAACAGTGCACAAGTTTTGTAATCACAATGCTCCAAATACAAACAAGAATTATTACAGCTTTTGAGTCGTGTCATAACTTTCTACGCTGAGTTTAATGTGGGGTGCAAATGTGCACCGTCGGGGTACAAGTGTACGCCACTGGAGTACATGTATGCCCAGCCGGAGCAACGACGTAGTATTGTTTGGTTTTCTTCATAACAGTTGCGTTTGTGATTGAACTTTGCGAACTAGTTAATGTCGCCTTTGCTTTGAAATTAACTTGTATGTTCATAGTTTGTGTATTAATGAGTTCTTGTAAGTGAAATAATAGGAGTTGAGTAAAATGAACGATGTATGGATTCTATGATAGACATTTAACAGACGCTAAACTTTTTTTAGACAATTCAAAAGTACCTTTTGAGTTTGAGACGGCTGGTAGGGACTATGACTATTCTTCTTGTCCTTAGCGTGTGGATGACAAATATAAAATATTACGTTTGGCCCAGATGACTATTCATATCTATACCAGTATTATAAAGAGGAAAGATTTTTTTGTTTGTTTGTACCGAATAGGCTCTCAAACTACTGGACCGATTTTAAAAATTCTTTCACCTATGGAAAGCTACATTATTGCCGAGTAACATAGGCTATAATTTTGACGGGAGTGAAGCCGTGGAGGTCAGCTAGTATAATAGATGTTGATAGTAGAAGACAAAGTAGCAGCGTCAAAAAAAAAATTATAATGGAAAAGAGGGGTAGCAATACTGTTCATTATCACCATTCATCATTTCAGCTGAAAGAGGTCTACTGCTGAACAAAAGCCTCAACCAAGTGTCATTCATGTAAATCCCGTGCGTCTCGCATCCAGCGGATCCCCGCAACTTTCACCAGGTCATCGGTCCACCTAGTGGGAGGCCTTCCAATGCAACGTCTTCTGGTTCAAGGTCGCCGTCCCAGAACTTTTCGGCCCCATCGGCCATCCATTCTGCGAGCAATGTACGCTACCCACTGCTACTTAAGTTTGGCAATCCGTCCGGCTATGTCGGTGACAATGGTTCTCTTGCGGATGTCTTCATTTCTGATTCGATCACGCAAAGAAACTCCGAGCATAGCCCTATTCATTGCCCTTTGGTTGACTTTAAGCCTTCTGATGAGGCCCATTGTGAGGGACCACGTTTCGGTCCCATATGTAATTACTGGCAACACATTCTGGTCTTAGACTTTCGTCTTGATACACTGCGGTATGTTGGACGAGAAGATACCGCGCAACTTCTCGAACGCTGCCCAGCCGAGTTGTATAAGACGGTTGACCTCTTTCTAGAAGTTAGACCGATAGATTGTTAATGTAACAATAATGTCGTTTTTATTAATATTAACATTTGAAATTGAATAAATAGGTTGCTCAAGATAGGTCAGTTCTTACATGTACTTAGCATAAATTATGGCTTAATGCCAAAAATATGATAAACTCAGTACATTTAGATTTTATTTTCTCAATTTCACCGTCTGCCAAGATCTAGCTACTAGACCTACTTTCATTTGGTTAGTTTTCAGTTTAGTTTTGTTGTGACTTGGTGAGACCAAGATATTGTTACAAAAACAAAGGTTGGCTGGTAGATAGTGCCTTATGGGCTTATGGCATAAGTTCGCTCCCAAAGATTTATAGATACCAAAGATTTTGTTAAAATGTTGGTGTACCGCAAAGTATAAATTGCATAGATATTAATGTATTGTATCTATTGCGGTAGAAGTTGCTATCTACTGCATAAATACTTAAACAAATATTATTTTGGGTAATAAAACTATAAATTTTGATGTAGGTAAGGTATTTTGATTGACTATGGAAACGTGTACTTAACAACAAATAAATGCAAGTATAAATAACTAGGTAGAAATGCATGTGTTATTAGTAGGATGGGAAAATAATTAGGACAAAGAAGATATACCTACTACCTACCTACTACCTGACCTACTATCTCCTTAGTCCTAATTATGTAAAACATACCTATGTTTCAGGATATTTTTTGTCTTCAACGCAACGTAAAACCTCAAGCAAAAGTTAGTACACTTATAAATATTTACTATCAGGCGTATAATCTACAAAACGGATTTACTTTTCATCATCAGTATCAACAGAGCCTGGCTGCTCGCTCGTAAATAATGAACATTATAAAGGTTTGTTTACACACACTGTACACAGCCTCACACGTCCCGTACAAGGGCTTTAAAGTATTTTTATTTAAATCCTTTTCCCAAATATATTAGGTTCAAGCTTCCAGTCTGACCGAATCAAATCAAATCAAATAATCTTTGCAGCTGAGTACCAGAATATTACATGGAGTGTTACGGGAAACACGATATCCCTTGGGACTGGATTAGATTTCTGGGCTTCTGGTTACCGTAACGACTGTCAATTGACAACCGGGACCCGGATGGATGTGATTAAAATTTTATGGACAATATCTAAAAATGCTGCGTCCAAAACTGTGGTTGTTGCCCATGATCCAACCAGTGTAGAAGCGTCTTAACCGAGCAGTCGACGCAATACGAAGCAAACAATGTTAGTTGCCAGATTTATTGGCTCCATTTGTAACAATTAATGGTTCCACCAGATAATGCAATTAATGTTAAACTGTATGAAATAACACTAACTCGTATTTAGCATCCGTTTAATTTTATCCAAAAGGTTTTCAAAGTATTATGAAAAGATATTTAGCCAATTAAATCAAAACCATATTGAGATATTGCATGTATAACAAAACGCAAGACGTATCTACCAATATCTTAAGAAAAATCTTTGGGCCTTTGGGTGTCTTTGCAAAATAGATGATAGATTCCTGATTAACCCGTTCTTAACCTCTATCTCACCTGATGGTAAGCGATGAGGTTTACAATAGAACCAGCGAGGCCAGAAGATGCCTGTTCACTTTTGCTTTACAAACGGCTTATAGATTTCACCCAATCTAAAAATTCAGTTCCATTTCAGTAAATATGCTAACGAAGTACCTAGACAAGTTTGTAAACAATAAACATCGATAACAAACACAATCCAACAACAATTATCTTCGAATGTCACTCAAAAACAACAAAACAAAATTCGAGGAAGTATTTTTTCGTGTTTCATTTTGAAGCGGCGCGCGATTGTTGAAGTTGTTTCGTTAACGTCGGGATGACAGTTGAAACAATGAAACAGTGAAACTGTGTGAAACAGTGAAACCGTGTAGTATCGTGCGTGTCAAACGTAACCGTTATCGTATGAATGGGTGTCAGTCCGAAACATATTAAAAAAACGTGTCCTAACTGACGCTATGCTGGGCGAGAAACTGTGAAAACTTATGCGGGATCCAACCTAACAAATTTGTTTTCGCTGTGTGAGTGGTGTATGTTATTTTTGGCTCTTATTATTTATTTACGCTTTTATTCATCTAAACTTTACGCTTATTTATTAATTGATCTATTTTGAGTACGCTTCATAATGACGTCACGATTTTGAGTTACGAGTGGTGTCCCTCTTAGTCATTATAACATTTTCATTCGCGTATTTTTCGCAACCGTTCCATATTTTCACCATAATTATGCTTACTTCGCTCTGCTTTAGGTACGAACACCGAACCGAACTACTAATGAAAGCGGATATCTAGAAAAACGCAAGTACCTACTTAGTTCTAAAAAGGACAAAGCTTTGTTAAAGTTTCCTTGTACTGCTTTCCCCCTGACATTTCATGATCACTAGCTACTAGTTAGGTACGATAATTTTGTAAACTGTATAATAAGCAGGTGACTAAAATAGCATTATAACCCTCACTATCTATGTATATAAATCTTATGGCATCTAACAGGACACCACGCTCAACGGGCTGAGTGTGAACCACGAATATTAATTAAAAGTCTGCTTGCGGTGGGCAGCAAAAGTTGCGCGTCTGCTCTCATCAATCATTTAGTGTGCACCACTTGTTTTGTGATGGATTCGCAGGGATTATCCTGTAATTAAGTTACAGAACATATTATTATCACGCCCGTATTCTCCGAAGGGTTAGGCAGGGGTGCATCTATGTCACTCCCACAAATAAATTTAGTTAATCTACTCTTTTCCAGGTAATATTATATGAGTAAGATATGCTGCGCCATCTACATTATGTTTCAAAATAGTAAAAGAAAATAATGGTGTAAGGAAATGCGATGAAGTTTTGCCTGCACTTTATTATTCAATTGATTACTTATTTAATTAAAATCAATACAATTACATTTATGCAATTTTTGTTGACTTCATTACAAATAACGTGTGATTACATGCTGAAATGTGCCGGAAAATCCGATTTTTAGCTCTGCTGCTGCTGGATCCGGCACTGACAGTAAGATTTGCTGTCTGGCTAATAGATTAACCGTGGCATCAGTATCATCATCATCAGTCTTTTAGTATCTGCACTGCTGGGACACATGTCTCCTGTCTATGAAAGAGGGTGTGGGCCTTAATTTACCACGTGGGCCCAGTGTGGATTGGTGAATATCACATGTCTTCGAATTTTTGAACTAGGAAATGCCGGTTTCCTCACGATGTTTTCCTTCACCGTTTTTGGTGCAGTGGGGATAAAATAATTTACCCAAAGTAAAGTGCCTGCCTGGATTCGAACTCACGATATACGACACGTAAGTCGGCTCCGTTACCACATCAGTATACTAAAGTGAAGTTGTAATTAACATTATTTTCCTACCTATTTCGTTTTCAAAACCACCGTCTAAACATATTTAATATTCTATTAGGGATAGATTATCAAAGGCCAAAAAGATACTGTCTTTAATTAGTTATTATTTTCGCATTTATTTAGCCTTAAAACCATTGCAATATTGAGATTGGTCTGGCGAATGCGCGGGTTTACGATTTGATTGCGGCAACCACGGTCACGAACATAGTCGTATTGGTAATGACCCGTAGAAAATGATTTGGCGCACTTCGAAGATGCCTGCTGCTTGCTAGTTGGCGTTATGGTGTCGGTGCTTATTTGAGAGTGTAGGTAGGTATGGGAATCTGTGGAACTCTACTACTGTAATGTACCACGGATTCCTTGGATGAGAAAAAATTAAACAAATGTTTTGATGGCAAACTACATTACGTGTCGTGTTTTTTTTAATACTTAAAATGATTTTTTAAATCTTTTTGTTACGTTTTTTGATCAATATGTCAACTTATGGTAACCGATGTGGTAGACGAAGGTGCACACGTGCCTAGAAGTAACTTGTTCACCATATTATAGCTACATTAAGTAAAGTTTCTAACCTTACCAACTTTATTTATAAAGTGTGTGCAATAAGATGCATGGTATGCACCTTCCTCGAAAAATCAAGCGTAAATGAATATGATCACACAGACCAATTAAAGATACAAACAAAAGCACAGTCACTAAACTTCACCCAGTTATTTGTTCACCCAAAAAACCGAAGCGGCAAAATAAATTCACAAGTGCTTTCCATTTTGGGCCAGTTTTAATCAATCGGTTGCCGCAACGAAACAGAATTCGCGTCCACTTTGAGTGCAGAGAGCGAGTGCCCTATAGAATTAGGGTAGCCGCAGACGAACCATTCGCGACCAACACTTGTGATCGGTGACAGTTTTCAATACTTTTCATTCATTTTGCCATCACACGTATGGGCAGTGATTAATGTTTAAAAAGTTTTATGAATGACCGTTGAATGAATGTATGAATGATCTCTTTATTTGCTTCAATACAGGTTTACTGCCTCTTTGGTCTAATGGTCGCTAGCTCTACTGCTGAGCATGAGCGAGCTGAGGATTCGACGCTCGGTTCGAGCAATGTGTTATTGGGTTTTCCATCTGGAAATTCTCAATAGCAGCTCGCGGAGTCTGGATTTATGTCAACTTGGCGGCAATAAGCTCATCCTTATTGTGATAAAATGATGAAACTTAGAAAAATAAAAATATTGAGTTTATTGGCATTAAAAACACCTTAAAATTAAACAAAATTAAATTTCTAAACTTTTAATGCCAAAAGGGTCTCAACTCAGCATAATTCCAAATGGTAATACAGGGTATACCACCTGACGCTCATTCTCAGCTACAGCCGCTATACGCTCGAAAACACCAACAAACATTTACTGTATATTTTTTTTTATTGCCTTTAGTTTTGCAAATTAGCCAATCATGATCGTATTTCTGAGACAAGGCATCTTCTCTGTGAGAGAAGGTGGGCCGTAATCCACCACGCGGGCCCAGTACGGGTTGATGAATGTCACATGTATTAAATTTTTTTGGTTCTAAGACATGCCGATTTCCTCTCGATGTTTTCCATCACCGTTTTGAGAGCAGTGGAGATGAAATAATTTATTAAAATAAAGCGTCATAACCATAGTCACAATTTTCAAGGGACGTAAATTCGTTGAACTTGTGACACTCACTGTCGCGTTTGGTTTGATTAGAAAGTTTTGTCAATGCCGTGTCTAGCACGCCGCCATAAAGTAAGTAAGCGGCGGCGCGCCGCGCTGAGATGATCTGTGTATAAAATTAATCGTTCACAACCCTTCATATTTTGTTTAATTGATCCCATGTTGATTCATTTTAAATAGGAGCATTGAGAGATACAATATTGTTCGCATGATTTATCTGTCATGGCTATTGAATTATGCAATTAAATCGATTGATATGACTTCATTTATTGATATTAATTAGTGGCAAAAATGGCCGCGGAAAACTGTGCATTTATGTTCCACCTGACATGATTTTTTTTTTCTGTTTCTAGAAAACTTAGTTTCGATGAATTTCAAAAAAATGCATAATTCCTGAGGGAGTTAGGGTTAGGGTTAGAATAGGAAACGGGCGCGAAGTCGAATCTAAAACAACGTTACATTGATATTTTGAGTCAATGAAATATATTTTCAGATTTGTTATTTTAACAAATAACAATCGGGCAAGCTGTTCTTTTTTTGTGCAGGCCGCATATTTTGAAGTATTGCGTTTCAATGTTAACGCAGCGCCGCATTGCAATGTGTCACGAGGTTTTTGATACGGCTATTAAACGGATTGCTTTGAATGATTTTTGCGGATGCGGATTTATACATACGCTCAGTTTCAATAAATCCGCACACGGTTTTTTTTTTTGCTATCGTTTCGCCTTTGCCCATTATCTCACCTGAGTAACCGATTATAATATGGTTGACGGTGAAGCACTCTAGCATAAAAGTAAACTATTCAATATTGACTGAAAGAGTTTCCTGATACAACATAGCGGAGGTTGTAGATATCAGGACAGACTCCGGCAGGGAACTCCACTCCTTCTCTGTACGCATTATGAAATAATTCCCAATATGTTCAGTGCCTATGGGTGCGATGTCCACCACGTTCTGATGGCGCATCGCCGTACGTCTTGTAGTTCGATGATAAAACGGGCTAGGCGGAATTAAACCATGCAATTCCATCGCATTCCCCCGAAATGCAACCGATTTGGATGGGAATAGAAGATAATATAGTATTTTTATCCCGGTACTGCATTCCCGAGGGATAACCTTCGACCGTGTGAAGGTAGCTGCAAAAATATCCTTAACAAAATATATTTATATTTTAATTGACCGTTTATCCCTTTCGCAAAAAGGTGCAATATTTACTTCATCCCTTATTCTGACACCTACTTAAGATAAACAAGCCATTTTGCCGTATCAAAGACACGTCGTTAAATATTCAAAAGACAGAACGCTTCTGTACATAATCTAATTGTTGAGCGACGAAACCCTAGATCACTTTGTGGACGTTAAATAAGTATTACAGAATAAAATGTTACGCTTTTTTTGGGTTCTGTACTTTAGACGGAATTATTATCTTTCTTTATTAATATGATAAAAGCTAAAGTTTGGATGGATGTCATGTTTGTTACACAATCAAGCCGGAATGGCTGAACGAATCTAGATGAAATTTGGCATGGAGATAGATTCTAGTCTCCAACAGCACATAGGCTACTTTGTATCCGGGTATAATGTTCCCTTGGGATGTTTTCAAGCGGGCGAAGCCGTTGGCAGAAGCGAGTAAGATCTAAATATTGTAATAAATATTATGATTGTTAAATATCACAGATTTGGGATATACTGCGTGGCTTAAAACATGAATGTAAAATTTTACCCGCTTGAAATGTTCTCGTCGTTTTAGCGCGAATAAGTCCCGCATAGCCCCGACTGGAACCTTCTTGTTCACATTCCTCCCAAGGGAACCAAAAAGAGCTGTTCAGTTGCCCTGATTGCCGCTATTGGGAATAGTGAAATCTTCGTACCTGAATGGCGAACCAATATTAGCTGCGGTAATGACAGAGCATCTTTGTTGATCTATCATGATCACGCCTGTTTCTCCAAAGGGCTTAGGTGGACGTGTATCTATCTTCAGTAGGATTAGTCATATTTTGCCAGTTATGTTTAAGTCTTGAGGGATGTAATAGGGCATAATTGTCAACAACAAAGAATAAATCCAGACTATAGGCTGGTTCTGAAAAATACTAGACATAAACATCAAATTCAGTTTTGCCTGACCCAGGAATCGACGGACCTCATAATCAGCAAACGCGCTTGCGATCACAATACCAAACAGGAAGTCAGCGTATCCTTGTTGATAAATTCTTCGTCTTGTTTTCGTCTGAGGTGTGGCCAGTTCTGGTGTCAGAGTTAATTAAGACACACCTGGGAACCACACAGGCCTCTGACTTGGCTATTTCAGACTTAACTATATAAGTCCAGGTTTCCTCAATATGTTTTCCTTCACTGTTGCCTGTGCAAGATAAACTTAGTAAGTACATATGAATTTGATAAAGTCACATTGCTACTTGCCCAGATTTGAACCCACGACTTCAAAGAGCCGAGGTGTTAGCCACTGGGCCAGCAAAACACAATTGATTTATTGAATGTACATAAAGGCCAAAGTTGCCTGCTCAGAGAATAATTAACTAATTATAAATTATTATTTTTTATATACCCACGTTCAGTTTAAAGTTCCAGGTCACACTTCCGATTTCAGGCAAGGCCGTAAAGCCATTTTAAACAGTGTTGGTGACACCTAATACTACATAAAAGTAAAGTATTTGACGTTAATAGACCGATAATGTTCGCCAAGTGATAAATTGTTGGTGTATCGACCGAAATAATTATTTAATTTTATTACTTCATAATAGATAACGTTAGTGGTTCGTAATTGAACGTGTACTGTACGCCCGTTAGTAAATGTTTGTTCCAAACTATGATTCTGACTTCCAAACTTTATATTAAAAATAATAATATATAGTATCGACAATAAAGTGGAATATAAAATATTAAAGTCACTATTTCTATCTGTTTAAATAAAAATGAACCCCTATTTCTCCTCGTCACGCTCTTGAGAACGGCTTTACCGATTTCACTTAATTCTTTTTTTGTTGTGTTTGTTATTGTTAGGAGAAGGTTCCTAGAAATAAAAAATAAGAAAAAAAATGTAGGTAGGTAGGGTAGGTTTGTAGGTAGGGTAGGTATGTAGGTAGGGTAGATATGTAGTTTGGATAGGTATGTAAGTAGGGTTGGGTAGATAGGATAGTGTAGATAGGGGTAGGGTAGGCAGTTGACTGGAGCGAAGGCGCGGGCACAGCTAGTACGAAATAATAATAATTTATGTACAAGCGCGTATAAATGGAACGACTGCCTGTCTGACCTCTAAAACCCAGTAACTGGGTAACACTATACGCCTTGGTTGACGGGTCCTCATTTTCTGACTGACTATCCTTAACGACTATCAGATATGTACAAATGTCAGCCGGGGTCAGAAGCTTAACGTGCTTTCTGAAGCACGGAAGTTTCATCATCATCATTTCAGCAGGAAGACGTCCACTGCTGGACATAGGCCTCCCCCAAGCGTCGCCACACTGATCGGTCCTGTGCGTTTCGCATTCACCGGACTCCCGTGGTGTTGACCAGGCCTTCCAACGCTGCGTCTTGCGGTACGCGGTCGCCACTCCAAAACTTTTCAGCCCCAACGGCCATCCGTTCCGCGTGCAATGTGCCCTTCCCACGTTCACTTAATTTTGGAAATTCTTTGAGCTATGCCCCACGGAAGTGTATCGGAATGTAATAGATGGTCACACATCCATTGACCGATCTCGGCAAGCGTCCCTTAACTGCGAAGGCAAAAATAAGACAAGAAATTGGCCTGCTCCAGTATCTAATACCTCTGACTAGGAGATGGCTTGTTGTTGTTGTAGTATAGAACATATAGCCATAACTCTAATCACGTAACGAATTTCCAATCACAATACCGATCATTTTGACAGTTGCACAATATTGTCAAATTGATATCCAATAGATTCTAAAGCACACAGCGTATGTATGCTTTTGAAATCCAAATCAGGTTCACGATAACAAATGCAGTAGATGTTGAATTGTTGAACTGTCAATGTGAAAACAATTGTAATTGTAATTCGCGGTTAGTATGTTAAATTATGATTAGGTAGGTAATGATTGTAGTACTTTGGATTTACGACACGGTTGACGTTGTGGTTGAGCGATCGGCTGTTGCGTTGCGAGTCGCGGGTTCGATTCCCGCACGAAACAAATATTTGTATGGCTTACAGATAGTTGTTCCGGATCTGGGTGTCTAGTGTATGTGAGTTTAAATGTTTGTAACCCACGACACAGGAAGATGTTCCTGGTGTGAAGCAAGGTTTAAAAAAATAATATCTGTATAGATGGTTAAATGACAAAAATTTTGGCATTTCAACAATCGCCATCGCTGATAGAATAATACTTTGTCTAGAGCCTCTGACCTATCTCAACTTGTTTAGCGTTGATGGTTCATATAATCTCTTTCTGACATTTTTTTTCAGGTGTCATTTTAGTGTTAATATTTTTTGAAATTTTAAACAGGTGTAATTTTAGTGTAAATATGTTTTTTTTCCAAAGTATAATCTTTTATAATCCTGTTCTTATTAAATCATCTCTTACACTTTCTTATCTCATCTTCAACTGCATTTTCTTATCTCATCTTCAACTGCCTTATATTTGCCTCTTTACTTTTATACGTCGTTGGTGAGTCCTTCTGATCATCCATTCTTTATCCTGGTGGTGGCCCAACGGTTCCCTCGCTCACTAAGCGTAGTCAAATTTACGTTGCGCGATGTCTGTGTTGTAGAATCAGCCTTTCTTCGCGAGTATCTAACAGTCGTGTATATGGGACCCTCCAGATGGTGTGATATGGTGCGGTAGGCGATACCGTACAACTAATTCCTATGAAAAATTCAAGTGCATATCGATTAAATTGCATCACAATTTTGCTTAAAAATCGCTATTCGGTATGATATAAATCGAATCGCGTCGAGCCATCAAAGTCGCTTACATCACATCAATTTTAAGTTTAAAAGCCCCACTAACTAATAATTTACCGGTATCACTAACTGAAGTTCACGGTCATGATCAGCCAACATACGACAAACTAACTTAACGGTATCAATTTTAGCTCAGAGTTACTTGTAGTTCGGTAACCGCGCCCGTTTCAGCAATTCACTTTAATTACTAACTTTGTTATTAATTAATATTTCTGCTGCCATAGAAATGCTGTAGCAGTAATTGGCATAGTTAAATTGGTTTTTTTGGTGTCAAAAACCGCAGCATTTCACTGGTACTTAAGGGTGATTAATGAGATGACGAGTTATTCTACGTTCTACGTTTCTTAAAAAGACAAAGAATATTAAAAATACGAAAGTTTGGGTTGGATGTCTGTTACTCAAACACGCCTCTTTCTATAATATATACGAAAACTATTTGTAAGTTATCAGATTAGAGAAAAAGGATTCCATAATTTCGAGAAATGTTTCGTAAATGGTCGATAGATTTTATTTCTGATGCAGATGAAAGTGTATTTGCGTAGATTGGACGTATGTTATAATAGTAGATTATTAACCAAGGGGATAAAGCAGTGTCTTCTGTCGCGGGTGACGATTTAAATCGCGAGCGTAACGAAGTACTCCAGGTTTACTCCCGAGCGTAGCGAGGGTGTTAAAAACTTAAATCACGAGCGAAGCGAGGGATTTAAGACGAGTCCTGAGTGTAGCGAGGGATTTAAGTTCACCCAAGACTAAGACAGCTTTATCACCGAGGAAAATACTCTACTTTTCGTACCATTTGCGAAAAAATTAACACAATAATAATATGAGATAAGCGTTTATTAAAAATAATGACAATTAAAAGTAAAATAAACTTAACGTTTATGTATTTGAAGAAAACAAAAACGCGGCAAATTCCTAGACTAATATTTTTTGTCGGAAAAGCAAAGGCATCAAGCACATACGGCCTCGTCGGTTTTCGTAATTTTATTTAATAACCATAACTGCATAATAAATGCGTATTCCTTTTTCAAAAAGATGTATAATGCTTTATATACAAACTCAATGGTGTAAACACAGATGTAGTTCAGTATAAATTTCGGTAAGTATTCCAAATTTAAATCACATTCTCCCCCTAGAGGATGAATGAAATTCAGTACAATTTTCTTTCCCTGTTTTTAACAGATTAAAAATGACTATTGTTATGTTCACTTTTTGTGCCATAGAATGTCACTTTTTTGAGCAAGTGGTACGAAAAATATATTTTCTAATTTATCCCCCTCTGATATTTTTTTAAGTTAGGCATGAAAAAAGTCCAGCCATAACAGAGGTATGAATTAGAATAGGATACATTTCATTCATTTGGTGCGTTGTGCGTGCAGGCCTCCTCTCTGTGTGAGGGAATGGGCCGTAATCCACCACGTGGGACCAGTGCGGATTGGTGGCAGTCACATGTCTTCGATTTTTGGTTCTAAGACAATCGGTGACTGGTTTCCTCACCATGTTTTCCTTCACCGTTTTGAGAGCAGTGGTGATGAAATAATGTACGCAAAGTAAGGTGCCTGTCTGGGTTCGAACCCACAACCTAAGACTTGTAAGTCGTGGCCATTACCACTGGGCCACCATTGTTCTGCTGAACCAAAAAATAGATTATAGTCTTTTTATCCCGTTAGTGTTAGGCTGTTATTATTAGAACTCGTGGCTAAATAATAACAGCCGCACCGCTTGTTAAGCAACGCTTGACGAGGTCGGTCCGTGGACGGGTGACAATTTCGACATACCGAGTTTCCTCCGTGCCTCGGCAAGCAGGTTAAGCAGTTGGAACCGGCTGTTATTTGAAGATCTTCGACAGTTGTTGCGGGTAGTCAGAAGCTTGAGATCTGACGCCAGTCTTGTCAAGGGGTATCATGTTACACAGTTACTGGGTTGTAGAGGTCAGATAGGCAGTCGCTCCACGTAAAACACTGGTACTCAGCTGAATCCTGTTAGATTGAAAGCCGACCCCAATATAGTTGGGAAACGGCTAGACAGTATGTTCCCGTGGTATAATTCTCACACAAGCGGACAAAGTCACTGGCACAAGTTAGTAGAGAATAATGCAAGTAGAGATATGTCACACTGACTCCAAATAAATAGGGACAAGGGTAAGGAGTCTTGCTGAGTGGTATCATCTTACCCAGTTACTGGGTTGTGAAGGTCAGTCCGTCCGTATCACTCTAAATAAAATACTGGTATTAAGCTGCATCCGGTTAGACTGGAATTAAGTCAATGAGCCCATACGCGCCAATAAAATAAATTATTAAGTTATTGTATGATGCAGTTGCTTGAAAATCGAAGGAAAATGTTGCACTCGAAGCTTTTTTTTTAATTTAACCTATCCACGAAGAAAAGTACGTGTTAATACAATATTTTTGAAGTCATATTTGGAATACTACATTGTGAGGGTACATAAATTCAATTACGAAGCATTCAAAAGTTATTACCAGTGAAAGGAGTTCAATTAATTTGCTCAGCAATTATATCCTCCACGACATCGATTCGCTCCCCTTTATATTCTCGCACATATCTCGTTCCACGAAACCGTTTTCCTACTTATCCGCGGATCCTATCCGATTAATCTCTTGTCATCCCCGATCCGTCTCACGATCACATATTGTGAGATTAAATTATAAATCTTTGTCGTCATGTCCATTAGGAATATTGTGTAAGATCTTGAGGTATTTGTTCGTATAGAGTGTATTATAGTAACTGGCGAAATATATATGGGTATAGGTACTAAAGGTACACCTTTGCCTAATCCTTCGGGGGTACAGGCGCGATGTTATGTATGTGTTATGGTAATTGCCTCTTTAAGCTCTGTTTCTTGTCATATACTAAAGCATCCAACTAATTCTATCTAATCTTACTAATGATTCACAGTGCTATCGGTGTTTGTTAATCAATCACGTCATTCACGCCTCAAGGGCTAAAGGATTTGTATATTTGGGATATATATACAAATATTTTTGGGTTAAGCGCAGACCATGGACTGGATCAGGACATAATGTAAGATATTTTTAATCCGTTGGCAGTTACCGTAGGATATTTCACGCGGATAGGGACACAGGAAAAGCTAGTTCAGTATATTTCATAGATCAGAAAGTTATTTCCTAAAAAAGTTACTATTAACTTGTACAAACTAGTCAAAAGAGAACAGTTAATTTTTTGGATCAAGTCAGTTTTTACCAATTTTATGGTACATGGAAGATAAAAGTTACACAAAAGTTTGTATATATCCAAAATAAGCTTTTCTAGTTGATAGAAAAGAAAAGTTTATAAAAATCTAACCAAAAAATCTATAGGTACTACTTCCCCATGATATTCCATTTTCCATTCCGTGGTATAAAAATAAGGTAAGAAAATGCTTAATAAAAACCGAGGAAGCCAGTAAGTCGCATTGATCGAAAGAAAGATTTTAAAAAAAGAAGCAAACTTTCTCGGGAAGTTGCTTATCACCGCGCATAATTCGATTATAAGCATGCAGGCAGCACATAATAAGAAGATAAAGAAGGCCAGCTTCATTCTATTTGTAGATGCAAATAGGTAAAACAACATATAAAGGTAAACTTGAAAGTCTATGTGGTTTGCTAATCTTTCTGTTGACAAATTAGCACGAATATTGCGCCGCAGAGAAACCCACACACCAACCACACAATCCACTCTGTAGAAGTGTACATTGGTATGTGAACTTCATTATAGTGCGTATTTATGAAATCTTGTCTATATCGAGTTACCTGATCCGGTCAAAGATCGTCATTTATCACTCAACTATTTTTTCATTTGTAAAAGAGTTCTGTCGTGATTGAGTTGTGCCTTCAAATTGCCAAAGATTGACGATGATTCTTCGAAGTCCATACTTTTCTTGGGATATCTTTAAATGCGTATGTACAGAGGTCTCAACAAAAGCCCTTGCTTACACTCACATACGTGAGGCGTGCATTTTCAATCATAGCCAGCCAGCCTTCTGTGTAAATTTTATTCTGTGTCCCAAGCAAGGAGGCGGTCCACACGTTAACACCTTGGTCTAACGTTGTTACTGGACCCTCGAAGGTAGAGGCTGATAATCCCGTTCACGTTATAGCAGGCAACAATATTGTATTTGACGGCACAATACATGCCGTGAAAGGATGTGTTGAAGATGATTTGCTGATAGTGGAGACGGCTTTGAGACAAAATTTTAAGAATGCTGAAAAGGCAATTGGGCTTAAGGGATTTATTGAGGATGAGTATCTTTCATGTATAAGCAACTATGAAATGTAATTAGGTCCTGTTTCTAAAACGAAAATTATTTGATAAATTGTAAAACGCTCGTTATTTGCTGTGATTGGATGCATGTATTTTCAATAACCAATCAAATCACTGGACGTGACAATGGTAAGGGCCGCCATCTACAAGTTGTAGGTCGCTACGTTCGAGCCCAAACCCGCACAGGACCCGCGTGGTGGATTACGGCCCATTCCTTCTCACAAGAGGAGGCCTGCACGCACAACTGATCAAATGGGCGTCTAAGTGCGGCAAAGAGGGTCCATCTATTCTATCCTATCACTGGACTTGACGTTTTATTTGTAACGAGTCGTATTGTAGGCAGATATTAGTTAATGTAAGTTACCATAAACGCGTGTATCGCATGAAGAATCCTGTAATAACATATGTGATAAAAATTAAATAATAAATATATTTCCAGAAACCACGGGTATATCAAACAAAGTAAATGAATTTGTTAACTACCAGACTAACAATCTAAATCCCCTTTACAACCAAAACACTCAAATTCTAACAAGCAATTGAACGAAATCGAAGCTTCGATTGAAAGGCAATGAAAACGACAATAAAATATAACTGCAGATACATCAAGCGATCACGCGGTTATGGGCAACCGTCACAAAATGGATTACTTGAAAGATTACCGCTCGGTAGCGGTACACTTCCGAGTAATGCGGCGCCGGCGTTACTGTAAATATATGAAACACCATTGAAATCGAAACTATCGAGGAGCATTGGTTGCACATTGGTTACGGCTCCGACTTACAAGGTTATGTGTTCTAACCCAGGCAGGTGCATTACTTTGTGTTATTTATTTCAACACCACTGCTCCTAAAACAGTGAAGGAAAATGTCGTGAGAAAACTTCTCTTATCTACCAACCCGCACTGTGTCCCAGCATCGGCAACATTATAGGCTGATTATGCTTATGCTATATATGCACCTTTTAATCACAATTATTACTCTCTGCACTTACAGTTTCACCATTCATGTGCATAGAGTTAATACATTCATGAAAATATCGCGGCAACAGTAACAATGCTTTAACTCGAACCGTCGCTTACGACGGACATTATACAGCGGACCTTGTTACTGCCAATTTCAGTGTCGTGGCGTCACTGACGCCGGAGCTATTATGCTCGGAAGTATACCCCAAAAGATTACCGTGCGGTAAGTGAGACTCTACCTGTTACGGATCGTCGCTAACGCTTGGAGTGTTTGTAACCGATATCAGTGGCACTTGATGCTTAATGAGAACAAATTTAGGGAGTTGGAAATCTTTTGCTTGGTACCTATCTGAATTTGATTCTTTTAATTGAAATTGGTTTTATCTAAACATGAAAGCTATTAGTAGAAGATAAAATTGATTGCTTGGAGCAGGTAAACTTCAGAAGCACTTGATCTACTTAAGAGTATGAAAATTCTTCCACTGGTAAAAAGCGAGTTTTTAACCGACTTTCCAAAAAGGAGGAGGTTCTATGTTCGACTTTACATTTGTTTTTTTTTTTGTTCACCGATATCTCCGTCAATTATAAACCGATTTAAAAAAATATTTTTTTGTTTGAAAGAGTATGTTTTGAAATTGGACCCATTTTAATTTGGTGAAGGTCTGATGAAGAACTTCGGAGATATACAACAGAACTCTTCAATAACTAACGACAACACTCTCGAGATTCTTGCAATCGCATGTCTGTTTATTGTTTATACCATTTCATGACATAACATCACGCCAGTACGCTCTCAAGGGGTACACAGATCTCTCATTTCACCGGTTATGTTCAAGTTTCTTGTTATTCGGGTAATCTATTCGGCGTTATAGGGACCTTAGGAAACAACTTGGCTATTTATTATAATATAAACTAATATTATTAAACTAAAAAGGGAAAAATAAAAAACTTTTTTGCAAAAAAAATACTATCGACTTCCAAATGAAAAACTACAAAGTGAAAAATAACTTAATTTTTTAAGTCGGTGTCCATATCCCAAAAAAATGGTACGTACGAAAGACACCGACTTAAAAAATTAAGTTATTTTTCACTTTGTAGTTTTTCATTTGGAAGTCGGTAGTATTTTTTTGAAAAAAAGTTTTTTATATAGGTTACTTTTTATCCCAGTAAAAGCTACGGACAAAGCTATTTTTTAATAATAATCAATGACAGGGATAACTGAGCTTTGTATCCATAACTTAATAGGAAAAGAATAGAACAAAATATATGGTAACAATAATAAATAATACAAATATAATAAACACAGCGTAATAAATGGTCAATCAGTAATAGCCTATGTTCTGGGTATGAAATATCATAATTTTAAACCGATCGAATATTCTGAACAAATGATCATAACGAAGTAATGTCAATCACGTAAACTCAAACAAGGCAAGAAAATAAGCTTCTCAGTAAATCATATTTATTCTTTGTATAAAATACGACCAACAAGACAACAATTAGGTGGATTTCCCATGGCCTATAGGTACCATAGAAAGTGATCCTGTGGTACCTACAGGCCGAAAATTAGGAATAGGGAGCTATTCAATTATAATCAATTAACAATAACCACTACTGCAGATGGTAAACAATGGTTCCGATAAACTCACGCAGTTTCAACACTTTCAACCACAAGACAAAACAAGAAAACAGATCTACGACAATCTTTGACACTATGACGTAAAAATCGCCAAAGAAGACAAGAAAATAATGTTTCCAATAAAACATTACTTTTCCGTCCAGCACGGATGCAACAGCTCAATCAACTATTACGAGGGCTCAGTTCCGATCCGCTGCTCGCTACCGGAGTACCGGAGTACCGGAGCAGCCTATGGCTCCATGCCCATAAATCTTGTTTAAAGGAAATCAGGTGGATTTAAATAATCTTCTTTGTGGCTTGCATAAACTAAAGCGATTCATTTTCTTGTTGGGTTTTGAGCGGTTTATTTTCTCTTTGTGCCATAATATTGCCTTGGAATGTCTGTGCTTTGTTTCAGTTTCTTAGGATAATATGTATTGCGTTTTGTCTGAGGGTTAGGTTGTTTTATTGTAGTTTAATATGGAAAATTTTGTAAGATCTGCTGCGCTATTCTTCTTCCATTTCAGTGGAATGTAGCGGGGTGACAGTTAACTTCGATCTAACTTCAACTAAGTTTTCATCGGTAAGATATTGTTACAGAATACACCATTTGTTTCTATTGTAGGTTTCTAAAACACTCCATATCATTCTCACTCTTCCACTTTGATGAGGTTGAGTTTTCAACACAGTGAAATGTGACTTCGTGCTCAACCCCATCTATATACCCAAGACAAGACTAAAATACTTGCCTATGAAAATACCATAGAGTAACGTTAACGCCCCTAACTGTTTGTCTATCACCATGGCAACCGAAGCAGGGAGCAAAACGAGAATTAAAACCAACTACATTATAAGCACTTGGTAATACATTCTTAACACGCAACTTGATACAAACGTTTGAGTTTCAAACGTCCTAATTTCAGAAGAAATGAAAACAGAAATGGTTGATGTCGTGCCATATATTGATTCTGTAGATTTTAATTATTTGTTTACGCAATATCTACTACTACTGTTCTCGTTCTTGTAATATACTCATGTTTTTATGTCGATTTGTGATAATTAAATACTTTTTATTCTTTCTTTCGTGTGACCCACATGATAAAGTAGTATGTGATTGGTGAATCACATACTACTTTTTCATTTCACAGCTAGACAGAAAGCAAGAGCATGTCACAGAAGTTCTTCATCTATCGACATCATTCTTCTAAACCAAGCAATGGATTTTGTTATCGTTATCATCAATAGGAAGAGCGATAAACTAGGAAGGTGAGTATGTAATTCTTGTACGAAGCCGGGGCGGGCCACTACTTCATAAAATTACTTATTAAAACTCAAGGCTCAGGGCTTTAGTGGTAAAATTGTATTGTATCCCTTGAAGAACCGATTACGAAAATTTCGGAAGGATAACAAAATTATTTTTATATGTAAATTTATTGCTCTAGCCATACTTTCTAACCCAGTAAAATGCATGGTTTTAATAGGGTGGCCAAGAGAAAAGCCGCAGGCAGATAGATGCTAGTATAAAAATAGTATTTAAAATAAAAACTATGAGCAGGTGTTTTCCATTTATTTATGTTAAAAGTTTTATTCCCAAAATTGGTCACCCACTCGGGAGTGTATTATGTATCTAACAAATGCAGCAGTAAATAAAAACTCAAGTGCATTTAGTGATAGATCTAAGTTTAAAAATATGTTTTCCGCTATGAATTCTTCGTAAGTTCACAGTTTTCAAAACTTTGTGCAGAATATATGGTGATAGATGTTCGTTTCACATAACTTGGTGGTCGCCAGTGGTGGCTAAAGCGTGCGGATTTTTGTGGAATATTTAGGTGAAGGTGGAGGGAAAGGCCAAGGAGAAGATAGATGGACTGTGTGAGGAGTCATATGAAACAAAAGGGAGTCAGTGCGTGACGGGGTGTTGCACCGAGGCGCCGACCCCAAGTAACATGGAATACGGGCAGAAAACATCATTTCCTGGAAGATGATTATTTAGGTAAATGTTCTCATAACGTTTTATTTTTGCCTATGTTATAAAATCTCGCACGTTTGCCCTGAATTCACCCGTTTGCCAGTTTTGTTAAAACCTCACGTTATAAACGGCAAGCAAATTCCCATAAACCATCACGAAACCATCACGTAAAGGTTCCATGTTGTTAGAGAAGTTAATAAGGAAAATTCCATAACATATTTCACGTTCTGGGAAGCGAGCCCAACACTCCTTATTCAGTAGTCAGGCTTACGACTGTAGGACCGACGAGGGACTGCCTCCCATAACATCAAGCATGTTTTCCTCGAAGGGTTAGGCAGAGGTACACCGACACCTAAATTTTGCCCGTTATGATAAGTTTTATGGCAACAGTTTTACAAACATCCATTGAAGAACTTGCGTTACTTTAGTTTACATCCTCTCTCTCTGCCATGCCATCTTAAACTCTATATTGCGATTTTTAATTGCGTAGACTAAACAGACATCTTTCAATGACCTTATTTTTTTTAATGTTGCAAGCGCGTAGCTTAGTTGTTGTAGGTAAGGCTCAATCGTAGGTGATTCATCGATGTGACATGACTTGAGGAGTCAAGTTTACCAATTGGTGTAAATATTTTTTTTATGAATATAAATGTAATGTAATAATATAACAGTATTAATACAGTTTTATTGTTATAACTAAGAAATTGAACGTGAGTGAAGCAAAAGAAGTAAGTAAGAAACGTAGCAAGTGGCGTTCGTCCCATGAGAAAAAGGCACGAGTTTATGTATGTATGTAACTAAGCAATCAACAATAAAATAAATGCGATCGATAGAATTAGTCTGACATAAATGAGTAGAAATTAAATAAGGGCTGCTAGTTTCTTAACAAATATAATATTATTCCATAAAATAGGATAGGTTAATAGGTCAGGATACGACAGTATTTTTATGTAACGATATAGTGACAAACCCCAAATGTCAGTTTAGTTTACGGAATAAAACATCTGAGTTTAGACATATGCCATTGTTTGAGATTGACAAGTGGAATCGAAATGTTGAGTCATCAATCACTAACATTATTTTCCTCTGATGAAATGTCAGTATATCTCAAGTCCTTTTCACTTTGATATGAACCTCTTTCATGCTCAGCTCAGCTCATATCATCATTCCACTTTATCAAGTCACTGGAGCAGTCACGACTTCTTACACCTGAGCTGTTTCGTATTTCACTTGACATCTCAAAGCAGCTAGAAGGGTTACAGATATATCGTAAAATGATTCTATATTTAGACTAAATATTGATATGTTTTAAATCATAACAGATAACATAATATCACGCATGTGTGACTCATAAGGCCAGGTGTAGTAACACAAGGCGTTTTTTCTGTACTGTGTGTAGTAACTATATAGTAGGTACACTAACGTGTTTCCAGTTATGTTTTAAGTCCCATGGCGAGTCTGTTGCTTTCAACCGGTTTGCTACTAAAATATTATCTATGGAAACCCCAATAACCCTTTGCATGAACCGGGAATCAAACCTAGGATCTGACTATGAGACGTAGCACTTGCGGCCACTACGTCAACGATATATATATTTTTTTAAAGGTTGTGCAGGTCATTGGTCTAATATGCAGTTACTTCTTGTATCCAGCTTCATTCAGTTAGACCCCAAAATAGTTCAGAATTATCTTTTCAATCTATAAAAATCAGGAAACAATAATTTAAATACTGCCAATATAATTATCTTCAATAAACGACCGAGCTCTGCTCGGGTGAAAATAGAGAAAACGACGATTTCTAAAAATGAAACCCCCGCCGAAAACCCCTGCATACATCAAATTTCATGAAAATCGTTGGAGCCGTTTCCGAGATTCAGATTATGTATAAACATTTAAACAAGAATTCCTCGTTTAAAGGTATTAGATTCTCCAATAATGTCTATTCAAATTGAAAAGCTAATAAGTTGTGCCCATCAATGAAAAGACTGGAGAACTCATTTGAGCGTCGTGGTTATTGTTCGGTAAACAAACGCTTTGTTTTATATTGTTAGGTCCGATGTTTACCGTTTGTAAAAGCGATTTAAACATCTTAAATTTGATTGTATTTTACCAGAAATCAACTTGTTTCGATTGTATACTCAATGTTGTACATTTAACAAAAAAATAGAAAGAGTCTCAAACAAAAATTAATATCTAGATAAAGTTGGAGGAGGCATTCATCCAGCTATGGGACCGTGTTTCATTAACTAATCCAATATACACAAGGACCAAGGCAAAGTGAGATTCCATCGCTGATAACGATTGTCGAAAATGCCCAAACTCTCATGAGCTCCCGAAATATCAACCGTGATCAATAATAATTTTGGACGTTTGACTGACAGAACGACGGTTGGTCAAGCGTCCCAGGTGTTGCAATGGTTGCCTGCCGAACCCGAGACTAAATTCAATAGACTTACTATGAATGCTCAACCTGTGGACGTAGGTAAACAAAACACGAAGAGTCGCCGATATGACCGAATTGAATGGAGATGAAACTGGTTAAAATAAACAGCAAGGAAACCAGAACTAACAGAATGTCATTAAAAAGTTCCATGCTAAGATGTAACCTAATATTATAAAGAGTTTGTAAAACGTAATCTCTAGAAATACTAAGTAATTCGGTTGACAGCGCAGTACTTTATCACGGAGTGTGATAGGTTTTATGTTCATGAAAAACGCACAGCTCCGAAAGGATAAATCACGAGAATAAAGACGCGGGAAAAATCAAGAAGTGGACGAAGTACTGAAAAACACATTTAGCCACATATTTCAGAATTAATCCTACCCTATCCTAGCAAAAGAATGCCTCTGACGCTGCAATAAGCTTGGCCATATTCTGGGCCCAAACCTTATTATAAATAAAAATCTAACGCGACACAAAAACAAGAAGTAGCCAACACTTTTCACATGCAAACTGCTTTCACTTCTAAGATTGCCAATCAATACAAAAATCACCATGTATTAAGAATTTAAAGTAAAAACTTACCGTGGACACGAAAAGAAGAACAAGACCGCCGTGGATAGTACAGAATTAAATGACACGGCCGTTTCAGCAATTTCGTAAAGTGGGTAATTTAAAAAAAGCGTTGTTTTACTGTCGAGTCATGCACCAGCTCCATGCAAAGTACTGCGGTTAATGGCCGTCGGTTTGCTACAATTGATATTGCACCCTAATGTGGCAACATGCTGTTAGAGCAATATAATTTCACGTGTTTGCCCAGCCCATGGTAATTGCCTAAGGAAAGCAGTTTAGCTGGATCTGATTTGTTTATTAGCTGTAGTTTGTGATGGTTCAGTGTTGGTTCATTGTTTAGGTACGTCGTAGTTATATTAGTTTTATTTGCATGATTGATTTTGATTTGATCAGGGTCCATAATTTGTTTACATTTATTTGTTATTACTGCCTGTAAGTGAAAATTCAATCTATGGCTAGCACGTTCTGATATCGGACAACAAGGTGTACGGCGATGTAAATGTACAAAGCGTGTTGGGAATACTTTTTTAATTGTGCTTACAGATAAGGAGTGAAATTCCACACATTGAAAAACAGAAGTGTTTTATGATAGCTCTGACCAGTGGGTATTTAAGTCTACTTCTAGTCGCGCTCCACCGTCGACCCCATCATCATCGCTTACCATCAGGTGAGATTTTGGTTCTAACGCGAGATTATCATCATCAATCATCATCATCAGTACGTAAATATAATAAATCTGTAGACATGTGGTTTTATTGTACATCGGAAAGAGAACGAAACTGTAGCCAGGGTGTTAAAAGATAACCAACAGAATCCATTGCCAGCATTATTGGAATTTTAGTCTGTTTATCTGTTTAGTTGTGCACGCAATACATAAAATTTATGAATCCAATGTAGATAAATTTAATATATATAAATTGTGCTGTGTAACTTGAAGTATTACTTAGTTTTTGTTTCATCGCAATCGGTTTACCGTATCGAAAGATAAATGAATTTAAAGTGTACAAGAAGTAAATCGAATACTCGGACAGTTGAACTCCATATTCGATAGATGGCGTTGTGAATTTGACGTCATTCAGAATGGCGGTGTTAAGATTCCCCGCAGAAGAATGACAAAAAAAATGGTAGTGTAGGTATGGTAGGTAGGGTAGGATAGAGTAGAGTAGGCAGTTGACGGGAGCGATGCCGCGGGCACAGCTTGTTAATAATATATATATAGTGAGTTTATTCTTAATCGAATATTTTACTACATAATATGTAGTGACCATTAAACAACGCGCAATAACAGAAATAATTAGGCACACCTAACATACGGATGTGCCAAAGTTGAACCCGTAATTTTACCGGTGCCTATAACTTTCAAACCGGAACAGAGCAATGTTCCTCACCGGCAGAAATAGGTACTAACCCCAAGGGCCCGATACAAAATTAGGGCAACAGGCCTCTCAAAAATAATACAAACACAAAAAGGTGCCTTTGTTTAATGTTATGCAAACTTGGGCCTTTCGTCAGTGATTACGATTGTGCAAGGTCAAAAATGTTTGAGAGTGATGTTTAAGTACTGCATGTCAATCACATAATATAACACCTGAACATTCCTGTACTCCCCGAAGAATTAGCCAGAGGTGCTTCTATAGTACTTACACCCACATGTCGCCAGTTATGTCCTTTTGTAATAAGGAACGGGCACAAATCCACCCCCTGGGCTGCTACTGAAAAAATTCAGATGAAAAAAAAGCCCAATAATACTTTGCCTAACCCGAAAAACGAATCCAGGACAACACCATCAGCAATAGCGCGTGCGACAACTTGACCAACGAGGCAGTCAATCCCATGCATTCTGGACCTTTTGACAATATCGTAGTAAACTCACCGTCAGAAGAACCTATAAATTTTGGAAATTAAAAATTCCACTATACTCTTTGCGCTGTAGCAAGGTGCGGGTGACAGTTTCAATAAAAAAAAATACGCATACACGTATACGCATTTTTTGTAGTTTAACATCATACCATAGTTATACCATATACCATAGTTGTCTGTATGAAGTTATACTACAAAAAATGCGTATACGTATATGCGTAAGAAATGTTATTGAAACTGTCACCCGTACCATGCTACAGCGCAAAGAGTGTAAGTTACGTATTGACAATATTCAATCAACAACAAACAATCCTAAATTCAATCAACTCAAAGAAACAAACGTTTAATATAACACTAACGAGAAATTTCACCTGGTCGGGTTATATTTTAGCGATATTAAGCACTATCGTCTAATTTTTTGTGGTACTGGAACGAGTCTGCCACAAAACATTGGACGACAGCGCTTTATAGGTTCTCGTGACGGGGGCTTTAGCTGTTAGAATGACACTTTTCTAGGCCCCCTTGCCAAACACAAAATCACTATGAGGGGACGATCTTAAAATCCTCTGTGAGTATATTCTTCTTTATTTGCTCTTATTGTAGCTACATTTCTTTTTGTGTAAGCACTGAGCACTCACACGATAAGTACAAATTATCTCGTTTGCAGACCGATATGTGTAGCGAATCTAAACCCGTTTGTATCTCTCATGATCCCCGTTTTAAACTCAACGCTCTCCGACTAATTATCTACAAACTGATTGAGTCAATTTGTTGTAGGTATACCCTTGAGAATGTAACACACAACTTGGACTACCCCTTGTTTCTAATAACTTTTTTTTAAGCTTTTTAACTTGTGTTGTTAGTATGTGTGGATCAAATCTTGCAGCTGAGTTTTAAAATAGTGATCCTCAACCGATTGAAATGAAATTTTGCATACACGTTTGGTTTGGATGACAATGTAAGGTAGCTAAAACGCTTGAATAAAATTTGTTTTTTTTAAATTAAAATATATTTAGCTCTTATTTTTGGTAAAACTTAATAGAACCTCGTGGCTAAGTAATAACAGTCGCTGGGATCTTTAAGGTTAAGTAACACTTACTGAGGTCAATTCTTGGATGGGAGACCATCATTAATACCGAGTCGTGGGCTCCGGCTATCATTCGTAGATTTTAAGCCCCGACGGAAAAAGAGGTGTGTTATACGTTTGACGTGTGTTCCTATGTGTTTGTGTTTTTGTTTAAATGTTTATTTGTTTATCTATCTGTGGCATCATAGCTCCTAAACGGATGAAATGAGTTTGATTTAGTTTTTTTTTGTTTGGTATGTGACATTATCGTAAGTGCTATGGTTGATGAAAATCTGTATCAGCGGCACAGAACGAAATCAAAGAGCGTCTCAGCCGTTTAGGAGCTATGATGTCACAGACAAATACACAGGTACACACGTCAAACTTATAACATCCATCTTTTTCCGTCGGGGGTTAAAATACTGGTACTCAGCTGCACCCAGTTGCAAGCCGACCACGACCCAACATATCGAAGAAAAGCCTAGCCAGATTTTTCAAGGTACAATTTATACCTTTATTGCCTTCCTAGCTGGTGTTTCATTACCGTCTTTATTCCTCTTAAGCTCTCAATTGGCTATAAGGAGCTTTTGTTCGCGTCTTATTGCACGGAGAAAATTGAGCGATCATATTTTGCTGCACCATTTTCTCCTAAGATTGCAGGTGAGCGAGCTCGTTAATGCTGGCATAATTTAAACGTAGTTAAATGGCAGAATATTCTGTTATTTTAAGCAAGCTGTATTTATTGGGTTTTCTGTGTGATTGTTTGGTAGATTGATTGGTTCGTAGTGGTAAGTGATTGCTATAATGCCTAATAAACCTTTCTGTGCCCAGGGTGCTTTTATACGTTTAATCTCATCCTATGGCACGCTATGACCATGTGGATAGGTAGAAACTACAAAACGTCACCTGCCACCAATTTTACATACTCCTTTTTAACCCCCGCCGGAAAAAGAGGAGTGTTATAAGTTTCACGTGAGTTGCTGTGTATCTGTGAATCTGTGTATCTGTGTGTATGTCTGTGGCACCATAGCGCCTAAATAGATGAACTGATTTTGATTTTTTTTTTTTTTGTTTGAAAGGTAATTTTGTCGAGAGTGTTATTAGCTATGCTTGAATAAAATCGGTTTAGCCGTTCAAAAGTTATGGGCGTTTTACTGTTTGAATCGGGGTGTTTTCGCAAGATAAATATGTCGGGCGTTTTATAAATTTTGAAATTTTACTTGTTTTTTCATACATCTAAGGTTCTAGATTAAGTGAAATTCTGCGATTGACAAAAATATATGAAAATGTCAAGCGCCATCGAAATTTCACCAATCCCTTTCATTTTGAAATTTCGAACATTGCCATCATGGAATCTCATAATGTCTTAAACCCGTGACTAGAGGCTTGCCGACGCGTATGCCTATACACCTGTAACACCAACAGCGTTCATAACTTCCTCACAAATAAACAGTTGCATCATTCCGATCAGGCTCTGACTCATTCACTATGCCACTAATCCACATCAACAATTGATACTCGTAACGCTACAACAATCGTTGACATTTCTGTAACATTCCATAACCCTACACTGCTTACGTAAACACGCTCCGTCGAATGGTGACATGTTCGCCGAACTGACTGCATAATGCACAAATTGTGGCCTGACGCGAACACGATGTCTGATGAATTTTGTATGCCTGGTTATGCGCTAAAAGCATGTCGCTGCATTTCAAATTAAAAGTCTGGCTTCGGTATGATCGGCCGTTAATGATCGGTTTCCTAGGTGATTGTGGTGAAACAGTCATCAGTCAAGCAACTACTTTTTGCTTTTGCTAGGCATATTGTAAATATTACGAATTAGATATTTCCTAACGAGTATAGATAGTTCAACTCATCTGTGCGTGCGCTTGTAATTATATATTATGCATTTGGTGGCAGCGACGAGGTAGTCGACGTCCGAGCAAACAACCACCCACACATAGCGCCGCGCGCAAATATAAGTTGAACTATCTATACCATTTTATAAGTTAGTAGATTAGTAAGGTTTGATGCTGCTCTCAAAACGGTGAAGGAAACCATAGTGAACAACAGGCATTACTTAGAACCATAAATTCGAAGACATGTGACATCCACCAAACCGCACTAGGCCCGCGTGGTGTTACGGCCCATTGCTTCTCACACAGAGGAAGCCTGAACGCGCAACGGACCAAATGGGAGTCTAAGTGCGGCAAAAGGGGTCCTCCCTTCATCTATCCTATCCTATAGCGATGCAGGATCTAATCCTGCATCCCCAATATTTATAATTAATATGTTTCAATGAATCTATAATCAAACCCTACTCAGACGTCAAAATTTTACAGGTTTTCATGCTGAACTAGATTTCAATTCTTGTGTGCTTGGTTACAAAGCCTTTGAAAGAGCTGAATGTGTAAATGCTAGAATATCACTATTTTATTAAATTACACACCCCCGTTTTGCAAACGGTATCAACGTATTGGTATGGAAAGTCGCATTGTCGCGTAACGCATTTGATATTCAAAGCGCGACAGCTTGCTCCCGTCGCTCGTGTCGCTCGCTCCGCTTGCAAACACCGCAATAACCGCTTCCGACAGCTGACATACAACGCAGCGCTTGTAAGCTCAGCCTCACACTCTGTGCGATGCCTTGATCAGATTTGATGTGCGACTGTACAGATTGTGCTAGCTCGGCAACGGGACAATATGAGCAATTACAATACAAGATACAATACGGATGGAATGCAATTTCCTACGATTTTCGTGTAGAATTGTTGGACTTGAGCTGTTGGCCCGTCGGGATTTACATGCGGCGAAACGACTAACTTACGTACAAATTTTTATTCCTTATTTAATTCCCGTAGAGAAGGTGTTTTCAATAAATCTTCCTTAGTTCTCACATCCGTTATAATTATGAGGATCTCTTGTAAAACCATCAAGGCTTAGCGGTTTAGACTGTGTTGTCTATCGGTGAAAGAGGCAAAAAATGGGCCCAGATTAGAGCATTTTTTGACCCTAGTTATATTTTTATATGGAATATAAAATACGGAAATGAATGAATTTAAAAACTTAGATAAGAACTAAATGTATTGTATTCTAGACTAGTGTCAATAAACATGGTTATTTTAGTAATCAAAGTGTTTAATTTGTTTTAAAATTTTCCTACCAAGAAGAAGTTTTCATGTAAAGGATTTTTTTTAATTTTATTTGCTTTTAGAGGTTGCATTGTGAGATAGCAAGCTGCATTGCTGTATTCTAATTTAAAGACAATTATTGCTGAAACACGAGGACCTTCAGCTTTTCTCCCCGTGACGGGATCAATGCAATGACGCGTGAAAAGCGCTTTAAGGGACGTCACTTAGAAGATATTGCATTGCAACAGATCTGTTACGAGTACCTACTACTACAGTATTAATCAGTCGCGATTGAATGTAACCAAGGAGACCGATTACTTCAATAATGGTTTGGTTATGTTACTTAAGTAATTGTAGGCTACACATTCTTAATCGGGTAACCATACATACTAGGAAGATTTTTGGAAAACACCTTCCCTAAGGGAGGTAAATAAGGGATAAAAGTTTGTACGGAAGTTAGTCGTTTCGCCGCCTGTAAATCCCGTCGGGTAAACAGCTCGTTTCCCACCATTCTACCCGAAAATCGTAGCAAATTTATTTCTATACACACACACACTCACACTCCTATATCTATACATACACTCCTTTTGCTTTGTTCACGTTCATACAAAAACCTTGTCATACACACTCCGGTTGCGAGTACTACAAACCTGACCTTTCTGAAGAACATCAATTAGGTAACCATACTGATATAAGTATCCAACTATACTTAATTTGCAGAGGACTTTAATGATACCAAAGTTCTAATACATTACAAAAATAAAGAATAGATGGGTGGGCAGGCCACTAGACCCCTTATAGGTAGACCGATGACCTGGCAAAGGTCGAGGCAAATGGGGCTAATTAATGTACCAACCTAATACTTTATTATGATAGGTTAATTTTCGTAAGTTGCGAAATGGATGGCATCTATCAAACCTATCGACCGCTGGAATTTATTAAATATCTATTATTTTATCTCCCTTTAACCAATATTAAAGCATTGCCTCTGAAACAAAAGTAAAATAATCTCACTATTACAAACATTCAAATCATTCACAAAAGTCATTTGAAAATATTTTAAATTGCAATCGAAGACCAAAGAAAACCCATAAATGTGTTTTATCACAAGCCAAATTGATACCTGTGAACATATTCATAAAGTGTTATTTTCCACGTGGAGATTCCAGTCTAGTGTGGGCTGGATTATTTTTAGGTGGGCTGATAAAAATGTGTTAAAAATAATAAGATTGTAAGATCTTAAAGGGAAGATCAAAAGATTAGCATTTTTTGTAGCGTCCGAAGTTATTACAGCCAATTTGTAACCGTTGATTTTTTGTACACACGCAAATTACCTAGGTAGTTATGTAAGTAGGTAACATCACGCTTCTTATCCCCTAGAAATATCACAGTGGTGTATATTATATTCATTTGTTCGACCACTGTTGACGATTCATGTAATGGGTTGCTACAGCAAACTACTTAGTCTTAATTTTTCCGACCAGGTCTCAGCATATCCACGAGACCAGGGATGGCGAACCTTTATTAGAAAACGTGCCGTTTATACTATATTTTTTTATGTGATAATGAAGTGCCACCAAAACATTTTGACTTTTTCTTAATTGACAAAAAATAAAACTCTGAATGCTATGAATTAACCAATTCTTTATTTGCACCTAGAAATTCTTACAGCAATCCTAATATTTATGTTGTATTTAAATAAAAGTAGGAGTTGGTGTCGTTTCTGGTGTTGCAAATTATCTAGATTCTAAATAACCTCTTTTTAGCGTACCCGAAATATTTTGTCGTATACCACAGGCAAGCGTGCCATAGGTTCGCCATCCCCGCACTAGACTACTGAGGTAGGTACAAACGACAGCAAAAATGAACATTTACAATTTGTCCGACCAGCGAATCAAACCCAAAATATGTCCAGCAGATATACTAACTAAACCAAGAAGTAAACAAAAGCAAGTATATGATATAATATATGTATATATATATACGTATATATATGCGGGAATCCTAGAGCATTGATACACTTTCATCCCAGATTATAAAAACCATTGCAAAGAACTCTGTTCTAGATAATTGTGAGTGCCTAACTAGTTGTGTTCTATGGATTGGCAACGCTGATTGGCCGGTGGATGGACCTTTCGAACTGCCGACCGCGTTGATTGGCTAATCTGAAATGATGGTCACATTCCTTCGATATGTTTTCTTTCCATTTATATCTTATCTAAAAACTTAATTAGGTATGTCATTATCTTTTTCACTAGCTATCATCTAAGTGTCACTGCAAAGAGGCAATTGAAAACCAGCACAGGGTGTTTGACGCCCAGCAAGTGCTCAGTTTGTAACCCTTTGGCAATGCATCGTTATTTTGCATTAGCTTCTTCCCACGGATTCGCATGCATGTATGATAAAGTCCACCAATACCGGGACGGAAAGCCCAGGTCATAGTCCATGCGCCAATTGACATCAAAAGCCGGTTAAACATGAAAACGTAGGTAACGTTATAATATTAGGTAATATTAATTAATATTTTCTTTTTACTTTGTGATTGGTGCTAAAGTATTGAGTACGTCTACAATACAGTACCTATATATTTACTATTCTATTACGTTATAACAATATGCTCCTACCACTCCTACCTATTCCTTTTCTAAAGCTCTCTGTCGAAATATTTCCTTAAGACGAAGTTAATTAAAATTATAATTAATATTTGTTATTTTCACATCCAATATTTGATACTATCTTAATATTTGCGTGCGTCAATGGTAGGAGAGATGAATGATGAAACACTTCGACGAAATCACGAAACCTTGTATTCGCGGCAGATGTCCTACAGATTTTGATATGTTGTTAATCGTAGCCGTTGATCGAACGTCAATTTATCTAGCTAGGTCCTTGTAACTTGACTTGTTTTCTTATGAAATCTGATGTATCTTAACGTAATGATCATTATAATTTAATTGAAACTAGATACGTGCCGATTTTGACTTTGGCCGACTGACGATCACGGTTTCGGGGGTATTCGGCAATTTCCGTTACGCTTCGTTTACAGCTGATTTGCGCGCATGTCGCAACTGCCCGCAGGTGCCGAAACAAGTTTTATTTACTTCGCATTGTTTCTCTTTTACACGGGTCAGAGCGGTGTTTTTGTGTAAAAAATAAAGACAATACTTTTATTGTTCATTAAAGTGAAAGACCTCAATTAAAAATTAATAATGTCAAAAAGAAACCAATTGGACAATGATTCCCGTAAAGTCAAGTGTAATCAGTGCCATATGATAATTTCTCTTGCACACAAAGTAAGAAGCCGGAGTCGGCTTTACCGACTAGTCGGAACATCATTACACCTACAACTTTTTACTGAAATGAGTATTTTTGCTCTGCAGTGAAAGTCAGATATGTCTAATTTTCGAGTGTGTGCAATAACTCGGCACATAAGCCGTATGCTTATGTGCCTTAGCTATTGCACAGATGAATAATAAAGGCATCGAGTATAGGTATGCAAATTTCTCAAAGCAGAAGGCCAACCAACAGCTTTCGCCTGACCATTGTTGATTGACCGATTCGGCTGACCGATGGCTGATCGTATATTTGCGTCCGGGTTACATACGACTAGAGGTAGGTTTTAAGCCGGGTTACTCGGATAACGTTACATCTAAAGGTGTCGTAAAAAGGGACTTTCGTTTCAGGGAAACTCTAAAGGATTTTGAGCACTGTGCAGCAAAATGCTTGATTAGAGAAGATCTGTGTCACTGAAAGGAATCTCAATTTGAGTTTAGTACGAAATGCAATGTTCGAAGTTTTTGTAGATTGTTCGAATCAATGTCGGGCTTTTGCCCCTTGAGTGCCTAAAACGTGGATCCACGCGAGACACAATGCCTTTTCAATCGTTTCGGTAATTACGGCACACAACCGGTTTATTCCCATATAGAACACATTTTTGCAATGGTCTGTATAGTTGTTTAGGATCTGGGTTGGATACAGAATACATCTAGCGCGGCATTTGAAGTTTTTCAGAAGAATAAAATCTGAACCACCTTGTATACCTACCTGGAAAGAACAAACAAATATTTGTGAGCCCAAAAAGGAAATTGCTGAGTTAGACTGGCATTTTGGCCTCCAAGTAATATATTCATAGTTTTAGTTCTAAGACACTGGAAAACAGTCATTTTGCGCCATAGTAAATAGAAGTAAATTTTGATTATTTTTGGCAATGCTTTTAAAAATAAAGTGTTCTTAATTAAATTTTAGATAAAACAGCGAAAATAACCTACAACCCTACATACGTTAAACGGAACACAGGTAAGATAGGGCGAAACAATTAATTACTAGAAGGCGTGGCTTTACCCCGTCACCATAACACTATCAATAATCCAAAACTCTCCACCGAAAATAAAACGTACGAACAACGCTAGGATCAAACATTTTTATATAGTGAACTATTTAATGTTGTGCCAAAACTATAATGCGTGACGGAAATTTGCATTCGTGCTCGTATAATAGTGGTAATAAATTGGACTGAGTTGGTTAGTGAATTTTAAAGTAGCCTGCAATATAAAATGTAAAAGGAATGATTTGAAAAGGCTAAAATAATAATTATATTAGTTAACAGAGAAATAAAAGCCGGCCAAGTGCGAGTCGGACTCACGCACCGAGGGTTCCGTACAACCTCAGCTTAAAGGTATTATAGACCTGAGTATTTAATATGAATTTCAATTTAATACCTCTACGCGTTCATGAGGAAAGGGGTAGTAAGTTTAAAATTATTAAAATATTTTTATTATATGATGTAAGTAAAAATTTACGGTTTTCGCAATTATTCCTTTATCTGTGCTATAAGACGTTGCTTCGTAGCAAATTTCAAGATTCAGAGTTCACGGAAAGTACCTGTGTAAGTTTTGATACCATTGCGTGTCGAAAATTTGCGGAAATTTGCGGCATAAACGGCTGTACTATCTTTTGATTGCGTTGGCTTAGAAGTTTGATTTCTTCACAACTTTATGGAACAGTAGACTTGAATATCTATACCAATATTATAAAAAGGAAAGATTTTTTTGTTTGTTTGTTTGTACCGAATAGGCTCTGAAACTACTGGACCGATTTTAAAAATTCTTTCACCAATAGAAAGCTACATTATTCCTGAGTGACATAGGCTATTTTTTAATGCCGAAAACGGGTCTTGTGGGGTGGCCCACGGGAGCGAAGCCGCGGGAAACAGCTAGTTTGATATAAATTTCAGCTTGATACCTCCACGCGTTCCTTAGAAAAAGGGTCTTGGCAGACAAACGGACGGACGGACAACAAAGTAATCTTGTAAGGGTTCCGTTTTTTCCTTTCGAGGTACGGAACCCTATAAACAGAATACCGTCATAGGTGGCGATACTATAACTATCATCTGGACAAAACCAAACACCACGCTGCTACTAAAATTCCAGATAGACAAAACCACTTTACCCTCTTTGTCCGATCTGGTATTGAACCCAGGATCTCAGGGTCAGCGGTAACACTTACGACCACTAGACCTACAAAGATGGTGATACAAATATTCATTTCTAATTCGTTTATTTTGTTAGACTATGAGGCCCTATAAACAAATGACATTCAATCATGACAAGCGATATCGAAAAATCAAGTGATCAATCCTTTACATTTTGAAATTTCGAATATCGCCTTCGCTGACATCGAATGCCACTTGTCTAGAGCCTCTTTTTTGCTCATTACGTAGCTTGCGCATTCAGCAATATCCCACAAAAAAGGAAAAAAAACAAAAGCGTTCCAATTTCGAACGCGCCTAAAAATGCAGCTGTCGCAATTCGCAATACTTTCATACATAGCCCCAAGAGAACGAGCATGGAATTGGAAAGTCAGGGTGTCAAGTAGGCACTGTCTACCCATTTTCTTTAATTCCCAGTTCAGCTTGAAAATCTTAGCACGTATTGCTGAGAATTCTGCTCCAGTGCCCCCAAAAAATGAAGCGCTGTCCAGTGACAGTTGGCAGAATTTCAGTGGCGCTAATAAACTTTTTATAATTAATATCGGGCCAAAGTTACATGACAACAGGTCCAGGTGTTCCATTTTAAAACTGGAGTTGTTTTGGTACGGGATTTATGGGTTTATTTGTCCGCATTGCAATTCGGTATGCCAGCTAGGCTGCTATTTTGGAATACCTATTGAAGTTATAGTAAACATTCTCGTTCTTCAAAACTAATGGGATGATAAATCTTAAAAATATATATTAAATCACATTCCCAAAAGGGCTAGCAGATAAGTAACTAATAGTGCTCCTTTATTTCACAAGTTTTGATTGTATGTCATGTAATAGAAAGCAAGTCTATTGACATTAACCGAACCATATCAAGTCAAATTCTTTATTTCAATTAGGCTACTAAGCGACACTTTTTAATATCAAAAATTAATTTAAAAACTAATAATGATTGATTCTACCATCCATTCGCAAAGGTAGTTTCTTATGGAGAACATCGGACCAGAATCTCCACACTTACTCTTTTCTCTCTTTTAATCAGACTCACATGGGGCTGCTCATCTGTTTGTTTATATTTCTATAGGGAAAATTGTTAGTAGCAGTACTGACAATTTTCAGACGGAAAAACATTTTCTGTTTTTACCTTTTCCTCACCTAGGACTCGAACACAAGACCACATGCTCACCAGTAACGCTTGCGACCAAATGTTGCTGATTTCTAGATTTTTGATTGGCCCTTTGGCAACGAGGAAATCAAAACTATTTTTTAATTTAATACCAAGCTGAAGGCATATACATCATATTTGATGGACTAAGGTCATGAATTTGTTTATGGAATTGCGAATGAGATGGGGATGGGACTATTATAATAATATTGTAGGTATTTATTTTGTTACTTTTCAGCGACCAAATAAAACAATAATTACAAAACAATAGCAATAAACAAAAGTTTCAAACATTTAATTAAACATAAACAACAATCGAATCTATTCCGTCGACTTCAGCAATATAATGGAACTCGAGTATCGCTTGAGTTGCCTCGACAACAGTCAATTTGAGAGAAATATCTATGTACAAAAAATATAAAGTCAAATGGAAATACTGTAATTTAAATACCAAAGTGGTTCATGAAACATCTCAATTGAAGACAAAACTGGTGTTAATTAATACCAGAAAAGATACTTAATTAAAACAATTGCGTAGAACAAAAGAAGATAAACAAATTGATTTTGAAATTCAAGTGAATCTATTTTTGTACTATCATCACCAAGTGTTGCCACATCGACATCTTATGCGTCTAGCGGATGCCCGCTGCTTTCACCAGGTTTTCAGCCTTTAAAAAAAATTCAAACTAAATAAAAAGAGGGAAAAAGCGAAAAGAAAAAGGTCATCTCAGAAAGTATCGAGTTAATGCGACATGGTTGAAATGGAGATCTCGGTCTGGCGTCCTATATGACACTAAAATGCCGATCAAAACCGAACACGAAGTTTGTATAAAACAGCACAGATCTATGTCGCTGTACGGTACCGAATTTTGGGTAGCCTCGTAGAAGCACGAACAACAACTACACACAGTGGAGATGAAATTCGCTGAGCGGGTGGCGTGACACGCTTGGATAAAGTGCGTAAAGAATTTATAGGAGGATCCTTCAAGGTTGCATCTATTACCGATAAAATCAGAGAAAGCAGATGGTATGGTAGTGAGACAAGAAGATAGCTACTCCGTAAAAACAATGCTTAAAATTAACACCGAGCAAAGAACAAGGGCCAAACCACCAGCCCCTAGGTGGTCTACGGTAGAGAGCGACCTGAGGGAGCAAAATTTATCACCATTGACAACCCAGGATAGATCATCCTGGCGCAGACGCACAAGCAGGCCCGAACCCAAATAATCTGGCAATGGGGCAGGCAGAAGAAGAAGGTCATCTCTGGCAGAACTTATTGTTCGGGTTATGAAAAGTCATGCACTGATTAAAAATTTCACCATTGCCGAGTGGCATAGCCTACTTTTTCTTGGCAAATTGACGGATCCTGTAAAATAAGAAAATATTAGTATTTAATTAAATTAAACTTCGAAACCCTAGCGCATATTTCTCGTTAAAGAAGAAATATAAGTGGTTATAATTATGTCTCGAAGTTAAACATTAGTCACCGCGAAATAACTTACTAATGTTTACTACTTGAGCGAAGTGCAAGGAGTTATTGGGCAAAGTGTTATTATTGGGAAAACTGTTTTGGATAAGGTATGTGTTATTGGGAAAAGTGTTATTGGACAAAGTGTTATTGGACAATGTGTTATTGGTCGAAGTTTATTGGTCAATGTGTTATTGGAATTTCCATCTGAAACTTCTCAGTAGCACCACGGACTGATGATTGACTTGTGCTGTGCTATAGACTCGTCCCTTATTACACTGCATTCAAAAACATAAATGGCGAAATGTTAAAAGCCAACTTATAGTTAAATAAAAATAAAAGATGTGGGTAGGTGCACCTGACAAAGTAATGTTATGAATGTGTGTAGTACCTACCCTCCAAGAATAGAATGTGGCACGATACTTGTTGCTCGTTTTCAAAACGCTTAAATTGTATGAAGCAGATTTTGAAGGGGTCCTTCAGCTCGACATTTTAGGCACTACTTACAATAGTAGAAACTTTCAAAATATACCTCGGTCTTACGGCAAACTTTGTAGAATATAATTTTGTCTAAAACTTGGCACGGGGTAATCTCAACAGTATTCATGTTGTTCGTATAATTTTGTGACAACTCATGTTACTACACTTTTGCTAACAGGATAATTTGGTGAATGAGATTGTATTGCTGTTGAAAAAAATTAAATCGTCTTCCAAAATAAAACACTACAAAGTGAAAAATAACTTTCTTTTCGGAAGTCGGTTTCTTTGGTACCTATTTTTTTATTTATGCCGGACGAATACACCGTATTTGATACCCAGGGCGATCAGTTTTCGTTTTTGACACCGACATCCGAAATTAAAGTTATTTTTCGCTTTGTAGTGTATTTAAATTTGCTTTTTATTAAAAGCTATTCGGGATCATAAAACCAAAATTTACTTAACATTCAGAAGTTCCAGTGGCCAGTGTGTTCAAAGTGGCCAGCTGTGGTTCCAAAAACACCGACTTCCGAAGAGAAAGTTATTTTTCGCTTTGTAGTGTTTTGTATGGAAAGTCGGTTTAGTTCTTTAGTTTAAAATAATTTTGTATTTATTTTTTTAGTTTTGATACCTTATATTACTAAGAAAATCATTTATAGCCAGAGAGAGGGCTTCTCATAACAATTCCAACAAGCCTTAACACGACTGGGATACATTGTTTTATTACGGAGTTCCGGTGCTTACCCTCCAGCTTCATCAGCAGAGCAGTTCGATGGTTCTTTTTTCTTCGCACTGGAATGCCTAGCAGCAATTACACCAATCGAGCCAATAAACTAACTATCTTCAGCTTTACTCATCATTGTCATCTAAGTAAAACTAAAATAATAATAATTATAATAATAATAATTACGTTTGAAATGAAAATCTACATGGTATTTCAAATTCGTTTTTAGGAAATATTCTCCATTCCAATCGACTCAAACGCCATGGCAATGAAAAAGCCCTCAAATTAATGACAGTAAATAACAAGAAAGAAAGAAAATAAAGAAAGAAAAGAAAGAAATATACTATTATTGACAAATTAATTGAGATAGATCTGAGAAAATGATAAAGAATACACCGTGGCATGTTATTAGTCTTATAAAAGCAGCCCATATCTTCTGCCCATGTATAGAACAACTTTTTTCATGGAAGTCATAGCCATTCACAAAAAAAAGAAAATATCTCCTATACAAATTTTGGCCACGTGGCAAAAACCGCAAATATGGAAAATCCAAATATTTTTTGAAAAATGCCGATGAATCCTTGAAAAAAGTTTTTCATGTACACATGCAGAAGAAGAAGCTTTTATAAGACGATTAAAATGCCACGGTGGATAAGGGGTTTGTTCATTTAATTTAAATAAGTATAACCAAGAAATCTAATGAAACACAATCAAAATCCGCAACAATAAATAAAAAAGTATTAAGTATTACGTCATAAGTTCGGGCTAGGCTGAAAAACGCGGCGCAGTATAAAGCCGGCAGGACAGGCAGTTGGCCCGCTACCAGCGTTTAATTGAATCTGAGGCTAATGTACAGTCAACTGCAGAAGGCGGGAAATTCGTTTGTATTTGGAATTAAAAATCGTGAGTGCTAGTTGGACCAGGTGGGTACGGCAAAATAGTAAAAAAGTACAGATAGTTTGATTTTATTTTTGCATGAATTAGCCGCTTAAATATTATTAATAATATAAATGTGCTTGCATGGTGAGGGAGATGAAGGCCAAAGAAAAGTTTGATGGAATATGTGACGAATGAAAAGGGTGTCAGTGATAGCGTGACAGGGGACAGGACGGTATGGAGAGAAGTGTTGTGCTGACCCCAAGTAACATGGGATAAGGACAGGAAGATTCTGTTGATGACTAATATTTATTTGATAAAATGCTTTTTGATGAGTGCGAAGGTTGATGATATTATGTTTGCGAGGCCAACTTGGCCACATATTGAACAAAACAGAGTAATTTGGAATCTAATAGTTAAACTTTAAATCAATCAATCTGCAACCATATGGAGTTGAATACCAGTATTTAACGAGGAACGAATGCCTACCTGACATCCAAAACCCAGTAACTGTAACACTATACTCATTTAAAATGTGATAATTTAATTTCAAATGTGTAACTTAAAAAGTAAAGATATTGGAATCTTACCTATTTTTGACACAAATTTATTGTCTACTAGCTGCCGCCGGCGGCTATGTGTTATTCTGATGTATAAGCTATATTTCTGTTTAGTTCCACCAAAATCCATTCAGTAGTTTTTGCGTGAAAGAGTAACAAACATCCATCCAACAATCATTCATCCTCACAAACTTTCTCATTTATAATATTAGAAGGATAGCCCAAGCTGCGGTGGGGCAAGGTTTGTCGTCGCTTTCACTATGACTTGTGTCGTGGACAGTACCATGTGTTACCGGCCACAGTGGGACGACAGTAAAGAGCGTAATGGTCGCACTTGACCGTTACTCCTGTCCGATTAGCTTTTTATTGTTTTGAAATTACTGCATTCACTGCGGTTTGTGAGTCCTTGTCCTAATGGAAGGGCTGTATCGCAGAGGTAATTTTAGGTCGTGATATCAATATTTAAGGTGGTTATTACAAGGTTTTTAAAGTATTTGTAGTGGTATTTATCTTTCTTGATCGGTGAAACATCGTGATGAAACCTGTCATTAGTCTTCTTAGTTGGTCATGAATGTGATCATGCAAAATTAACTTATTTCAACTGCCTATGTAGTAAGTATTTATTTTTACTAAATTTACTTATCAATCAATCAATCAATCATTTATTTTGTAAAACATAGGTAAGGTTACAGTTGGTATATTGTTAAAATTTGTGCACTATGTTTTGCCAATATCTGGCGTACAAAATTAGCATAAGCAAGCAACAATAAATAATAAATAAAATAATACAATTAAGGTGGCATGTCAATAGATTACATTAAAAAAATAAATCAATTTAAAATATGTCAATTAGGTAAACAGGTCATTACAATTTTACAATTACAGGTCATTACAATTACATTTTATTACATTCATTCATAATCAATAAATAAAATCATAAGTGCTCAATTGGCAAGTCGGAATCGTCATATCTCTGTTTATCAGTAGTAAACTCAGTGATGGAGTAGTAACATCTATTTACAAGGAATTTAAACAAAGACCTTTTACAATCCTCTTATCTCCTCTTGCAATAAACAATTTAATTTCATTATATTATGTACTACTGTATTGTGTCTCCTGTGTGGGTCACAAATTAATATATTTATTTTTTTCTTTCTTTTACTAACTTGTGCCAGCGGCTTCGCCCGCGTGAATGTCGATAATTATCCCGCGGGAACATATTGCCGGGATAAAATATCCTATGTGCTATTCCGAACAATAATCTATCTCTGTGCCAAAGGAGATTGCCCATACACAGGACCGTTATGAGGTATCGTGTCTACGATTTTAATATTATACGAACATAGGATTTATATTTTGTGTTATTTTCCATCTGTATCCTTTACTTTATATGTACAGACAACAACAGATCAGGTTCCTTCACTTGGACATTTGTATGCACCTTATTGCATTGTAATAAGGGTTCATTTCAAGAATATAAACATCGTTATATCTCGTGAACCCCGCAAAATAAATAAAAAATGTTTTCTAGTTATGAATATAACATGTTTTTTCTACGATATACAACCAAATTCATCAAGATACAACTAATTTTTCAAAGGGGCCCAAGTTCCCTTACAAAATGGGCATTTTGTAAGCGAACTCCTTTCATGAAGATCCTTCTCTTCAGATCAAACACACACACACACACACACACTCACAAACTTTCTCCTTTATAATATTAGTGTGATAGTCAAAACTTTTACCGCTGTCCGTCTGAAAAGGAGTCACAATTCTGAGCGATTAGAAAGTCTTAATAAAAGTTTGAAATCGGCAAGTCCCCTTGAGCAAGCGTGGTGCTCAATGCTCGAGCCTTCTCTTTATGAGAAGAGACCTAATACCATTATTTAATCCTTCTAGCTGTTTTTTTAACGTTTTCATTCATTTTCAATGTCTTAACTACCTTGTTTTTATTTTCCAAAAAGGAGGAGGTTCTATGTTTGGTTATGTTTTTTTGTGTATGTTCACTGATTACTCTGTCAGTTATGGACCGATTCTGAAAATTCTTTTTTTATGTATACTTTTTCAAATTAAATTTGGTGAAGGTCGGATGAAGAACTTTGAAGATATTGAACAGAACTCCTCAAAAAATGACGGCACCTCTCTCGGGATTGCTGCAATTGCATGTTTGTTTATTGTTTACACCATTTCATAACATAAAATCACGTCGGTACGCTCTAAAGAGATACGCAGAAGTAACAGTAAACCCTGGTACTGTCACTTCTGCGTACCACTCTCCGGTAATGATATTTTTTTATTTTATTGCGCTTATTTATTCTGGTATAACCTTGGGCATTGTAGGTATCTTACTACAGAACTTGTCCAATATGTACGCAAAAAAAGTGTCAAAAAAACATTTTTCCTAAAAAAAATACAATGACATCCAAATAACAACACTACAGAGTGAAAAATAACTTCGATTTCGGAAATTAGTGTCAAAAAACGAAGAATCAAAACAGGAACACCGACTTCCAAAATTTAAGTAATTTTTTGTATCTATATATATAAAAATCAAATGCTGTTCGTTAGTCTCGCTAAAACTCGAGAACGGCTGGACCGATTTGAATAATTCTTTTTTTGTTATATTCGACAGAATACAGGGAAGGTTTAAAAGCAAAAAAAAAAAAAAAAAAGTTTGGTTGGATAGGGTAGGTAGGTAGAGTAGTGTAGTGTAGGTAGGTAGGTAGGTAGGGTAGGGTAGGGTAGGGTAGGGTAGCGTAGGGTAGGGTAGGGTAGTGTAGGGTAGTGTTGGGTAGAGTAGTGTAGGATAGGGTAGTGTAGCGTAGGGTAGGGTAGTGTAGGGTAGGGTAGGGTAGTGTAGGGTCGGATAGGGTAGGCTAGGTAGGTAGGGTAGGTAGGTAGATAGGGTAGGTAGGTAGAGTAGTGTAGTGTAGGTAGGTAGGTAGGGTAGGGTAGGGTAGGGTAGGGTAGGGTAGGGTAGGTATGTAGAGTAGTGTAGTGTAGGTAGGTAGGTAGGGTAGGGTAGGGTAGGGTAGGGTAGGGTAGGGTAGGGTAGGGTAGGTAGTTAGAGTAGTGTAGGATAGGGTAGTGTAGCGTAGGGTAGTGTAGGGTAGGGTAGGGTAGTGTAGGGTAGGGTAGGGTAGGGTAGGGTAGGTAGGGTAGATAAATGTTTGGTGTTTTTATGGCAAAACAAAGTTTGCCGGGTCAACTAGTATTATTATATTTCCAAAGTTAAATTTTTCACTTCGTTGTGTTTTATTTGGAAGTCGGTGTTATATGTTTGTAAAAAACGTTTTTATCTAACAGTGAAGTCTTATGATGTATTTGCCGAGTTTCAGAAATCCAGCAATCTAATTGCGTAAGTAAATTAGGTAAGGCGAAGGATTTGATCCCATCAATCGACCAATCACGTGCGAGATGAATGACGCGTTGTGAATTTCCGTCTATATGATTGGTCGCTTGATGGGGTTAAATCCGCTTTGCCGAATTTAATTGCGCTGGCTGTAAGGCTGCAGGTATCTGCTATATGACTGTATCTGAGGGAGTACAAACATGGTGACATCTATCATTGTCTATCTCTCATTTCCCTTAGCGTAGTGCGGTGCAAAGGATACATTGCTGTCAAAATGATAAATACTGTTTTGAACGAACTTTGTCAGTAGTTTGATTGTGTCATATCCCTAAAGGTTCATTGGAAGTCTAGCGTCAGACTGTATCTCTGGCATTACTATTCAAATAGTCCTTTTTGTGAGGCACATACTTAAATATTCCTCGTTTTTTTTTGGGAAGACCTCTTTAACCGAGTTGAACGATTTTTGGTAGAGACAAAACTTAAGTTTTTGTCAGCGACATGCTAATGTGACAGTGTCATTGACATGCTAATGTGACGTGTGACTAGTATGCCAAAGTTTTAATATTTCACTCCTGCCGGCATTTCCCATGACGGGCAACTTCCTTTCTACTTTATCTCTACCCTAAATACAAAAATAAAAGGTAGCGATCACTGGTAGGGTCATCATAGGTTTTCTATTTACGTCGTTGGTTTACTTTGTAAGTACCTTCAAACTTGTCATATCATCGTAAAGGTTATGTCAAACACAGGCGGAATTTTGGACAGGTTTAGAACTATTCTGACCAAAGTCACATGTTCGACGGTGCGTGAAATACGATTGACAAGCTACGGAAAAATATCTATTAATATCTTTAAACGAGCACTTCTTGTATATATATATATATAATCTGAATCTCGGAAACGGCTCCAACGATTTTCATGAAATTTTGTATGCAGGGCGTCTCGAGGGCGATAAATCGATCTAGTTAGGTTTACTTTTTAGAAAACATCGTTTTCTCTATTTTCGGCCGAGAAAAGCTCGTTCGCCCAGGTACTTGTAATAAAGTGAATAGAAATATAGATGTGTTCAAATGGTGAATACATCTTTAGTAATAATTGAGTAGTGGTTTATTCAATGTTCTCCTAGATTCAAAGTGGGAAAAATAATCTTTGTAATTTTAATGATTGCATTTAATATAACTAACCCTAACTAATGTTTGTGGTTAACCTAGTACACATTTATAAACAGCGATGGTTATAGGTCATGGTTTCGAACCAAAGCTGGCAGTATAAGAAGTTTTTTTTGGCAGTATAAAACCGTAAATGAATATAATGTGAGGAAGGAAGAAGGAGGAATATGTGCTATTACAATAACATACATTTGAAGACCTGTGACATCCTCTAACACGCACTGCCCGCGTCAGTCTCTCTTACAGATGAAAGGCAAAGGAACAATATTACAGATTATCTAGCATCATAATAAATTTTATTCAATAAATCAAACGCTACCGCTACGCATACGAAGAAGAGGAATGTAAATAAAATTAACCACTAGAAAATAAATAAACAATTGAAAACCTATCAGAAAATAACAGCGGCAACGAATCGTCAGTAAGCGTACATAATTACGAGCAGCAAGTCACAAACGTAATACTTAATGTCTTTGATAGACCGCTCGCATGAATCATGAATGATGGATTCCGTTGAGGCTCCGTTGAACTTTCAAGAAAATTTCATCGATATAAGCTTATGTACTATGTGCATTGAATTAAGGATATTGACCGCTGAAAGTAGACTTACGAGCAAAAGGGCTCAGCAACTTAGAAATATGCGAAAAAAGGTCTTGAGCATCGTGTTATAAGTGTCTTTTACGCGTTCTAGTCAAATCACTTAAATCGCAACGGAAGACTAGATAGATTTCCGATCAAAGCGGCTCTGGCGTCAACAACGCAGCGACGCTTATTATGTCTGGAGCACTATTCAAACGCAGCGACACTCTCGCGGCCTACCGACCTACGACACCGGAGAAATTCCTACATACAAAACATATTCATAAAACAACATTCTGACTGCGGATATATATTTCCAGGCAACCTTGTAGCAATCTTATAAGTTAAATCAAAAACAAAATTACCTGCAGATTTTTACAGGGGGATCTTAGGTTATTAGGTGGCCTTGCCGCGAATTTCTAGTGCCACTGCATTAGTGACGCCGGAGCCGCTTTACGTGGAAGTCTAACTTTAATGACGTTTGTCAAGAAACCATGTTGTTTTGACGTTACGACCGAAGCCTTGCCATGCATTATTGAACTGCAGACAACCCCGATTGGACTATTTACTGTTGAACTAAGGTTTTTTGATCCGTAGTTAAATCAACCAATGGTTAAATACGGTAAACGAAGGTTTCACATTTCGGTAAAAAGCGTTTTTTCATCAATTTGTAACCTAACAGATGGTCAAATAATTAACTCTTCAAAGTTTTTTGACCATTTGTGTGGTTAACAATCCTGCCATCGATCTGTTTTGGAACTAAATGAGAAAACAGAATTATAAGAGACTACCATGTTATAACAATAACAAACTTTATATTGTGACATAAAAACTCCACGCGGAGCTGAGTAAAAGCATCAATTGAACAACAATACGGGACGTTTGAGGGCGAGAGCACTCATGAACCACTGAATGGCAGTCTCGTTATATTTGCAAACTTTATTTTTTTAACTGCTCCGTTGGTCTAGCGGTTGGAAGTGCGACAGCTGAGCATGGAGTCTTAGGTTCGATTCCCAGGTCGGGCAAGAATTATCATTGGATTTTCCCATTAGTAATTTATCTTTGGGAGTTGGCGAAGTGACCCCCGTGCTAAGTACATTAAGGTTTTAGTCCTGCGCTGATCTCTCTCCGGTCGTGTCAGATTGCCATTCTATCGGAATATGAGGGTGATGGAAGAGAGCGTGCACCTGTGTTTATCCACACACTTGTGCACTCTAATATATCCTGCGGGGTTAGTCTCCGTTGAGTTTGGCCACCGTGGCCGAAATCGGTCAGGAGGACTATTATTATTTGCAATAAAACTTATAACATGCATAAAATCACAATAAACACGACAACGGAATGCATTATCGCGTGATGCAGAATTCGCAGCGATAGAAGTGCAACTATGCAAAGATATATTTGTATTTAAATAGTTTGCTTTTGTATTAATGTGTATTTGCGTCAAAGGTTTCCGAGTAAAGGATGGTTGAAATTTAAAAAGGCTAGCTTAATTTTTGTGAAAATTCACGCGAGGTATTCTCATTTGTACTGGTTGGTCTATTGAAATCATATTACAATTTCTTTTAGCCACTTTAAAACTATTAAGATTTTTCACTACTGAGTTTTATGCTTATGATTTTTCCTGCATCCGATACTAAATGCAATTAAAATCGAGCATATATTATTTCGGTAACCTTTTTGTATGCAACAAATTGTATCATACCAATCATTCTTGCGTCCACAATCCTCAACGTTTTAATATCCTTCAGCTAGTAATCTCGCTTTTCCCGGTTTCTTTAGATAAATATTCTATCGGCGCTCGTAAGTTTAAATCTTGCACAATTTACTTGAAAACCTTCGTCGCGGATCCAATAACACATTCGAAAAAATGTGGCCCAAGCTTGTTGCCTTGAGGAATATTAGTAACAGTAGTGGCAAAATACTATTTTTTGTTGAGGAAGGAAATCTTCAACGGGTTTTTTGTATAGAGCTTTTGACGATTTAAATTTTTACTTAGTTTTTTATTCCAAAAATACATCTGTTGGGTCTAAAAATAATGTATGCAAGTAGTTTAACGTATCATTAGCTTTAGGTAAATAAACGTAAAAAAAATAGAATTATTCTAGTAACCATACAGAAATGTTTCCATACAATAGCTGTATCGAAGATTGCTAGGGAAAAAGGTTGTATAGGTAATCCTTTCAAAAATCTCCACATCAAATCTCATATCTCCGTCAATGAATACCAAAGTTCAATCCGCTAAAATGTTTGACGTAACCGCCCACAGAGTATACGCATTCCTAAAGACGTGTTTCCTCAATTTCGTTATATGTTTGCCGGGATACGATGCAAGGCTTTCTGAGATATTAAAGTACAAGTTTAAAGAAGCCAGCATTCTTGTACTTATATTCATAAATGGCTCATGCAAGCGGAGCGGGGCTTCGAAGTTATTTTAGCAAAATATTATGTTGCGAGATTTTTTTGTTAGTATCTGGGCTAAATCGTGGTTTGCAGCAATGAAGGAATATAAATACGAGGATTTTTTTTAAATATAAATAATTCTTGCGACGTTAAAACATTTGAAAATGTTTTAAATACCTTTAATGCACTATTCACAGTATACTCGTACAGTAAAAATAGTACAATTCACCAAGTTAATTAATTGCATTGCATTAAGTCTTTTTCAAATACCATGAACTTTGTTTTAATAACCTGAGGTAATAAATGCTAATACTTTAAAGCTATGCTAATAAAAATTGAAAACCTTACTGAAAACGCAATGAAAGTAGCGAAAAATGAATCCGTAACAATTTGAGGTATACGGAAAAATTCAATCTCTCCGTTGCATTGCATTCGATTTCCCGGCGAGAAATCTAGATTTTTACTTTTCCACACTTCGCAAAAATAGGACACTCAAAAGCGAGTTTTCCGATTAATCACGAAAACTTCGACTTGCACTACCGGCTTTTTATTACCGAAAACCATACTGAATCTGACCCTTGTAAAAGATAAATATTCATGGCATCGTACGGTGAAAACTGTAAATATTTCAGAATGACTGCACTGCAAATGTAGATATCAGTCAATCAAGCACAGGTCACAGGCGTCAGCCAGCCCCGTGGGGTGGAGAAAAAATCGATTTGTGAAGCGTAGCCGGGCGCATCGACCATCGATTATGCATATGGTGGAACTACCCCACTTACAAATATTATAGAAGACTACACACGATTGACTTACCTAATAATTAATCATCCGACGGACTTGATCGATTACCCACCACTTAGGCTTTTTTTTTCCTAACGTTGCACTTTGGTATATACAATTGTATCGTTCCTTAAATATGCAGCGATGGATATGCATCAATTTTTTAATGATCCAGTTAAAATTGCCTCCTACCCTACTACTAACTAATCTAAAGTTAATTTCGGTCATCTATCTTAGATGACAATCATCTGGATTGGCA